>PPMH03000017.1:0-233845 GCA_003707945.3 Taiozyma bovis | reverse complement strand
TTGTTACTGATGTGAATGAACAGGATATATTCTCTGTCTACCAATAGACCCTTGGTACACTGAGTTGTAACAAGTTGTTGGATCAACTTATTGAGTATCTTGCCAAATGGCTTAGAAAGTCAAAATCTATGAGGGAGTCTAGGCTTGTGGTCATCACCATTCTACCAGCTTTGCCTTCTGAAAGTGACCTTAGTGCATTGAGAACTTCATCTGTGAAAATTAATGCTTTGACCTCGACAATACCAAAAACAAATAAAGGAAGTACATCATCCTTGAAAATATGTTCCTCTTCAAGCGCCAAGGATAGTAACATGTCAGCAATTCCCCATTCATTGAGCGCCTTAAGACTTCTCTGTGTACCAAAATCAAGGCCTTTATACTTGTGAGCTGTTGGCAAACGACCATCCTTGATAAACTCAATCCTAATGTTGTTTAGCTTCTTTGCAAACTTATCATAATATTCAATGAGTTTCTGGTATGTCATTTCAGGATCATCACTAGCAGCGTTGCACCTCTCGAAGTTCAGTTTTAAGAAGGGTTGAACAACATCAGAAATTTGGGATCTCAAGAAAGCTTCAAAAACACTTTCATTTTCTAGAGTAGAGTAACTCAGTAAGGCTAAAACTAAGATTTCCAAATAAGGATAGTCAGGGTTCTTTGTAGGAAGGGTTTGGGCGATATAAGGAGTATCTGAAACAAACAAATTCAGCAACGGATATTCAGCGAAGAATCTGTCGATATCACTGGATATTAAAAGGGATGAGGAGCCTTTCAAAGCTGGGTTTCTGATGTGTAGCGCAGTGCAAATGATCCTGTCCTTCCACGTAGCAGTTTCATTTTGAAAGTGGTATACTTTGTCACCAATCTGAACTGGACCAAGGTTGTAGTCTGTTTTTGAGGAGTATTTTAATTCTAATTCATTATTTTGGGTTGGAAGTCTGGAGATGAGAGCTGATAAGACAATCGTCTCAGTGGACTTTCCAACAAGACCCTCTATCGGAGTATGCCCTTCGTTGTCTTGTGCAAGCAGTTCCCTGACATTGGTACGGCGCACTGCATCTGAAAGGTTTTCACTAGCTGGTTGTGTGGACATGGCGGTTGAGGCTCGTTTTTTGTGGTTATGTGTCAAAGTTTGTGTCAAACAATCAGAAATTGATAGAAATTTGTCCTTTTTGACATTTCAGATCCGGTTTCTTCCATGTTTACAGGCACGTTTACAGACTTTCCAAGATGTGGAGATGGGTTGACCCAAAGAAGGCAAAGACCCCCCAGCAAACACGGGCTGAAGTGCAGAAATGGATGCCCCCGAAGTACTAGAATGGGATAAATCCTATACTTGTCGGGTTCCCTACAGGCGATTTGTCAACCAAGAGGTCGTCGTTGCGATTTATGGACGTTGAGTACTACAAAACTGTGCCCGAATGTTGATAGAGCTCTGTTAAAGAACACAGATGCAATGACTGTGAAGAGCTGGAAATAAAGAATAAGGTACTGAGAGGGGATGTGTCGATGTTAAAGGATATTGAGGATTTGGCGTGATTTTGGGTATCGAGATAATAACCAGGTTGTTATATTGAATTCGATTATCGTTTAATTAGTTTCGTTAATAAATAAAGCAAACGACAAGTATCACTCTCGAGTGAACATAGCTGAACATCATCTCTAATTCCAAACTCAGCACGGATCGGAATATGATCACTAGGGAACTCTGCGTTGGGCAAACCTTTGATATGAGATAAATAGCTAGGATCAACACCAGTCAATAGATTCAAAAGCTCAAAAGCATGATTACTGAACCAGATGTAATCAAAGATCCCAAACAATGAATATGCATATAAAGTGAACAACTGTGCATATTGTTTTTTTATCCTCTTTGCATTCTTCGTCAATAAACGCATCAAGAATATTTTGAGTGTGGATAGGGTTGCCACAATGATTGGTTCCTCTTCTTGAAAATGTCATCAATGGTCTTAACATCTAAACTTAGCCCATATAAGTTCTTGAAGTTCTTCTGAAAGCTGAGATCTTGAACTTGTAGCACTCTAATTGTTCAAACTTGGTACTGTCGTAAAACATGGAAGCACCATCGATCAAGGCCAAATCTGGAGAGTTCGTATGCTGGTTCTCCCAGGTATACTGGTTTGCCTTTCTTGATGAACTCGCCATCATAGCCTCTGGACCTCATCAGCCGGGCACATTCCAATTCAAACGAGCGGGCCCTCCATCTCTTGAAAACACATGATATCAGATCGTATCTCATCATTGGAGTTGTGGCCTTCAGCAGCGGAAATCTGTAGTTCCAGCAATTAAACCCGAGCCGTTCATAAACTCACAACGGAAGAGACAACACAGCCAGCTAATTACGAGAGAGTCCAAATCTCAAGAGGACATGAGTCGCATTCAGATTGGATACAAGTGGATTTTCTGTACGGTACCATCCATATTCAGGAAAGCAGTGTTTTAAGTTTGAAACAAACTCGTGGGCAAGTCTCTGATCATCGTATATGAAAGAAGGTTACACCCAGAGCTCCGAAAGAGACTTTAAACTGGATTAAAGGGCGCATGAGCTTAATTAGGAAGTGAACATCACCTTTATGAATGTAAAAAACTGCGAGATGTCTTTGTCCTTGGCCTGAATTTTCTTGACATTTGCCTAATGGTGCTAACGTTAGCTCCAAAAAATATCAGAGATCTACCCTTGCTGAGCAATTCCACACCTTGTTCCCATTGACGAAGCGGAAGCTACGTTGATAAATATTCATATAGCTAAAACATTAAAGCATTAACAATATAACGCATAGTAAAAATACAAATCCTGAAGCAGATCTAATAATAACAGGAACCAAGAATCATAGGTATGGCATCCACAGTGGGTCAGAAGCAGCCAAGTTCTTTGGATTGACAGCTTGTTGGATGAAGTCAAGGATATGTTGGGTAGTGACAGTAGTTGAGCTGTTGGCAATGCACAATTGTTGCACCTTTTTAGCAATCAAATCGACATTGACACGAACAATGTCTCTCAAGTGAGGTTCTTCAGCCGATGGACGATGCTGTTGAGTAAACCATGAAATTGTCTCGTCACGCACAAATAACGGTAAATAAGTGTTCAACTGAGACTCGGGTTCAGTTAAAGCTTTTGCAATACATAAGATATGGACGGACAAGATACCTTCTAGACCAGCTTCACCGATCAATTGTTGAATGTTTGGCGTTAATCTAAAAGGGACACTTTCAGGGTTGTAGAAGATTGGAGCAGCACGTTGGGCAGAGATATCAAGACCGGTATTAGCAAAGAAGTTAGTGTTGGCTTTAGAGCTAGCAATCTTGGATGGTAACATTTCAAAAGTTGTTACAGCACCACTCTTTTCGTTGATACTGATCTTGTGTGGTTGACGACTGTTGATGGACATCATATAGGTCATGAAGATGAATGAGGCATATTGTGAGGTGAACTGTTTGCGGAATAACCAGAAGTCTTCAAAAGCTGGATAAAGACCTGTGAAATAATTCTTCACAACATTATTTGGAACAATCAAGGATTGGATGGAACTCAAGATCTCAACTCTAATACTGATGATATCTGGTTTTGGTAGGTGAGGATCAAAGGCAGCTCTTAATTTCTCATTGTAGTACAACAAAGGCTCATCACGACTCACATTGTTTGTTTTACAAAAGCCTTCATAGATTTCTTGCAATGACGTAACAGATGTATTGTCATTCATAATCCTGATATGTGGCGATAAAGGAACAGCAACTGGTAAAGTCAACTGAATGTTCCGACGACGTGTCTGGACCTTTCTTGATAAGGTATCGTTCAAGATACGGTACAACTGGAATATTCTTTCTTCACGTCTGCAGTGACGAGCAGCTGGGAACTGAACAGCAAATTGATGGAGACTACCATCATGACCTCGGATTTTAATACGCTTGTAACAAGCATGAGTACCTCTGATCAACTCCAAAGTTGGCAAGAAACGTTCGATCTTAACGAAGTGAGTATTGTTATCTTTATTCAGCAGATATTGTCCAGGAACTTCGATCTCTTCAAACTTTTGGTGATGGAATTCACTCAAGTGAGGACAAACACTTTCCAAATTGACGCTGGCAAACCTGCGGTCCAACTTGTCCTCTAAACGGTCTCTCCATTTTCTCAATTTGATGATGTATGATTCCAAATTTGGCTTTGATGAAATGAAGTCCTTGTCAAACTCAGCTCTGATATGCTTTGGTAAGATGGTGTCAGCAAATCTGGAGATATTGGCTTCGGTGGTTGAAGGTAGTTTAGCGTCTTCTCTTGGGTTTGGCAGACGGTTAGAGTATTGAATACCATCGTTCAAAAGAGCAACAACTAGTCTATAGGCATCTTCATCAGCACTACTCTTGAATCTGTGATTGATTTGGTCAACCAATGATTCCAAAGATAAAGCCAACAATGGGTAAGCTGTTTTCAAAATACCCATAATCTCCTCAACGTATTCCCATGGTTGACGATTACTGCTCTGGGAGTTCGAGCGTGAGTTTGAGTCAGCAATGTTAGGTTGTTGTGAAGGAGGTGATTGTTGGGATTGCTGTGGCGAGGCTTGTGATGAGTTTGGAGCTGGTTGTTGACCTGGTTGTGGAGTCCCTTGAGTAGATTGACCTTGACCATTTTGACGATTAGCAACAGCCATAGCTTGTCTTTGAATAACAGCAAAGTCTTCTTTAGTTGTACGTAGTTGAAAATGTAAGGCTTGTGGATAAGTCTTAGCAATTCTGATCAAGATTTGACGAACAAGCTTTGCTTCTTTATGAGACAATGATGTTAACAACTGTGGAATGAAAGTAATCCAATACCAGACAGGAACCTCGCCTCTGTAGGATTCGAAAGCTGAAGATAAGGAGCCAGACGTGTCATCAAGACTAATCAACCATAGAATACGACACAACAGAGCTCTAGCTTTACCGTTCTTGTACAAACCAGCAGCTTGCAAATAGCAACTAATGGCATTGTTAGCATAAACCATTTCATTTGGTGATTCTCTCAAACGACGGTCATTAAAGTGGCCCCATTCGGCCCACGCCTTGGCTAAGTTTAGATCAATTTGGACAGCAGTAGCGAATGCTTGATTGGCTTCATCTTGGGCCTTAAGTTTGGCCAAGAACATACCCTTTAATGTAAAGAATTCGGCCTTTTGTTGAGTAGCAAAGTAAACCAAGTTGGTGTTACTGATAACATCTAAACCAGTGTTCAGCTCATTGGCATTTTGGTAATGACATTTGGCTTGTTCTCTCAATTTTAGGAACGCTTCTTGAATCTCAATGTTTGGCAGAGTGTAAATCTTGGTCAGTTGACTAATACAGACATCTGGCATATTGTGTTTACGAGCAACATGAGCGAATCTGTTGATTACCCAAGCAATTTCATGATAACCACGATAGGCATAGCTGTTGGCATTGCTGTTACCATTTTGCTGTTGCAGAGCTGGGATGAAGGGCATATAGACCTTGTTGATGACACCAAATGCATGTTGACGCCAGGTTACCAAATCGTTCCAAATGTTGATATCATCCCAGACATTTGGTAGTCGTTCACGCCAAGCTTGCAACACTCTCTTCAACTCTTGAGATTTATTGTCCAAATTCTGAGCATTTGTTGTCAAAAGTGAGCCATAGACTTGTGAAGCTTCCATGAATTCAACGTACTGTTGAAAGGTGTGCAATAGAGGAATATGAGCATTGGTAGATCTGCTTGGAAGGCCATGCCATTTACGTAATGCTAACTGAATACCCTCATCACATAGCCGGGATAGATCTTGTAGAGTTTCTTTCTGTTGAGCATAACCTTGTAGACATAGGAATGTTTCGAAGATTTGACGACGTGGAGTTGGGACATCCATGACAGTCTTGACGGACTGCTCCAACGGTTCTTTGTCAGCGGTCCAGTCAGCAACTCTCCAACCACATTCTAATAGTAAGTCAGTGAAACCTTCATGCTTAGCTAGTTCAGTCAAGATATCCCAATGTTGTAACTTTTCAGCACATAAGATCCAATTGTCTTCCCATAGGGAGTATTCAGATTCACCATATGGCAAAACACCACTACGGGCTTTGATTTGAGCAGCTTCATACAGCTGCAAAGCTTTATCCCATAGACCAATCTGCTCATAGGATAAAGCAGCATTGGTCTCCAAGTATTTAGCACGTCTTCTCCATTGGCCATAGAACATGTCTTCTTCTTGTAAAGTGGCATAAATTTCAATTAATGCATCTTGGTTAGTCTCACGTACCACAGCGTTCTCAACAAATGGTTGTTCTTCAATTGACTCTAAGATCTTGATAGATGGATACCAAGCATCAAAGCTGTAACCCAAGTACTTAATCAAATGAGGTGGTAGCTGCAAATCTGGACATTTACCAATACCTTCTAACAAAGATTGAATAACATTTGGACGTGCATCAGCTTGACGAGTGTGGTAGTCTTTAGATAACAGCGAAACAAGTGACTCTTTGAAGTTTTGCTTT
This sequence comes from Taiozyma bovis, assembly GCA_003707945.3. NCBI lineage: Eukaryota > Fungi > Ascomycota > Saccharomycetes > Phaffomycetales > Wickerhamomycetaceae > Taiozyma > Taiozyma bovis. Next base: position 227,344 of record PPMH03000017.1, on the reverse strand, counting down.
TCACGACGCCCAATAACAGTATAAACAACTGGAAATAGATTGACCCAGGTCTTGTGAACAATCTCTGGGCTCTTGTAGAACAAGTCTGTCAATGGCTCTAACAAATCTTGAGCTTTGATCTCGTTCGCTTGACTCAAAAACTTGACTTGTCTTTCAAGGAATGGCCTAGCTTCTTCACTATCCATCAAATCTTCAGCTTGGTCACCAATGATAGCATTCACTTGATCAAAGTTGGAAAATTGATAAGAACCATTAAGTTCTAGTTTGTAGTCACCGTCAAAGGCACCGTAGATCAATTGAATAGCTTGGTTCAACCATCTGTAATCAGCAAGGTATTCCCAATTTTGTTCTCTAATGACGTAGTGTAGCCTCTTGTTAACATCTTTTTCCAAGCTCTCATTCAAGATAGACATCAAACGAGAACGAATATCAACATCAGCCAGGCGTGTACCAGCAAGGAATGGTTGCTCCATTCTAACAGTCAACTCTGTGCAGGCCATTGACTTATCTTCAAAGATATCAACAATGATTTGGTAGAATTCTTTAGACAGTGTCAATTCACCTCTCAGTTCGAAGACAAGCATTTTGATCAAGATAGCAGCTTTCTCTTTAGCAGTTGGGAACAAATCAGCTGGTGAGAAGACCCAACTTCTAACAATGTCAATGATATTCTCCAGGAGACGAATGTCCAGCGAACGATCGATCAGTTGGGCTAATAGAGTCAAGAAGATACGGCGTTGATCACTTAGAGTAGAAATCCTCATCGATGAGATGTAAAGAATCTTCTCTAGCAATCTAGTAGTCATCTTGGACTCAAACTCAGCTTGTGGGGTGCTTGTATCTGTTTGAGAAATCGAGATGTGGTCTTTGCAAATCTTAGCAAATGTTCTAATGATGCTTTGGATTAATGGATCCAGAATCTTTGGATAATGATTAGCTAAAGTCCACGCCAAAGTAACACCAGCGGCAACAGAATTTGTATTCTGTAGATCATCAGCAACAATGGTACCTAGAAGATTCAAAAAAGCCTTGACATCATCACTTTGGGATTTTTCATCAGAGCCACATTCATTGTTGATAGCTTTCATGACAATTCTCAAGACACGTTGTAAGACTTCTTGGACATCATGGTTATCTGAGTGTAGACACTTGTCCAATAGAGTTTGAATAAAGGCAATGTTTTCAACAATCCATTCGGAAGTTTTACCCTCAAGAGCAATGGTCAAGACATCTAGAGCATTCAAACAGTAACCCAACAGATTAGCACTAGACAAATCAGCTTGAACCAAGAACTTTTCAAAGAATTGAAGTTTTACAGTGACCTCAGACCAGAAACTAGGACTCAAAAGCTTGTATAAGATGTGCAATGCCTTTTGGCCAAGTTCATTCTCAGAAGCTCTTTGGGAACTAACACATATAAATCTAATCAGGAATGTAACACAAGCTTCACGTTGAACGAATGGGACAGCATAGTTCTTAGGGGTAGTGATATCAGAACTTGAAACTTCCGGAGAACCAGCAGTTTCACCTAGTAGCTTCTCTTCTTCCTTTTCAGTCAAGTTCGAGGAGGCCACAGGCGTGGCAGAAGAGCCAACTTGTTCAACATGTGCTTCTTCTTTAGCTTTGATTTCCCAATTCAAAATCAATTCAGCTAATTCAATTGCAAGAAGCTGGTTTTCCATAGCAGGGTTAGTCACACTGGTTAGTTTACCCATGTAAGTGATGATATTTGGGATGAAGTGATCTCTAGCAATGTAAAAGATATCAGCATGGTGAATCAAAAATTGATAAACAGTCAAATTTTGAGCACTGTTGTTTTCAGACAAAACGCGTCTAACCCATTTAATCCAGCCAGTTGATGACCCACTTGGACCCATTCTTTGGGGCATAACAGGAGCCAACAAATCCAAAGATTGTCTAATTAAGAATCTAGAATCTCCAGAGTGCATTCTCAATAAAGCAACGAACACTTGGGTCACAATCTTGATAGGGGTATCATATACGGATATGAAGTAAGAGGTAACGACATAAGCAGCTTGTTTGGATAAGATATCATCTAATTTGATGAAGTTCCAACTGAATTTGATAACATCCTTACGAAGGTCAGCAGTGGCCTGTGGGGCAAACTTGATCAACAAAGCAGACAATTGCAATAGTTCAAATCTCAAGTTGTCAATAACACCAGCAGTGTGATTTGTGATCAATTCATTGTTAGCTCTCCAGACTCTATTGTGGACTAAGTCTAACCAGGCTGGAATCTTTGTGCCAACTTTGATAGCCAAGGTATCCAAGTTACCAGAAGTTAAACTCTCACTGACAAGAATAGCATTAAAGATGTTCTTCAACATGAAAATTCTTGATTTCAAGGATTTATTCTCTGTTGCAAAGATGATAGATTTGGCCAAGAAATCTTGACGTAATTCAACATTGTCAGATCTGACAATCTTCTCAAACACAAAGTCTTCAAGAGTTGATGAGATAGGAATGTCTAATGACGATAACAGGTCAATGAAACCCAAAATGACGCCAGCATCTCTTGTGTTTCTTTCGAACAAATTCACAAACAAACCTTGTAACTTTTCAATACCTTGCCTAATGCAGAAGTGGATTGGTGAAGTCAATGGAGCAGATCTTTCAATGTCGGTAATCTCTTTAGATAGCGATGAAACATCCAGGAGGATTTGTTTGTTTTCAACTAACCACTCTGGATCAGATTCAACAAGACTCTTGATCAGATCAATGAAATTAGCAAACTTGATAGACTTGTTCTCAGATTGAGTTTCAGTGGTGATGCTGGTGTAAAAAGTGTTGATATTCTCCTTGATAACCTTTCTCAAATCGGTACACTCTTTCAAACCAACAAAGTAAGCTAATTTGGATCCCATCTTTCTCAATTGGAATTGTTGCGAAAAGAATTGCAAAGTTTCATTAGGGAAGCGGTTTAAATACTTGGCAATTGGTTCACGGAATGGGGAACCCTGTTTACGACGTAGGTTGTCTTCCAAGTAGTTCAAGGTCTTCATCAATTCTTCCATGAAAGTGTAAGCCTTTGGCGGTAATAAGTGGAAGATGTTCAAGATTGCAACAATGATCTTCACAGTTGGGTTGTGTTCTAGTTCCTCAGACGCGATGGAATGTAGAACAGCCGGTTGAGCCCAAGCCATCAAATGATCCAGCAACTTTCTACCAATTTCAACTTTAAAATAAGTGATCAGAAGTTCCAGTAGACGAGCCAATGCTTCAAGACCAGACACAGTCAGTTTCTTGTGATCAGAAAGGTTCATCAACATTGGACGCAGACCATTCTGCAGAAGTTCCTTAGGCAGCTTAGCATTCTGTGATAGAACTTGTTGCAAACCAAGATGAGAAGCATTGATAATTTCAGTAGACTTTGCACATAATGTCTTAAAGAAAACAGCCAGGATTCTGATCCTGGTATGGCCTTGTTGTGATGAAGTGAATTCTGGTTTAGTCAAAGCTAGTGACAACAACTTAATACAAACAACTCTCAGCTTAACCAATTGTTCAGCGGTCTTATGCTCAGAAACCTTGTGGGAACTGGTCAATGATTCATCTTCAGCATCAACCAAGGTTAGGGCTTCCATCAACAATCTGTTTAGTTCATCATTAAAGGCCAAGAATGAGTTTTCAAGACCCAAACAGAAAGTTATAGCTTCAATGTTACCAATCTGCATTGGAAATGGCAACGCCCTCAATGGCTTACCGAATATTGGCGTCAACAAAATACCCTTACATTTCTCAATCATAGAGGAGACTGGAACCTTGGTAGTGTCAGATAACACCTTCAAGGCTTCTTGTGAAGTTTCCCTCACAACTGGATTAGCATTGCTCAAATCATAGACTAAGGCACCAACAATGGTTTGGAATGGTTTCTCAGCAACCTCAACTTCAGTGACATCTTTGTTAGCCTCAACAAGAACATGCAATATCAACATCTTAGCATTGTTACAAACTTCATGTGGAGCCTCAGGGTTGGTATCTCTCAACACGTAGAACATGGCATGTATGAATTCAAATTGACGAGGCTTGAACCAAGCAATTGGAATCTCCAATTCTTGAACCATGGTCTTCAAACCCAGAGTGCTAGCCAACTTGTTGTAATAAGCTTCATCATAACTTGAATGGACAAACGAGTTGAAGAATGATCTCAAGATTGGAAATTCAAGAGCCTTTTCTTTAGAACCAAAGATAGAAACGGAAGTATCGTAGACAACTTTGATAGCTTGAATACCAGCTTCCCTAACCTCAATGAAGTAAGAGCTCAAAGCATAAATGATGGCATCAAACACGATACGCTCTGAGATGACAACTTGGCCCTCTTTATCATTAACCAAGAATGGTCTTTGGTTTTTGACTTTCTCAGCCAGCACTTTACCAACACCTAACAAGGTTAAATGTTCAGTAATGTTGACAATCAATTCAGTAGCCTCATCTTTCAACTCTGGAATGGATATAGCATAGAAGATAGACTTGAATAAACGTAAAGCCAGCTCTTGCTCACGATTCAACTGTTGCTTATTGATGATCTTCTCATCTTCGATGTGCAGTTTGTCAACTTCAATAGCATCTTGAGTAATCAGCTTCACAGCAGCGGCTAACGAAGCAGCATAGTTAGACGGAACTTTTGAGGTTGAGATGAACAACAAAAAAGTCTTTGAAAGGTACTTGAAGGCGCTGATTCGGTAATGATTCTCAGCGTTAATATCTTCAAGGATTTCAACAGATTCTTCAATACCAGTGGAAATTGACAAGTTAGCCTTTTCATTCGGTAGACCTTCAATCTTAAAGGAGGCATTGATATCCTGGTTGAGACTTGACTTGACTCTTAAATCTTGATGAAGTTTAATGAAACGACGATTCCTACCACCCAATTTACCCAATATTCTAAAAGTGGTGTGTGAATGTTGATGGTGGTAAGGCAGTGGTTTCAAATGCTTCCATAGAGCTTGCATAACGTCATCAATAACAGGTTCAATGATTGGATCAAAGTATTCAGCAGTCAAGTTGTCAACACACAATTCAAGAGTTCTCAAACCTTGACTCACAAGTTCCTGGGAACTGTTCAAAGCCAACACCAATGGTTTCATCAAGTAGTTCAAATGTGGAACCAAGACACTCAAACGGACAGGAACTGTCAAACATAGCTCAACATAGATGTCACGTTCTTGAGAACGACGAGCGTTGGAGATCATTCTGTTCAACGACTCAAGTAGAACTTGCAGTAAGGGCATGATCTCTTTGTACAGGTTTTCAAAACGACCACCACCAATACTTCTGAACAATGTTCTGATTAAATGGAAATAGGCGATCGGCTCTTTAGATGTAGTCTTTAGTTTCAAGGATTTCAAGATCAAATCATTCAAATGTGGCAAAATCACCTTTTCGTTTAAAGCTGGGAACAAGTTGACCGACATGAAGCATAATTTGAACAAGCGAATCAAAATGTTGGTCTTGATGATGTCAGTTGAGCCCAGTTGGTCTAATCTTTCTTTCAGGAATGAAACCAATAAACCTGAGAAGTTTGGTGAAGTGTTTTCATTGGCCAAGAAGAATTGAGGAATGTGTAACAAGGCAGAGTCTCTTAACATGGCTTCATACAAAAATGAGATTTCAGCTTGGACGATTTCATTGAAAGTGGCAGGATCAATGTGGATGAAGATGATAGCAAAGTTCTCCATCAGATCTTTCTCTTCTTTAGATGAACTGACAGGTAGTGACGGACCACTGAATTCCAATGTCTTCTTATCCGGTTTTGGTAGTTGCTTGTTGGTAGAAAAGAATCTCATACCAGAAATACACTCTCTGAACAATTCACGTAGGACACTAACCTCTTCATTAGAAAAGCCTCTAGCTAGGTCATTCCATTTCTGGTTAACAGTTTCATTCTGAGATGGAGGTGGTTGAGGGTTGAAGTTCTTCAAACCGTAACTGATAGTCTTCAAGAATTGAAGTAAAGTTCTGAACAAGTAACGAGCATCTTTCAATGGATCAGAAGTTGAGTTGGGTGAAGCAAGGATTGGAACTTCTCTTTGGATGTCAAATATGTCAAAGTTTTTAGTGGTCTTCTTTGGCTTGTCAATGGCATCTTTCTCTTCGCTTTCGACCATCCTCACATCACCATCTTCATCCTTCTTCTCAGTTACTTCTAGAAGCTCGTCAACTTTCAAATCTTTGTCTTGGTGTTTAAACTTCTTGATCTTTTCTAAAAACTTGTTGATCTCATCGTCAGCATCAAACTGGTTTGGATGATCTTGCTTGAAGGTTTCTTGATTCTTCTTCTCTTTGTCAAGACGTTTCTGTTCTAGCTCATCGTGGTGTTTCTTTATATTACCATACTGTCTGTTCAAAGCTTTAAAACGTTTGGTAAATGCATCAATGATCAACATGAATAATTGTCTACCTTCAGATTTGGAGTTCAAACGCATGATACGCTCAACCAAGTTCAACAACAGCTTAGCACTCATGATTTGGACAGTCAGAGCAAGAGTACTATCTTGTAAGTGGTTGCAATACATCGTGATAGTTGTCAGGATCTTATCAGTTGATAATTCATTTCTAACGTTGTGAACAAAATCAGCAACAATACTGTAAGCCAAAGGACGAAGTGTTTCATGGACAGTCAATCCGTCACCAATCAAAACTTTCTCATCAAACAATAGATCAAGTTTTGGAATGAACAAGTTTCTGTAAGGTGTGGTCAGGATGTGTCTTGTGGCATGCAATAGTTCTTTCCTAGCAGCTGATAGTTCACTAGGACAATCTTGCAAGATTCTCAAGATTAGATCAGGTATTATCTCTGTGTAGTTCTTCAATAGTGTCTGGGAGTAGCCACGAATAAAGATGTAAGCTAGGAAGGAAGCAGCCTTGACTTGACCCAAGATGAAATCCCCATAAGCAACTCTGTTCTTGATAGCTGGAGTGACGGATGTTAGTCTTGTGCCTTTCTCTTCAGCTAATCTTCTAGCTTCTTTTTGCTGAGGAACTTCTAGTTGTAGAATACCAATGATGTGTGGGATGAAATCAGGCAGTGAAGTGGTTACTAGTTGTTTATAAGATGAAGTCAAAGTAACCATGGTGATTGGACATTCAGCAATGGTCTTGAAAGAATACATTGATTTAGCAAGTTGCTTGGCTTCTTCGTTGTTAGGGAGTGATGGAGACGACGGACTTGGTGATGTGAATGTGTTGGTGGTGGCAGAGGTGGTGATCTGCTGGTTGTTGACGAATGTATCTTTCACTAGTTGTTCGGTGTTCTTGTACATCTCCATGATCAGTTGAATGAAAGAATCAGCCTTCTCAGAAAGAACGGTCTTATAAGACTTGAACAAACTTGTAAGAATCTTCAAACATAATACACCATTCTCTTCATTCTCTGAGGATAATAATTTCTGCAAAGTATCATTGATGTCAATGGCGTAAGTTTGGAAAGTTTCATTCATTTGGGAACGATGAAGGACTTCCAAGATGGAATTTCTCAACTTGTGTTCAGGTGACAAGCTGGAAAAGCTAATTGGCACAGTGTTCAACAGTTCGATGTATATTGGGATGAATTGTGATAGGTAGTGTTCATATTCAGTTGGGCCAGTGAAGGCTTCAATCATATCAGAAAGTTCCGATAGGATTGAATGTTTTGTCTTGCAATCGACATCATCCTTTAGCCGTTGGGCAAAGGTATCGATCTGTGCAGTGAAGGACATCACTAGAAACTGAGTTTCTGATGTTAGTAAGTGATCTTGGGACTGTTGGAATGAACAAACACGTACCTATACTGTTCTGGTTTCAACAAAGACTCAGTGCCAGATTTGAAGAAAAGATGCACCGACAAGATAGTGCGGTAGGGAATTAACGTGGGGAGCAGGAGTGTTCAGATATCGAAACAGCCTTCTTCTGGTTCTTGTGGATTCAAAACAGATAAACGTGGAATTGAACGGTAAAAGAGTCTCTTATTGTTTACTTTGTACTCGGTTTTCCTAGCGCAGTTTTTCAATTATTCTTTCAGGAAAAAAAAGACGGATTTGAGAAAAGCTCAAGCACAAAGAAACCCCGTGACATTCACGTGACGCAGGATGTTTTAGGGAAACTACCCAATATGGGTATTTTGAGGTTAATAGAAATGGCCACCTTAATATCTACGAAGACTTAGACCCAGCTGTTCACCATCACAGGTGGTAATAATTGGTATAAACGGCCAGTTGTAGAAAATAGGCTTGTGCTTAATTTGTTCTCTTATTATAAACCTCAGTTGTACTTCTCTCGGAGTTGTGTGGTGGGATCATACAGATCTAAAGCACATCAAGGGGAATTGTGATAATGCCTGTCCGAGAGTTCGAGAGGCGTAGTAACCAAGGACGGGTGGGAAGATTCCAGTCACCTAGAGAAGAGCATCACATGTTGGTGAAGCTAAAGAAAGATAAAGATGCCTGTGCAAGTTCTTCTTAATTGGTTGTCTGACAAAACAAAAAGCAAAGACAGAAGAATGCATTGAAGGCCCATTGAATAAAGATAATCAGGGAGCAGATTATTTAGTGCTTGGAGATGCGATAGCTACAAGGCCTTGGAGGGATATGTGGTTCGAGAAAAGAGGGAATCCTCAGCCATTCAATAGACTTGCATTTTCATGCCCAGTCCGGCTATGTTTTGCAGCTTTTGAACAAATATTTCCCTCCAGACCCAACGCAGACTCGATGAACACCATTCCTGCGTATCGCCAGACCATTGATTTCCCAGCACTGTCAATGCTTTGCCCCCATGACAGTCTGACCAAAACTTCTTATCATGGCCCCTTTGTGGAAAAAAAAAACAGTCCAAAATCCAAGATATGCAAAAATATGCGCCAATCGCGAATGAAGATGCTCAAAGAGGCTGAGATACAAGTGACCAGCCCGTTCTCAGTTCTTATGACGTCTTCTTGCTTCAGGTATTTAAACACTTGAATCCCCCCAAAGTAAAGCCAGGGGGTGTCGTTATTTTAATCGGCTATAATCTCATATACAATGTCACAGCAAGATATCACTCCCGATCAGACCCCTGAGTTCGATGGCTCCATTGCCAAAGACACCCAAAGACAACCACAGAGACCTATCATCAGAGCCGAGCCTGACGCCATCAAACAGCTGAAGTTTGAAAGAACATATGAGACCAAACCACAAGGTACTTACCAATCGCTGGTCGACTCTTTTGGTTCCTTCTTTGGTTTCATAGGTATGGTTCCATGTTGTTGTTGTTCCAACCCATACCACGATGTCCAACAAGGTCAGGTTGGTCTGATCACCAAGTTCGGTGAGCTTGCCAGAGTCGTTGATCCAGGTTCTGCCTACGTTAACACCTTCAGCGAGAAGTTATACACCGTTAGCATCAAGACTGAGGTGCAGGAGATTCCAGAGCAAGCCTGTTTGACTAAGGATAATGTTATAGTTTACTTGAAGTCTGTGATCTACTACAACATTGTTGACCCACAGAAGGCCGTCTTTGGTATCAGCAGTATCTCCAATGCCGTCTCTGAAAGAACCCAAACCACATTGAGAGATGTCGTTGGTGCCCGTGTCCTACAAGATGTCATTGAACGTCGTGAAGAAATTGCTGATGCCATCCAAGAAATTATTATTGACACAGCTGCTGATTGGGGTGTTCGTGTCGAGTCCATTTTAATTAAGGATTTGAGATTGAGTCCAGAAATTACCCAGGCCCTATCACAAGCTGCTCAAGCTAAGAGAATCGGTGAAGGTAAAGTTATCCAGTCCAAGTCTGAAGTTGAAGCTGCTAAATTGATGAGAGAAGCCGCCGATATCTTGAGTTCCAAACCTGCCATCCAAATCAGATACTTGGACGCTATGGTGAACATGGCAAAGACAGCCAACTCGAAAGTTATCTTCATGCCTACTTCTGTTGATATTGACAGCACCGCTGAAGAACTCGCCAACAGTGCCAACTCACATGCCGGTTCCTCCAAACAGCTGATTGACGTCAAGGGATTTGTTGAAAATGCCTCCTTACAAGAAGCTTACAAGGATGATATCCCATCAAACAAACCTCGTGCTAGTGAAGCTCTGCCTGGTGACTTCTGAATGAGATCTTGATATCCCCTTGACATTGTGCCTGCTGAACCCCCATTTGTTGAAATGTTCTAATACGACTACGTGTGTGATTTTACTTCCGTTAATACTAATGCCGATTACTTTATATATTCTCCTTGATTTTTATTATGAATTTGATGATGAACATTATAATCCTTTGATCAATTGTAGCAATACTCTTTATAGCACTTGGCGCAGAATTTTGGTCTTTCCATGTTGTTGATCAAGCTCAAGTTTCTTTCTTTTCTATCAAACTCCCTCTTAATAAGGATACAACCAACACACTTGTAGTAATCCGCATCGATAGTCGAATTCAGATATGTGGCAATGTTGTAAGCGTTCTCCATCATCCCTGAGACCTCATCGTAACCATAAGTTAGTTTGAAAGTTGACTTATTAGAGGGGAATGAGTATTCAGAGTTACCGAAGTAGCCAATGATTGGTGGTAGATAATCTGGAGCTGTGTCTTCATATGAAGAGTTTGAAGGTCGTGAAGAGTACTGGTCTAAATGACAACCAAAGAACGTTGGTTTGGAATTCAATTGTCTCTTCAGAAAGATCTCAGGACAAGGGATATTTGGAAACTTGTTGATAATCTTATCTTCACTATTGATCTTGATCTTGACACCCTTTTGAGATGTATGGTTGAACCTTAGGGCAGAATTGGCAATGACGCTACCATTGGGCCAGCCTTTGTAATCACCAGTGGAATCAAATGAGAAAATGAGATCCAATTCACGTTCTTTTTGTAATAGTGGAACATACGGGATGTTTTGGCCATCTTCACCACCATCAACCATGTATAAGTTCCTTGAGTTGAACGCTTCGTGAGATTGGTCCTTGCTGGCGTTTAATTGGTAAAATGGATTTGGAGTGTATAGAGCATAATCTGGGTGCTTCTTTGGATTCTCAAGGTCATCCTGAAGCGAAGTGATACCAAAAGTGTTCAACACTGCCTTTATTGCACGATTATTGATCCTAGAAGAGGTCGAAGCCATTTGCCAAACATAGATGAAGACGTTGTTGAACAATGAGGAGGAAGTACCAGTTATGAAACCAGCATTATCAAAATTAGTGAAGCAAACGGAAGAGTTTCTCATATGGAAAAAGGGATGACCATTGTAAAGGGAAGAACCAAGATATCTCAAATTCATAAACACTTCTAGTTCCCAGCAGCCAAACTCAAATGGTGTGAACTCAAAGATGTTGGAGTCTATAGGAGTCTTTTCCATACCTGGTTGTCTCAAATTAGAAAGTATGATTGGAAAGGGCTGCCTAAAGTTTCTAAACGACTCCATATTGATTAAATTTGTTAGTGTAACATTAGGTGATCTAAGTTCTTTAGGGAATATTCTCCTTGACAAAGCACGACCCCAGTAATCGGTCAATGAAACAGGGAACCCAGTAGCCTTCTTAGCTCTGACCTCGAGGTGTAAGTTCTTATAAAAGTTGAATATCTTCTTCATAGACTTCAATGACAAATCAAGGGAGTTATCAATGCTCGCAATCATGTTGGAACCAGTCCTGGCGACAGTGTCCTCTTTCTTCTTGAACATATCCTTGAAAAAAGACTTGAACCCCTCAAACCAAGCATCCTCTCTTTTCAGTAACCTTGTAGGCTCATTTGTATGGAATAAATTCTCCATCTCCTCATAAAAAGTATCATAGTCAACGTGGTAGAACTCATCACTTTCCAGATAATCTCTCTTTGTAACTTTCCTCAACTCATCGTAGAACCCGGTATCAGAGTCAAAGTTCTCAGGCAACACCTGGACATCGTTTCTAGAGACTTCGAATGTCTGATTGATATTTGGGAGACCTTCAAGCAAAGGATCAAACAAGTCCCACTCGTGTCTTAACTTCACCAACGGTTTGAAATCACCCATCAACAACGACATGACGATCCAGGACCCACCAGAGATCCCTGCAATGTAGCTCGTTCCCTGGAGAATGCCACCTAAATGGCCTGGCATCGTGGAGTTGAACGAGCGATCATCAAAGGCCGCCAACATCCCAGCGCCGTTTAAGAAGGCTCTGTAGCCACCGCCACTGACAGCGATACCAACACTGATAGGTTTCTTGGACGAGAGCAGCAATTTCTCCACAGACAAGCCTGGGATCTCCACACGACGGAGAAACTTTTTGAGCGCCTCTTGTGTGAGTTTCTCTCTGTTCTCCTTGTAGAACTGCTCCTTGGGTGAGAGTTGCTAGAATCTGTTAGAGATACTCCCAGATGGCAAAACACACGGTATCAGCCACAAACCGTGCCCTGTCTGACCAGCCCAAAGGCTGGACATTGTACTGGCTCAGGGGAGTAGCATAGCGTCAATGAGAGGATTGACAGGAAATAGATCCATGAAAGGCCACCAGCTGGTAGCTGCATTCTGTTTCTGTTTGTGTGGATATCTGGCGGTTGTTGATGTATTCTACAGTATACAAAAAATCTCATGAAAATGCGAAATATATAGTTGGAACTCTATACAGATTTCAACGCATCAACAACATTGCCACCAATCTCCTCCACTAGTTTCACAGAGTCCAGGATTAGCTTTGGCTTAATACTCTTCAGGTTGGAATCGTTTAACTTCAGGTTCGTTAATGGAGAAATGACCTTCCCTTGAAACCAACTGACTATCAACCCATTGTCACATACTTCCAACTCTTGTAAGTTTGGGTCGATGATATAGTTCTTGTCAATGATCGCTAAAGTGAAGATGATGGGTAGCTCTAAGTCTAGCTTGACCATCTCATATTCGTCGAACTGTGGTTGTTCTTCAATCTCTCTATCGTTGACAGATGAGGTCAACTTTGGCAAGAATGTGTGATTTATAGCGATGAATGCAGTCTGTGAGATCAGAGTTAGCGGATATGAAAACTTGGCAATAATAAGCAAATCTATGTTCAGTTTCCAACTGAACTTCTCTGTAAGTTTCAACGATTCTCTAGTTATATTATTCAAGTATAATGACTGCAACACGGATTTCAAAGTCAGCGTCAGATTGGAATCGTCTCTCTCACCGTTGATCTCCACATCGACGGCTATCAGCTCCTTGGCGGACTTGGTCTCCACTATGCTGGCCTTGATGCTCACCAAACACTCAGAACCATCGCTCAATGTGATCTTCGCAGAACCATTACTCCCATTGACAATGTCAATTTCTGACTCCATCGGTCTGAACTGGGCATTGGAACGGCCATCTGGTCTGATTGGCGGTAATTGTCTTAGTGACTCGTACAGGAAGGAGTGCTCAGTAGAGGATAAAATCATTCTTGGTGGGTCACTTTAGGTGTAAACTAGTTCTGTTTTGTTACTGTTGTTGATTTTTTCACCAGTTTAAAATTTTTTTGAAACCCGAATGGAGATGATGATAATCAAATTGACACTTCCACAGAAGAACGATGTTGGACTCAAAGGCTGAAAACGACCTCAAAGATACCGAAAATGAGAAGAAATCCACACAAGAAACATTACCAAAGGGGGTTGTCCTTCCATACTTGATAATTCTGCGGATCGTCAACGCTTTGACCATTAACACATTCTTCCAGGCCGACGAGTACTGGCAATCACTAGAACCTGCACATGTGGCTGTGTTTGGGTATGGACATTTGACATGGGAATGGAAAGTCGGACTGAGAGGCTATCTGCACCCGTTCTTGTTCGCGCTGGTTTATGATATCGTTCAGGTGTTGGAATTAGGAGATCTAGGGGTGATATACCTCCCAAAGATCACACAGGGCGTCATTGCTGCCATTGGTGAGTACTACTCATACAAATTTGTCAAGAACTATACAAACAATGAAAAACTGGCAAGAACCGCGTTGCTACTAAGTGTTATTAGTCCTTTCAACTGGTATGTCATCACGAGAACTTTCTCTAACTCTTTGGAAATGACATTGACATCGATCGCGTTGGGGTATTGGTTTGATAGTGATCCCACAGGGATTGATAAAGGTTTGTTGTTCGCTGCTTTCAGTTGTTTCTTAAGGCCTACCAACGGTTTGATCTGGATTGTGCTTGGTATCTCATGTTTGATGCATCATTCATTCTCAGAGAATTTGCTCACCATGGTGAAAACTGCTTTATGTACCACTGTGGTCCTTTTGATCAACATTCTCATTGATTATCAATTTTATGGGGAACTCACCATCCCACTTTGGAATTTCATCCAGTTCAACGTCATTTCATCTTTATCCAAATTCTATGGAACCGCACCATGGCATTTCCATATCTTTCAAAGTGTTCCCATTATTCTAATGACCGCATTACCTTTCTTCCTATACGGGTTTTGGAAATCATCGTATAAAGAAATCAAATTACTGTTGGTGTTTGTCGTTGCTATATTCTCCTTAATAGACCACAAAGAGTTCAGATTCTTATACCCACTACAACCATTCATGTTCTTGATTGCCGCCTATGGGGTTTACAATTTGAACTTCCATCATCCTGCAGCTGTGAAGTATTCCATCACGATCATCGTAGTGATGAATACTGTGATCTCATTGTTTTTCACACAAATCCATGAGCGAGGTGTCATTGACGTGATAGACTATTTACGTGAGGACCCAGATGTCAAGTCCATTGGGTTTTTAGCGCCTTGTCACTCTACTCCATGGCAATCCCACTTGCATCGTGATGATGTCGAGACTTGGTTCTTGACATGTGAACCGCCATTACACTTATTAACACACCCTGATGCATCCACTGAAGTTGAAAGCTATAAAGATGAATCCGATATCTTTTACGAAAACCCTGAGAGATTCATGTTCAAGAACTTGCCACCACCTTTCAAGAAGGAATTGAGATCACCAGGGATAGAATACAAACACGAATGGCCAACACATTTAATCTTCTTTGGCGACTTGGAACCCGTGATGATGGAATATTTGAAAGATTCACCCTACGAAGAGTGCCGTAGGTTCTTCAATACCTGGTTCCATTGGGATGATCGTCGTAGAGGCGACGTGATAGTGTATTGTAAATGGCCCTCGGAATAGAAAAACAGTAATATTTTCATTAAAAATGCTGATGTATATACAGTAAAGGTGCTTATTATATGCTCCATCTATCGTCACCCTTTGTAATCTCTAGAGGTTTCTCTTCTATCTGGAATTTGTTGATCTGGTCAATGGTATTTGCTAGTGGTTGATAGTTGAAATTCATGGTCTTGATTGCTTTGGCTCTTGATTCAGAGAAATGAGACCACATGGTTTTGTTTTGTTCATCTTCTGAGTTCTCCAGGGAGGTCTTTAAAGTATTGTACGATTTGAAGGCTTCTTTGTATTGGCCTTTTTTGATATTGGCATCAAACAACCCAATGACACAACTGACATCACTCAACTCCACACCTAGTTTGAACCATTCGATAGCCTTCGAGACATTCCCGAAGAAGTTAAGTTCCAGGAACCCCAACTGTTGGAAACACTCCTTGAACCCCTGTGAAGCGGCCTGTTCGAAGTGGAATCTAGCACGGCATGGATCATGGATGTTGAGTTGACCTAAGTAGTAATGACATTCCACGACTTTATCTAAGGGACCAGTTCTGATGGATCTTTCAAAGTATTGCTTTGATTTCAATAGGTCTGGTTTTTGGAAATTCAATAGACCTAGTTGTTTGAACACTTCTGAGGCTAAAAATGTATCCTTTTCCAATGCAAGAAAGTCATTATAAAACTTTTCCGCTTGGTCAACCATCTCATTCTTCATACATAAATCACCACTGAGTTTGATGGTTAGTGGGTGTTTCAATTCGAGAAGTCCACTGATCAGTTTCTTAGCATGTAAAATATCCTCCTGTGGCGCATCCTCACCCACAATGGTCTCAAAGGCCAACAGTGCCACAGCATCGTTATTCCCATACTCAGCTGCCTTCTCAACCAATAAGTTCTCCAGGTCCACCAGGTGTCTATTCGCCGTGTGTGAGACGATCCTGATGTTCTCCAGCACCTTCTTCATGATCATGAGGTCCGAGGCATTGATGTATTGCGGGATCTCTGGCTCCTCGGACGAGTCCAGTCTTTTGTAGATGTTCTCATAGGCCGCATACAGCTTGTTATACGAATGACGACTGTCCAGATCGAACAGGGTCCTGTTCATGAGCGACTTTTTGGGCAGGACGTCATACAGTGGCGGTCTATTCGTGGAGAAGCACCGCAGGGCGCCCAATGTGTGTCTTTTCAGCATATTTTTGTGGTTTTATGGAGGTTTTCTCCCACTGGAGTTAAGTGGAGTTAAAGTCATTTGGCTTGTGTGTTTTTTTCTCGGTATTCGACTGTTTTTTTTTCTTGATCAGAAAAGCATCCCCAGATCGAGATTACACCAGACAGAAGTCCACAGAAAGTCCACAGAAATCCATCAAAGCATGCTCAGAAGGCGCCAATTCCCACTGAAGCGACTGTTATCCACTACCAGGGCTGCCCACGCCGACTACTCCCACGCCGTGATTGGTGGAGGTGCTGTCGGGCTCGCAGTCGCTGCTGAGCTGGCTAAGCGTGAGGGCAACAAGGTGCTGCTGATCGAGAAGAACACCGCCGTGGGCCAGGAAACCTCCTCCAGAAACTCAGAGGTGATCCACGCCGGTATCTACTACCCGAAGGACTCTTTGAAGACCAAGCTGTGCATCGAGGGCAAGGAGCTGCTCTACACAGAGGCTAAGAAGGCCGGTGTGGAGATGAAGAAGGTTGGGAAATGGATCGTGGCCCAGACAGACATCGACGACTCTGTTATCGAGCACCTGCACCTCAAGGCCAAAGATCTTGGTGTCAAGACAGAGCTCATCCCATCGTACAGAGGCCAGCTCATCGAGCCTGCTGTCGAGGCTTTGAGAGGCATCCTATCTTCTCCAACCACCGGTATCATCTCTGCTCATTCGTTGATGGACTATCTACAGGCCAAGTTTCAGGAGAACGACGGTGAATTGGCCATTGGTTCTGAAGTTGTCGACTTATCCAAGGACTCTACTGGCTATTCTGTCCACGTCAAGTCCATCGATGGCGACAATGTGGAGATCAAAGTCGATAACGTTATCAATTCTGCTGGCCTGTATGCCGATAAGATCTCAAATATGCTACTCCCTGAAGATCGTCATAAGAAACTGTACTACGCTAAGGGGACATACTTCAACTTGAACTCATCGTTCCCGGAAATCAGAAGACTAGTGTACCCAGTTCCACGCCGTGGGTTGTCGGGTCTTGGAACCCATTTAACCATTGACTTAGAAGGTCAAATACGTTTTGGTCCAGATGTTGAATGGGTCGACTCGCCAACTGACCTGACTCCATCGGTTCAAAACAAAGAACAGGCATACCAGGAGATTCAAAGATACTTGCCTCATATCATGATTGAAGATCTGGAGCCCACTTACTCTGGTATTAGACCAAAACTCGTCGGTCCTGATGAGGAAGCTGCTGATTATTATATCCAAGAGGAAGAAGGTTTCCCAGGTTTCGTCAACTTGTTGGGTATCGAATCTCCTGGTTTGACGAGTGCTATGGCCATCGGTCGCTACGTTGCTGACATCTATCACAAATAGAACGTACATGTATATAAACTATCAATCTGATTTGGATAACTTTGGTAGTTTCGAGGGCTCAGTGGCAGTTGGTGATTCTCTGAAGTAACTTGCTGTCAATGCCTTTTCTGTATCCCATCTTAATGCTGGGTTCATCTCTGTCAATCCAATCATCAGATCCAAGGCCGTCTCTGAAGCAGCAATGAAACGATTTCTCAATTCCTGTCTCGTTGGCTTCGGATACATCTTCAGATCGTTATATCCAGGCAATGAACTCACATTTGGCCATAGTTGTTCAGTAGGCGTACCCAGAGCCTGGAACGTCACATCAATCTGATCAATATCGTCCTTCCCGGGTAAATAAGGTACCCTTAACATCAGTTCGGCAAATATGATCCCCACGGCCCATAAATCCACAGCCTCGGTGTAATGTTTAGCACCAAACAGCAATTCAGGGGCACGATACCATCTTGTGACAACATTGCTCGTCAGGTCCTCGTTGGGAGAGCCAAGTGATCTCGCTAGACCGAAATCCGCAAGTTTCAACTGTCCATCAGGTGCAAGCAGCAAGTTATTAGGTTTTAAATCACGATGTAGGATATAGTTTCGATGACAGTGATGCACACCTCGCAGGGTCATCAGAAGCCAGCTCTTGATGTCGGCAGGACTGAAGAGGATGGTTCTATCTTTGATCAACATCTCCAAATCAGCAGGAAGGAACTCCAGCACCAGGTTAAGGTTCCCAGCAGCGGAAAAGACATCAACTAGTTCAATGACGTTATCATGGCGTAACTCTTGCAAGTATTTCACCTCTCTGATAGCAGACATATCCAGCCCATCTTTGAACTGGCCTGTTTTGATCTCTTTAATGGCGATATCTCTGTTGGTGTCAACCTGAGTCCCCAAGAAAACGACAGCGTAGGTACCTTCACCGACCTTTTTGCCTTGAATTTGGGGTTAGTGGATAATCCTGTTGTCAAATATGACATAGTACTCACTCTTGGTGTATCGTTGCTCCGCAATCATTCTGTTTGGTGGTTGGTATTCAACTTCAGTTTCCATGATGATTGATTTTGTCATTTTTGTAATAGAAAAAACTGAACCTCATCGAGAGAGACTATAATTAAACCATCTCCAAAGCCATCAAAGATGCTTCGATCGGGTCACTTGTCACGCAGAGTTCCCACTCTTGTCGTCCTAAGACGCTTTAACTCCAACGTTTTTCAGCCCATCCACCCAATCTTGCTGAAAAGAGCCGATCTTCTATCGACAGAACTAAGAGAACTTGAGCATGCCATCTCGAGTGGTGGATCCTTCGATTTAAACCAACAAAAGCGCTTCTCATCGCTGTCATCCATCGTTGATGTCTATTCACAATACCAATCACTGCAATCGCAATATGAAGAACTGCAGGGGCTGCTCACCGATGAATCACTAAAGGAAGAAGCTGAGCTTGAACTAGAGACGACACTGCCAAAGCTGATTGACACCACTGAGAAACTCCAGTCCAAGTTACTACCACCACACACTTTCGCGGACAAACCATGTCTGATAGAACTGAGACCTGGGATCGGTGGGATCGAGGCCATGATTTTCACCCTGGACTTGTTCAACATGTATGTCGGTTATGCCTCCACACATCGCTGGCCATACTCTGTCGTCTCCAAGACGCTGAATCAATCAGGAAACGGAATCACGGAGGCCATTATCTCCATTGATGAGCCTGGTGCTTATGACTCCTTGAGATTCGAGGCCGGTGTGCATCGAGTCCAGAGAATCCCAGAAACAGAGACCAAAGGGCGTACTCAGACCTCAACAGCTGCTGTGGTGGTGTTACCGAAGATGTCTGAATCCAATAACGAAGGTGCCGATGAGAGATCCTTCGCCGCTGGTGAAGTGCGTATTGATGTGATGAGAGCCTCCGGTAAAGGTGGCCAGCATGTTAATACCACTGAATCCGCTGTGAGATTGACTCATATTCCAACTGGTATTTCAGTGTCTATGCAAGATGAAAGATCTCAACATAAGAACAAGGCCAAGGCTTTTACGATCCTGCGTGCCAGACTAGCGGAGTTGGAGCGTGCTGAAGAAGAAGAAAAAGAACGTAAGAAGAGAACAGATCAAGTGAGTTCCACTGACAGATCAGATAAGATTCGTACCTACAATTTCCCTCAAAACAGAATCACAGATCATAGATGTGGTATCTCTATTCATGATGTTGATGGTGTTGTTAGTGGGGAGAAGTTGGATCTGATCATTGAAGCCATGAGTAAGTTCGAAGGACAAGTGAAGTCTAAGCAATTGTTGGAGGAATTGCAAAAGAAATGAAAGATGTAAATAGTCGAATTAGAGGTTAAAAGTACATATACGGTGAAACGAATATATTTTGATGTATGATCGTAATTTCTACACGGAAGCAAGTTGAAATCTCTGAAATCTATTCAACGTTAACAACATCCCAATCAAGTGGGTCATGTTCATCAGGATGGCTCAACAGTTCAACTTCTTGAGGAGTCAACTGGAAGCTGTACACATCTAGGTTACTAGCCAGTCTGGAAACTGTTTTTGTCTTTGGTAATGGTATATAACCCTTTTCCAAACTCCAACGAATCAGGACCTGGGCAGGAGTGACATCATACTTCTTTGCAACCTTGACTACATCAGGATCTGATAACCTTGAACCTTGAGCCAATGGAGAAAAGGCCTCTAATGCAATATCATTCTTCTTGCAAAAGTCAACCAGGTCCTCTCTCATACACCATGGGGTGATCTCGATCTGATTAACAACCGGCTTAATCTCCAATCCATCCCAATTGAACAATTGTGTCAAATGCTCCTCGCCCCAGGAGCTCACACCGATATTCTTAACCTTACCAGTCTTCACCACCTCCTGCAGGGCCTTCCAAGCTTCCAGTCTGCCCCTTGGACCTGGGGTTGGCGAATGTAATAACAGTAGGTCAATATACCCAATGCTGGACTCCACAGCACTCAGTGCCTTCTTGATCTCATTCTGAGCCTGTGCGTAATTATTAAAAGTCCACAACTTGGTAGTGTAGAACACGTCATCTCGCTTGTTCCCTTCATTCAACCAGCGAGCGATCCCTTCACCGACTTCCTTTTCATTTCCATACAGAATCGCAGTGTCAATGTGTCTATAACCGACCTTTAACGCTTGATAAACGACTTCACCGGCGATGGAAGTGGATAATTGCCATGTCCCCAGGGCAATTGATGGGATTAGGGAGCCATTGTTCAGCTTTATGGTCTTTTGAACGGTCATTGCTTGTGATAGTGGCGATTTTGGAAGAAAGAAGAAAGAAATCAAATAGATTGCTCTTATTAAATATGATGTTGGGAGTGCTGCGCGTACCGAGAGATAAGCGGGTAGGATGATGTTTCTATCATGGGTATATTGAAATCCCAGGTGAAGATTGTGAGGACAAAACGGTGAAATAAAGCTCTACATCTGCTTCCAGCTTCTTAATTTTTGTTTTATGTTTTGCAGTATTACCATCAAGCATCACAAACGACCATAAATACTTGTTATTTCATTTTCTGTAATAGTATTAATATCATTCAAGACTGGACTAGCAGCTCTTGATCTTCGGGGACTTTCAATCAATTGAGTACTAGTGTCACTGGATAAATCACTCTTTGACCTGTAAACTGGGACGATTATGGCACTGTTATTGGTTCTAGGGCTGTTTAATCTGCTATTTCTTTTCGGAAATGGGACACTAGATGAACTAGAGGCTTGGAATGAAGAGATTGAGGAACGACTGTTGAATTTTGTGCTTGAGTTGGAGTAATAACTGGATCTCTGTGCAGGAATACTAAAGTCTTTAAACTCTTCGTCAGCTAGCAGTGTGTCCTCCACTGAATGACACGTAATTTGCGATGGTGAACTGTTTCTAGTATCTAAACTAGACCGTTTGCCCAATGGAGAGCCACTGGATGAGTTTCTTAAAAGCTTTGGACTATTGTTTCCCTGCTTCAAGAGTGATGTGAACGAACTGGTTGATTTCTTATGCATTAGCTTTGTGGTATAATTGGACTGTGAGATTTCTGAGTGTTTTGTGCTAGGCGACACTCTAGGGAAGAATGACGAATGCTTCGATATTTTAAGTGAGTCTCTTCTATTCCTAATATTAGGTGAGGTCATTGGGTCTTGGTACTGTATGGGCGAGTGTCTTGAGGATTTTGTATCATTGTCATTTTTGCTGACACTTATAGGCGAGGTGGTAGTCATTGGTGATGATTCAAAGGGGCTAATTAATGACTCTGGTGTAGAGGGCAAGTCAATATCTTTGTTCTCGTAGCCTTGCTTTTGGTATCTAACTTCCGGTTTGACTGGGCGCTCATCCAGGACACTGTTATTGATTCTGACGACTGACTCATTAGTATTCTTTTCATTGGAGAATCCAGATAGAGTAGTAGTTGGGCTATCAGCAGTAGCAGACTGTCTTTTCAAAGATAGTGATCTCACGGGATAAACTTTCTTCCTTGACCTCACACTTCTGTTGTCAGAGCTGGCTTTCTTCTCAAAGTAAGTCCTCATCTCATTTGCAGGAACCCTGATATTCACTGAATAATTCAGAACCTCATTGTAGACCGCCTTTGCAGCGTTGTCGGCCTGATGAGAAGACTTAGGAGGTGAACAAGGCTTCTTTATCGTTGGAACTGTCTGTACATGACCTCCGAAATGTTCGCTGGCGAATTGTGAATAGTCTATTCTCGCAGCAGGGGTGTTCCCAACGTTCGCTGTCAGGCGCTGAAGTTTTTGTATATTCACCATTATTGCCACCCAAAATCGGTAGTATGAACTTTCTGCTGTCACTTTACAAAACAGAGAAGGAAAAGTTTTCAACATCCACTTCTCTATACGCCTCAAATTTGGGGGGTAGAGTGCAATTTGACGTGTCTTGTCTAATTTCATGTTGTTCTGTATGAGAAATGGTAATCCGAGTCCGATATGCCAGGGAGTGAGCCGGGGCTTCTATGGCTCAAGGGATGACCTTTACTTAGTTCTATAAGCCCTCAGGATAAACAAGATCACAAATAACTACCCTAAGTTTGACAACTCTGTCAATGATTAGACTGTTTCCGGATCAGTTGGATTACCTAAAACAGAAACATTATATTGCACCAATCAAACCAAAATAAGTCCTTGTGCATCAAGATAAATCTTGTTTCAGGCAATGCTAGATATCCATTATAGGGGGTCCCAAATATCCAATTACAGCCACTTGTGTAGAGGAAAGCTGATCACATGGCTTGTATCCTGATGAAGAACTTCGGTTATTACAACATAAATTGGCTGTTGCCATAGCTAACCGGAGAATCTTACCCGGCTCCTGAAATCTCCAACAAAAGAAAAGAAAAGTGACACATTTTAATTAACTGTCGAGACTCAGAACCTCAAATAACTCCCAAGTGCCTGCCTGCCCACGAGACTCAAAGTACAATGTCTAAAGCTGTGATCCCATTAGAGTCGAACCCGGAGATTTTCACAAAGTTCTCTCACTCATTAGGACTTTCTACAGCTTATCAATTCCATGACGTCTATTCCCTGACAGACCCAGAATTGCTGGCCTTTATTCCAAGACCTGTTGATGCTGTGATCCTGTTGTTCCCAGTAACGGATGCTTATAATAAACTAAAGCAAGATGAAGAGAATGAGAGGAAAGATGTTAAAGAGATTGTCTGGTTCAAGCAAACGGTGAAGAATGCCTGTGGGCTGTTTGCTCTGCTTAACTCCATCTCTAATTTACAAGATGGTGCATTTGCCCCTCAGTCTAGATTTTGGGACTTCAAGAATGCCAATGGCGATACTAAGAAGGTGGAAGACTTGATTGATCAATTAAGCAAGGATTACTCCCATGCTGCTAACTCTGGTTCCACTGAGGCCCCTGATGCTAATGACGAGATAACTCTACATTTCATTGCCTTTGTTAAGAAAGATGGCCATATCTATGAACTTGATGGTGGCAGAAATGGTGCCCTGGACCTAGGTCAAGGTAATGATTCAGATATACTAGGTGATGAACTATTAATCAAAAGGTTCAACAAGTACTTGGAATTGGCAGATGAGGAAAATAGATTGAGTTATTCACTTATGGCCCTTGGCCCTTCTTACGACTAAAAAATACATGATTTCTCTATGAATCCAGAAAGATTAACATGTTCTCTGTAGGCCCGCCTCACAAAGGTTCACCTTCTCTTCCAAAATACTCACTATATCTGACCTTTGATATCAACCTTTCTAGACTCTGACAGGAATGAGTTGACTGTGGTTCTTGCATTTGCCGTGTTCAAGTATACAGTTTCACCCCTCAGTTCAATAAACTTGTCAATGTTTCTTTCTGTAATGAACTTCATACAATCACTCTCACTACTGAAATGGAACTCACTCAGTAAGAATTCCAAACTTAAGATCTTGTATGATGAACAGATGATAGCAAGGGCTCTTATTCTCTCGTTGTTAATGAAGCAGTCCATCAATTCTCTAGTGGTTCCTTTAGTTTTTGCATAGAGCTTGAATAACTCATAATAATTATCAGACACTTGAGCTTTCAGAATATCAAGAGATTGCTTGATCAATGGGTGGTTCTTCTCATGTAGTTGCAGTTTAAGTTTTATCAATGTGATAGAATCGTAATCCCTTGTTAATAAATGATAGAGAATTCTATAGCTCAGGAATTCAGACTTATTTGCAGACGAATTAATCTGTGGGGATTGGTAAAGATTTTTCAAAACGGTCTGGCACTGGTTAAACTCACCTAAATCTTTGTTCTCAATAGCGATTCTGGCATGCGTCTCATAAACTTTCACAGTGAATTCATTCTCGATAAATTGAACCCTTAAATCTTGTCTCATTGATTTAAACTGATCACACACATAAGAGTATTTAGCACCTTGTTTATACTTGTCAAATATCAAGGAAAAGGCTCTCTGTAAGATAGGTAACGGACGCACTTTAGATGGGTCAGGGGCAGACGTTAATCTTAAATAAGATTTCTCTAGAATTTGACAAGTACCTTTAATCTGCTTGTTTCTGCTGGCTCTGTATTCATTTTGGCTGTTTAGGTCTGTTTGCACAATAGGGGTATTACTCAACTCTCTTTCAAATCTCTGGGCTCTTTGTCGTTTTCTATCTTCTGAGTTCATTTCATCTTCATTGTTATTGCCACGTTTGTTATTCTTCTTATACTCATTTTTCTTCTTTGGACCCAAGTTACAAAACAGTTCCAGGGCAACACCTTTGTCCAATAAAGGAATCTTTTGTCTGCTCCAATCATTTTCAAAAAGCTTACCAGTCTCAATGGCCTTGGTCATCAGTTGTCTCAGTTGTAGGTTCATAACAGCTTTTTGGTCTTCTGAAAAGTTCATCTGGCTTGCCCTTTGGCTACATAGGGTTGCAAACTTTGTAAGGGATTCTGGCAGCTGGGAAGTGTTTGGTGGTGATTGGGCCGCGCTCGAAGAAGAAGGTCTTTGCATTCTTGAGCCTCCCAATGGAGTAGGTTTGACGTAACTCATTTGCTGCTTGTTTTTGACTTATTAAAAATTAGCTTGCCTCCTTACAAAAGGGAATTTATACTTTGAATCAAATTGGGGAAAAGAGGGAATTTAGGATGGGAAAAGAAGTGGTGGTCTGGTGTTAAGGGTAATTGTAG
This sequence comes from Taiozyma bovis, assembly GCA_003707945.3. Classification (NCBI taxonomy): domain Eukaryota; kingdom Fungi; phylum Ascomycota; class Saccharomycetes; order Phaffomycetales; family Wickerhamomycetaceae; genus Taiozyma; species Taiozyma bovis. The sequence goes on along the minus strand of PPMH03000017.1, from coordinate 202,069 downwards.
TTGTTAAAAAGGCGTTATATATATTCGGCAGGTTATTGGGTGTTTCTAAGATGTTAGTAGTCCTGTTTAATGTTGAGGTGGAGTTTGAAACAGCTTTTCATGATTTTTTCTTTTTTGATTTCGCCAGAAAAAAAAAGCTCAACTGGTTGGGGACGCACAGTTATGAACATTTACTACTAACAATTAACAATAACTTTTAGAATTAAACATTAGAAAGGCATCACAGTGCATATCTCTAGGAATAAATATGAAAGTGGTTCTTATCGGTGTATGAAAACCCTAAGAATGGATTCTCATTTTCCTTTTTGTTGGAATCATTGATAGGTAGACCAGCTCCTATGAAGGAATTATTTGGAGATCCTACAGGAGTAATCTGGAGATTTGTGAACTCTGAGTCAAAATTCTCAGCCAGCACCGGATCAGTGATGATTGGAACAATTGGTGGCTCAAAATTGTGCTCTTCAATATCTTTCCAGTTGATCTTTCTAAAGAATCTATGATTTTTCAAGGCAGTGAAACTGGTTAGTCTTTTATCTGGGTTCTTCTTCAATAGTCTTAGGAGTAGGTCCTTGGCTTCCTGTGACAGATAGAAAGGAATCTTTAGCTTATTAGCGACAATTTTGTCCATGATTCTCTTGTTGTTATTACCTGTAAATGGCGGACCACCTGTCAACATATCAAACATCACACAACCAAGGGACCAGAAGTCAACAGCATAATCATAAGGAGTATCTTGTAAAATCTCTGGGGCCATATATTCTGGAGTACCGGTTAATGAAGTGCAGAACTCATCTTCATTCAGACCAACTTTAGAAAGACCAAAATCAGTCAACACTAAATAGCCATTAGCATCTAACAAACAGTTTTCTGGTTTCAAATCTCTGTATACAATACCTATCCCATGAAGATGTTCTAATCCTAAAATCATTTGTGAGAGATAAAAGGCGGCATTTGTTTCAGATAGAAATTTCTCTTGTTGTAAATGTTGGAACAACTCACCACCTTCCAGATATTCTAAGATTAGGTATAGCTTGAAATGATCTTGGAAAGCATAATAGAGTTTTACAATGGAAGAATGATTGACTTGACCCAGGATGGATTTCTCGTTCATGGTTCTCTCCACCGTCTTAGACTGAATAATAATGGAGGCCTTCTTCAACTGTTTCTGGGCAAATAATTTTCCAGTCTTCTTCTCTCTCACTAATAAGACTTTACCATAAGATCCAACACCAAGGACTTTGAGGACATCGAAATCAGATGGTTTTGGCTTTCCAATTTGAGATTCCTGCTCCAAGGTGACGCTTGAAGTTGGTGACCCAAGATTGATGTATGAACTTTCAATACCAATTTCCACCGATCTACCAAGTCTGTTAGCAAAAGAGCTCTTTCTTCTGGTTCGCTGTGGAATCTGGAGTGGAGTACTGATTATGAACCTCGTCTGGAAGTCATTCACCAACACGTCATCGGATTCTTCATCTAAGGTGAACACGCTCATCACATGTAAGTATATAAGTATACTGGGGGGCTTTTATGGAGGTTGTTGGGTCCCAAAGGATAAAAAGGATATACAAGTTAGCTGGGAAACCAATAAAGAGTGTGCGTCTAATAGATATGAAATGGAGATGAGAGGAATATCAGAAATAAAGAACAACAACTTTTGTGACATTTTTAATTGTTCTCAGTTTTAATCCAATAAAGAAAAATAAAAAACATCCTGGTTATCGACACGTCGCTAGTTGGCAGAAATCTAGATCTAGACGGGAATCGGAGCACTAAAAACACGAAAACCAATATAATTAAGAAAGGAGAGAAAAGGAATTTAGACCTTGTAGGAAGACATGATTCATGTTTAGAAATATTTTCATTCTTCCAATACATAGCTTCCTTGTTTAATCCATCTCCCCCGATATAGGAAATATTCGCGGAGTCAAACATGGACTTTAACCGGTTGAGACTTAAATAAGATATTGGGATCTTTCACACATTGAGGATATTCATATAATGCTAGACGAGTCGTTGAGTGGAGGCAGAGTGACACAATTGGTGGAAGGTGAATATCAAAGCATTCCACCTGGTGAAGGTGCTCCAAAGAGGAAATACTCGAGAAACGGTTGTACACAATGCAAGAGGAGAAGAATCAAATGTGACGAGAACAAACCAAAGTGTTGGCAATGTTCCAGACTAGGTCGTGACTGTGTTTACATTCTCAACAGACGGAACAAACCGCGTGCCCCCAGGGGATCCAAGACAACTAAAGCGACACAGCCAGGAACTGCTGCAGCCTCACTAAATGTCCCACAGGTGCATTCCATATCAGAGCCCTTGTCCATCAGCAACAACTTTGGCTTCACCTTCAATGATGCTAGCTTGCTCTATAATGATCTAAATGAGCTTGTCAATTGGCGATTGGAAGAAGCACTGACGCCGAATCTGAAGACTTATATTGAAGGCCCGTCAAATCCATTCAATGCTGAGCTCCAAGACTCAACAATACCCATCACACTAGACACGAACGAAATCATTTTCAACAATCCAATCACAAACTTCGACCTAGGAGAGCCTCATAACAAATACCTAAGTGGGTTTTATCACCAATTCTGTACACTGATATGTCCCTTCACTCCAAGCCCCGGTCAAAATCCAGTGAGAGATGTCTTGTTGCATTACGCACATAGAGAGACATACCTGATGTATGCCATATTGGCCTGTGGTGCTCGTATTATCCATCACGAGACCAATGTGTTACAGGACGATCAGGCTTATTGCTCATATTTGTCATCATGCCTATCGATCCTTGAAGAAGCCTTTCAAAATGAGAAGAAGTCTAGCAACGTTGAACCATTGTTGTTAACCATCCTACTCTTGACCTCGGACGCAGCATCTTCCAAGAACATGAAATGGAGAGCACACTTGAAAGGTGCAAAGGAGCTTCTGGCAAAGACAAAGATCCAATCAGACACGCTGAATTTCTGTCGGAATTGGTTGATCACGTATGAAATCCTAGCTGGACTTTCTAGCCCCTTTGGTGGTATTTTCCACACCGATCAAGAGCTTGATAAAGTCATTGGTAACGATGAGTTATACTTGTCCAGTTTGAAAAGATTGAGAATGCTGGACTCGAATGGGTTCAATTATCTAGGTGGTCATGTCATCTCTTTGGACCTGGCTTTCAGGGACATCATCAAGATCTTGAATAAAATAAGAAAGGTCAAAACGGTGCAAAACTTGGATGGTGATAGCACTGTGTACCTCAAGTCTGATTTTGAGCCAAAAATCCTTTCATTAAGTGAAGTGACTGATATTATGACGATGCTGAAAAACTGTGAGAATGCTCCCATTTTGGATAAGAGTGGTATACTCTCTAAGAAGCATCCCCTCCACTCACTAAATAACCAATTGCCAGAGACGTTCCACAGTATTGAAAGCCTACGCCTACCAGATGGCAAAGTGGTGACGTACAGCTGGTCTGACGTTGCTAATCAGTGCCATGTTATTGCTGCCACTACTGTTCTGTTGGTTAAAGTGTTGGACACTCCAAAAGACTCTGTGCTAGTACAAGATTTGGTTAAAAAAGGTGTCAATTTCTTGAAGTTCCTTAAAGTTGTGGACACTCATGACAATGTCTGTATGGCCCATCTGCACATGATGGCTGATGCGATTGGGAAAGTTTGTATTGAGCACGAAGACCAATTACTAATTCAGAAATATTTAAAGATCCTCCATGAGAAATTCGGTCTTGCCTCAGCAGGCCATAATATTAATAAGCTTCGAAAGATCTGGAAAGGCGAGAAACTGAATGAAGAGGAAGAAGATGTGCTCACTTGGTAATTCATATTTGAATTCATGATGAAATTAAACAATATATTTATTAGAGGCCCATTTATAACATGACAACACCAACTTTACTCAAATTTTCTGGATCAACTTTGTTGTTGGAATCCAACCCACCTGATATATGTTTGGCCTTGTAGTTAAACAGGTAGTAATTTAAAATACCATCACCTTCACCAAATTTCAAATCGTTTAAAAACATATTGTTGTCTTGACAAGTGACAGCATTGAAAACATCAACACCTAATGATTTCGCAATGATTAGAGCATCGCCGATCAAGTCGGTTAACCTTTTCTTTAAAGAACTATCAGCTTGTTTAGAATCCTCTTGGAACACAACGTCTGAAGCGTAGTAGAATAAATACGCGATACCTAATTCATCATGGGCTTCATTATTGAGAATACTGAATGGTAACAGGTAGAAGGAAAAGAAATCAGTGATTTTACCATCCTCCTCCACAACAAAAGTATGGACAACCTTCTTCTCGTCTGGAATTTCTTGGTTACCTAAGAGCCAATGTTTTAATTCAGCCTTAGTGAAGTCTTGAACTAGTTCATATCTTTCTTGGAACTTGGTCAATAATGTAAACACTTGTTCAAAATCTTCGTCTTTGACTCTTCTAAGGTTCTTCACTTTTGTGTCATTAGTCAAGGTGTATTTGGCAATCATTTGGGTCTTGGTGACATTGTTTGGTAGGAAACTGAAGCCAACATCATATAATTTTCCCCAGTTGATAGGACGGTGAGTGTAACGAGTCACTGAGACAGGTGATGGTAGGACGACACCGGCAGTATATAAGGCTTGGAAGATCCCCTGCAGGTTGACTCTTCTTGTGACTTCTTTGATCAAGATTGGTGCCAATCTCTTGGATCTTAGTTTCTTATGGACACAGATGAAGTTGATCTCCACGGCATGGACCTTATTCTCACGAACACGTAGGTCTGCAGGAGTACCGGCGATGAACCCAATCAGACGACCAGTGGCCTTCACTCTGACACCAACATGCCATTCTGGACGATAACCTGGTGGTTTTAAAGCCCAGTCTAAGAAATCTGAGGAGTACTTGAATCTGAAGGTTGAATCAGCATCCTCAACGTAGTTCTCATACAGCAGCTTGAACACTTCATCACGGTCGTCGGTATTGTTCAGGTCCAAGTCCGCCCATTCAAATTCCTTCAGCAATGGCAGCGGGGAGGTGGAGATATCAGCGACGGTCTTGCTCTCAATAGGACCTTCTTCGGTGATGTCCTCGTTCAACTTAGGGACCGGCTGGGTCTTCCAGAACTTGTAATCATCCATCGTTTTCTGCTGTTCCTCGTTCAGTTGGGCACCGGCAGCCAGCTGCTTGATGAGTTCTTGGATAGCCTTCTCGGACATGGCTTCAGTTGGTTCCCGTTTTGTACTGATCTTTGTTAGTTTGTTAGCTTGTTAGCCAGTTGTTGTTGGACCGCTTTTTCAATTTCAACGTGTTTTTTGGGCCAATTTTGGTGGGAAATAGTTGGGCAGATTAAGTAGGATAAGTCTAGAAAGTTCCACGAAAAAACACAGGGACTTTTTAGATTAGAACCTCTTACTTGATTACTACTCTGTCTCTACTTTACCGAGAAATCACTCCAACCAACTATTATTTGGTGAAATAAACATGCAAATTTCCTGTCATTCTAATCTAATTATGATGTGTCCCCTACCAGTTCTAAAATTTTTTCTAATGCGATGAGCTTCAGTGTAAAGAAAAAAAATTTAAAAGAACATCAAAAATGACAGGATCAGATATACTGGAAGCCATATCCAACTCACTTACACACTCTCTCCACGATGCTGTCCGCCACTAATTGGGTCCCACGTGGGTTTGCCAGCGAGTTCCCTGAGAAGTACGAACTAAACGACGATGAAATGGACAGAATCAACAAGCTTGCACAACTGGAGATTGATGATGCCAACAAGAACATCAAGGCCCTTGAAGCCGGTGAAGGAGACCAAGAAAAAGAAGAAGAAGAAGAAGAAGACGAGGACCAGGATGAGGAAGATGGTGTTGAAGTTGAGGAAGAATCAAATGGCAAGACCAAAGGTAGTAACAAACTACAAGAACAATTGGAGCTTGACGATGATCTGAAGCAGTACGATTTGGAACATTATGACGATGATGAAGAGACCGAGGGTCAATTAACCAACATCCCTGGTCTATCCTCAGAGGTCGAATACCATGAAGGTGATGATGAGAATGATCCATATATCACATTGCCAAACGCCGAAGAAGAATTAGAAGAGAAACAAGAGTATCAAATATATCCAACTGATAACTTAGTCCTCGCAACTAGAACCGAGGATGATGTGTCATACCTAGACGTCTACGTCTATGATGATGGTGCTGGTGCGCCAGCTGGTGCCGCTGAAGAGGAAGAAGACAGACAAGATCCAGATGTCGCAAGGGGTTATGAAAGAGGTAGTTCTTTGTATGTTCATCATGACCTGATGCTACCTGCCTTCCCACTTTGTGTCGAATGGATCAATTACAGACCAAACTCCAGTGAAGAGAACAATATTGGTAATTTCGCTGCTGTTGGTACTTTTGACCCACAGATTGAGGTTTGGAATCTAGATTGTTTGGAAAAGGCCTTCCCAGATCTAATCTTAGGTGAACCTTCTGCCAACTCATTATCTGCTCTAAAGTCCAAAAAGAAGAAGAAGTCTAAATCCAAACATGTCACAACCCACCATACCGACGCTGTCCTTTCTCTATCCCACAACAGATTCCATAGAAACGTGCTTGCTTCTACTTCTGCTGATCATACCGTGAAGCTATGGGATTTGAATCAAGCTGTCGCTGTGCGCTCCATCAATACCCTTCATGACAACAAGAACGTCTCCTCATCTCAATGGCACCCAGAAGAATCCACTATTCTGTTAACAGGTGGTTATGATGGTCGTGTCGCTATTTCAGATGTCAGAATTGAAGACTCTAACCAGATTGCTAAATATTGGAAAGTGGGCTCCCAGGATATCGAAAACGTTAGTTGGAACACCTCTGAACAGTTCCTTGCCGGTACTGACGAAGGTAATGTCTACGCCTTTGACATCAGAAACCAAGATAAACCATTATGGACCCTACAGGCTCACGACGCTGGTATTTCCTCTTTGCAAGTCAACCAACACGTCCCTGATCTATTGGTCACTTCCGCCATGGGTGAGAAACAGATTAAACTATGGAAGATCCCAACTGCTGAGGCTTTGGCCCAGGGCACAGGTCCATCCATGGTTCTATCCAGAGATTTTGGTGTCGGTAATGTGTTGACCTCCTCTTTCGCCCCAGATGTTGAAATCGCCGGTAATTTGGTCGTTGGTGGTGTTAATAAGGGTCTGAAACTGTTTGATGTGTTCTCAAACAAGGCTGTAAGATCTTCTTTCAAGGACTCATTAAAGGCTTTGCAACAACGTGCTAGAGAAGAAGCTAAGGCTCATGGTAAGGCTTCAAGAATCGCTAGAAAGTACGGTGCTGAATATAAAGAAGAAGTGTTACAAGTTGAAAGTGATGGTGATGAAGAAAGTGAGGATGAGGAGGAGGAAGGTGATAATGATATGGAGGAATAGATCTGTCATATTATATAAAAACTGTATAATAGAAAAGAAAAGTTGCAGTCATTTAGTTACTATTGAACTATAATCAGGAAAGTAGTTTACTTATATTTAAAAAAGAAGCAGTGGCGTCGAGACTAGCTAGTAGTACATAATTCTTTTCCAAAAACCATTAACAATATGCTATTTAACAATATAAAAAAAAGTGGTAGAGCCTTGAAGGTCCTAAACATTATAACTAGTAAAAAAAGGTGGGTAAAAGAATTGACAAAAAGGTTGGTAATTTCATTCTAATGATACAAAAGTGCAAAGTTGGTTGATATCTATGACTAGTTTATTTTGATTTCTTCTTCTTCTTTGGGGATTCATCATCATCATTCTTTCTCTTTTTTTCCTTCTTGTCCTTCTTTTCTTTTTTGTCCTTCTTTTCTTTCTTTTCTTTCTTTTCCTTCTTTTCCTTCTTTTCCTTCTTATCTTTCTTTTCTTCTTCTTCTTCATCTTCGGATTCACCAGCATCTGGGATTTCAACATCCAAATCAGACTTGAATAAAGACAAAGCTTCAGAAATGGCATCAGCATTCTTCATGGTTGGAGCACCAGTGTCGTAGAAGTTCAATCTTTCTTCAACTTGTTTCTTTAGGATTAAACCAAAGGCGTTGGTTGGTTCATCAGAGTAATTATCAATTCTTGAAGCAATGGTACACTTGTTAGCCAAGTATCTTGAAATTCTACCTTTGTTCTTAGCAGAAGCCTTACCGATGAATGAAGAATGGTAGATCAAACCATATTTTGGAGTGTTACCTTTAGTCTTCAAGGCTCTGAACAGAGCTTTTTCAGCACCCAAGATTTGGACAGTTGAAGCGGCTTGCTTGGACAAGTTGGTCAATGAACCAGCATGGGAGATTAATCTAGCACCGATGACTTCACCAATCAATTCTGATAAGTTTGGAGCAACAGTGTGCATTTTATCGGTCAAGTAGTTGTATAACGATTTTCTGTAATCAGTTAAAGAGACAACTCTTTTAGCAAAGACCAACAAGTTGTCAAAATCTTGTTCAGAGATATCTTGACCCATGGAAATTCTAGCATTATCAATGATGGTTTGAGCCAAACCGGAGTCATTGTTCAACAAGGCGGTCAAATCGTGTAGTTTGTCATCGTTTAGTGAGGATTTGTCTTCAATGAATAAAGTTAATTTGGCAAAAGTGTAATTGTCTGGAACTAGCTTAGCTAATTCCGGGAAATGCCAACCGTACCATTCCTTAACTCTCATAGAGAATGTATTGATGTCCTTGTCCAGTTGATCCAATAGAGCAATAGCTTGGATAATGTGGTTATCGTTCTTTTGGACTGAGAATTTCACTTTAGCTCTGGAGTAAGCGTGACCCAAACCTAGTTGGGCTCTCTCGATATCACCAGATTGTAACTGTTTCAATAGTTTGTCACCATGTTGTCTGATACCACGTAGTAAATCTTGGGCTAGTTCGTTGGAGACACAGTCGATGTATGGGAATTGTTCTTTGATGGATGGACCCAAATTCTTGTCAGAGATACCAAGGGTGATTTGTTTCTTTGAAGAACCCTTTGGAATGTTTAATTCAATGACAGATTTCAAGTAATCGGAGACCAAACCTTCAGAAATTTCATTGGCATTTTCTAAAGCTTGCGCAGCACCTTTGAATGGAGCAAAAGAGATTAGTTCAACCAATTTGGAAAAATTACCCAGTTCATTGATTTGTTGCTGGACTTCTTTCAACTTGGAGCCGATGTTGTCTTGTTGTAGTTTGACCTTGAAGACGGCGTAACCGGTGGCCTCTTCGAACAGTAAGAAGTCTAATGGGTTGGACATTCTGGGCTTCTTGGAGTTCTGGTTGGGAAAAATCGTGTTAGTTGAAAGCTCATCTCTCAAAGGAAAGTTTTTTTTTCCTTTTACCTTTACAAAAATTTTCATCTGGTGCCCGGGCCAGTTTGGCAGACCCTGAATTGGAAATTGCCTAGTTTTGTAATTTTGAAATGGTTGGTTGCCCTGGCTGTGAGGTAGGATGCATAAATCCAAATCAGGGAATTTCCTGTTTTGGGCTGTTTTTTGACAGGTTATTCAATTTGTGCCATATGTTAAAGGATTACCTTATCGAAATTTGAGTCACAATTCCACCACTCTTGCTCAAAGAACAATACAAACATCGATGAAGTCTCCGAAATCGCCTAAGCAAAGCAGGGCTGCCAGACTCCACCACCGGGCTGCTGCCAGAGAGGCTGCCTTGGAGACCCCGAAGCACCGTCACTCCATCAGCGAGACCAGGAAGCCCTTGGACAGAGACGGGGATAGAGACGTGGCCATGTTGGACTTGAAGCGACGCTCGTCCTTCGCCTCACCTTCCTCTCCCTGGGCAAGACGCCGCTCGTTCCTCTCCACGTCCATGATCTCCAGCGAGAAGCACTTTGTCTACCAGCTCCATAGTGGCTACAGCTCCGACTCGCCCGCTTTCTGCATCAGCCTTAGGGAGTCCCAGGGTTTCACGTGGAACCAGGACCTGTTCGCCTCGCAATACACTCAGAAGTCTGGCCTCCTGTACGGTGACGAGGATGATGACACTGACTCCCCAGAGAGGGAAGAGACAGAGGCTGACCGGTTCCAGAATGTGTTTTATGACGAGGAGGACGAGGAGGACTTCGGTGCCAGAAGGAGCAGAAACTACTCCATGAGCAACGACCACAACATCGACAAGATCAAGGTCATTGAGATCAAGGTTGACGAGAACGATGCTGCCTTTTGAGAAGGACTAGCGCTAATGGTTAATGGTCGCAAGACTATTTCATGATTACAGGGGTTACGTTAAGGTGGTAGCAGCAGGTTTATGGATTGTTACAGTTATGGGTTAAAGGAGTCCTCTTCACATAGTAAATACGGTTTTATTTTCATCCTTTTATAGTATATATATATATAAAATATATACCTACTAGTTTTTCAGTTTATCAGTTCTTTCCATGTTTTCGTCTTTCTGGCTATAAATATAAACCAAAGTTATCAACAGTCTTCCCCATATGCCACAGATTCTTTAAGTCTTTCTTGAACTGCTTGTTTAAACTGAATTTGGCAGTCAGGAAACTCACGAGTTCATCGATGGCGTCCTCGTTAATCTTTTCAAAACCATGGACACCTTCACTTTCTAAGATCAAGTTTTCAATGTCAACGCCAGAGACAGAACCCTTGGAGACCAATGAGCCTGCAATACCAGTGATATGAAATGGTGGAACCAATGAAGGGAGTTCTGAAGATTTGGATAATGTGGCAACAGGTGAATGGAATGGTAATGAGCCTGGTGTGATTGTGATAATGTGCGTATTGATCTTGAGTAGTTCTTTAGAAATTATGTTATAATTGATTATATCTTCATTCTCATACACAGGTATCACTAGAACTGAGAGTTGCAATTCTGGGTACTCCACAATGTCCAACTTGACCTTTGTCAGAGTCTTGGGATCCAGATGTGCTGAGTACAATTGTTCATCATCATTAAATGTGATTTCTTCTGGATGCTTGACATTAACCTTCTTCAGACCAATCAAGCCAAGAACGTTGTGCTTGTATGATTTTGAGAGAGCATCAATAATGAAATCCAAATTTGAAGGGATCACTAATAGATTCGGAGTGGAGAAGTCTGTGATAGTTACCGTTGGTAGTGTTGACTTATGGAAAGTCTCTACCTCATCCTGCAACAAGTGACGAGGAGTCTTTGTGTCTGACCAAGGTTTGAACTGTCTGTGTTAGTTCGGTCTATCCATTGCATCAATTAAGTCCTTACTCACCACCATGAGATTGCTATTCCGAGTGGATGTGTCTTAGAGGCGTAAACGGTTTGATTCCCATACTTTTCTTGAATAATTCCGAAATTTTTGGAAAAATCATATCAAACACTTCACCATGACCTAACAGACAATCAAACCCACAACGCAATGGCTGACCTAGAAAAGATCTCGCTCGAATTCTCCAAATACCAGCAAGAACTTTCAGAGCTGCTTGCTTCTCGCCAACAGCTGGAAACCCAATTCCAAGAGAACAACATCGTGCTGAAGGAGTTTGAAGCCTTAGAATCAGATGCCAAAGTGTATAAACTAACGGGTCCTGTCCTGCTACCACAAGACCAATCCGAGGCACAGCTGAACGTTGAGAAGAGAATCGAGTTCATCAAGAAGGAAATCGAAAGAGTGGAGGAAAATGTGAAAACCAAGCAGAAGAACCTGGAAGATACTAGAAACAAATTGATCCAACTACGTTCTACCAGTGCTTAATAAAAAAGTTGTATGATATAAATTATATGAATGTGTTGTCGTTTAAGACATGTACTGTTCAACCTCTGGATGCCTGTGATTTCACCAAGTTTATGGCACTATTCACGGAATAGAAGAAAAAGTCCTCGGCATCATTGTAAAACTGACCCAGGTTGTTCAAATTGTCTAACCTCTTATCCACCAGTGCCAAAGTTTCAACGCAACCAGGTGATTTGTCACCTGCTTGGAATAATTCCAACTGCACATAATTCGAGCTCAGTGAAAGTCTCTTTGTATACCATGCGAAATCGTTTGTCTTGTCACCTGAATAGTAACGTATGTCATCAGATAGCTTATGCAACTCCACTGAAGAGTCGGAGATGTTTGGTGGTAGTAGCAACCAGCTTTGTAATTGGTTCAAATGGGCAGCCACTGGGACGTTGGCTTGTAATCTTTTCTTGACCAAGTATTTCAACTTTTCCACCTCGTTTAGTTTCAAGAATTCTTCATTGGTGATGTGATTCTGTAAAGCGAGACGTTCCTTAATTAAATGGAATTTGCAAAGGTCATAAGTGCCATTTGAAAACAGTGTATTGATCGAGTCACTGAACCCAAATGTTCTGGAGGACTCGAGGATGGCCTTGTGTTGGAACCCCAGTTCAGGAACGAACTGCTTCAGAGCCTTGTCCAAGATCTTGTAGTGCGGTGAATCCGGGTTCAATTCCGGTTTTACATGTTGAGAAGAATGATACAGTCTTCTTCCGCTAGCAATTAGGGCTCTTCTTAGTGGGAACATAGTAGAATGGACGAACCTGCTGCAATATTAGTTAGGAGAAAGAAGGGTGTTTTACTTTAGTTTGTTGTTTTAGCCGTGAGATGATGGGTTAAAAATGGTTCGAGATTGTGTTTCCTTTTTAGGAAATTGCCTCTTTCGGGACCACTCATAACCATTGAATATATTATGGAATTGATTAACAGCATCAACGCCACAGGAACTGCAAAACTGACGGGTTCACTCTGTGATAACAAGTGAAAATAATTTGCGTTCGGAACCTCTTAGACTCTCGAGGATCTCCAATACGTTCTCCCAAAGTCCCAAAGTGCAGGGGGATTATGTTGCCTATTCTGGACTACTTTCACGGAGGTTGTAGCAATTGGCCAATCGGAGTCGAGAATGGGGCATCGCGAGAGTTAGACCTATTGAGAGACAAAAAAAGTGTATAAATAACTAGTATATTCCACCGATCTCTTTTGATCTGGTATCTACTCCTCTTAGAGTATCGTTACCTTTTTCCGCTGAGTCTTTTCTCGCAAAATTAGCCATCTTGATCAATCACTGATACGGACCCTTTCCTAATTGCGTCGCACACGAAGAGAAGGTATAAAAGTATAAAACCCGTATCAATTCCCCAAGTCCAGAGCAAATCCACACATTCCATCCACATTCAAAGTCAATAACAATGTCCACTGAAGGCCAAACCATCACCTGTAAAGCTGCCGTTGCCTGGGAGGCCGGTAAGCCTTTGTCCATTGAAGAAATCGAAGTTCTGCCACCAAGAGCCCACGAAGTTCGTATTAAATTGGACTACACCGGTGTTTGTCACACCGATGCCTACACTTTGTCAGGTGTCGACCCAGAAGGTGCCTTCCCAGTTATTCTAGGCCACGAAGGTGCTGGTATCGTCGAATCCGTTGGTGAAGGTGTCACCTCTGTTAAGGTCGGTGATTCTGTCATTGCTCTTTACACTGCTGAATGTAAAGAGTGCAAGTTTTGCAAATCTGGTAAGACCAACTTGTGTGGTGCTGTCAGAGCAACCCAGGGTAAAGGTGTCATGCCAGATGGTACCTCACGTTTCAAACATAAAGCCACCGGTAAAGAGATTCTGCACTTCATGGGCTGTTCCACTTTCTCACAATACACCGTTGTTGCTGATGTTTCTGTCGTTGCTGTCAACTCTGAAGCTCCAAAGGATGTCACTTGTCTATTAGGTTGTGGTGTCACTACCGGTTACGGTGCTGCCTTGAACACTGCCAATGTCCAACAAGGTGACACCGTTGCTATCTTTGGTGCGGGTATCGTTGGTCTATCAGTTGCCCAAGGTGCCGTTGCTAGAAAGGCCTCCAGAGTCATCATTGTTGATATCAACGACAACAAAAAGGAATGGGCCGACTTGGTTGGTGCAACTGACTTCATTAACCCAACCAAATTGCCAGAAGGTAAATCAATTGTGGACCATTTGATTGAGATCACCGATGGTGGTCTGGACTTCACCTTCGACTGTACTGGTAACGTTCATGTCATGAGACAAGCTCTGGAAGCCTGTCACAAAGGCTGGGGTCAATCCATTATCATTGGTGTCGCTGCTGCTGGTAAAGAAATCTCCACTAGACCATTCCAATTGGTCACTGGTAGAGTCTGGAAGGGTTCTGCCTTTGGTGGTGTCAAGGGTAGAACCCAATTACCAGGTTTCGTTGAGGATTCCCTAGCTGGTAAACTAAAAGTCAAGGAATTCATTACTCACAGACAAACTTTACCAGAAATCAACGAAGCTTTCGATGACATGCACAAAGGTGAATGTATCAGAGCCGTTGTCGATTTGCAAAACATATAACTATCTTATAAGCTTTGATCATTCGACACAGCTGTATACATAATCACGTCACAATTCAGAACGTTCTGAAATACATGGTCTATAGGCTTTTCACGACTACAGTAGCTTAAAAGAAAAGTCAAACATTTATAATACCCACGATAAAATAATCTCTAATATCTTCAGCCCAGCGAAAAACACAATTATTGTAAAACCCTAAAAACCAATGCATGATGATAAAACAATAGAACTAACAACTTTCTAATTTTCATTAACAGGGACATAATTGATGGCAATCCCATTCATCTTTGAGCTCAGATCAGTCAAGTCGTTATTGATGTAGCCATTCCCATTCAGTTGGCCCTGTGGAACCTGTGGAACCTGTGGAACCTGTGGAACCTGTGGAACCTGTGGAACCTGTGGAACCTGTGGAACCTGTGGAACCTGTGGAACCTGTGGAACCTGTGGAACCTGTGGAACCTGTGGAACCTGTGGAACCTGTGGAACCTGTGGAACCTGTGAAACCTGTGGAACCTGTGGAACCTGTGGAACCTGTGGAACCTGTTGTTGTTGAGGTTGAGGTTGTGGGATCGGGGTTGGACTGTGTTCAGAGACCCTTGGAGCACCACATCTTAGACAACAGATGTTCTTCGCAAAGTTATGGTAGGAACAACCTTCGTTACCACATTTCCAATCACCAGCTCTGAAAGGAACATTAGAGTTTCTATTACTATGAATGCTGTTGTGATGGTTGTGATTATTGTTGTGGTGATGATGGTTATGGTTGTTGTTGTTGTTGTTATTGCTGTTATGGTTATGATTGTTACTGTTGCTATTACTGTTGAATGAATTGCTATTATTCGCATTGTTTTGGTTGCTGTTAGAGCTGTTGTTCCCAGTGGAAGTGTGGGTATTAGAGTTATTGTTGTTCGAGTACAATGATTCTTGTAGTGCAACTGCCGAAGCAGCAGGAAATGAACAACGGAAACATGCAGTACGACGTTGGAAATTGGAGAATCCACAACTTGGACAAGTCCAATCACCTGGTCTTGGTCTGTTTTTGCTTGGTGGGAATGGTGTTAAGATCTCCTGAGCTCTATCAAGAACTCTAGCTGAGGATGGTTGCACCTCGATACACTTGTCATTCAAAGCTCGACCATTCATGGCTAATGATTCAGCAGCTTCTTCATGAGAGCTGAACACTGCAAATCCTGACCCTGTTGGCTTATGTTGATCTGGTGTTTTTAAAGTCCAGAAGGCAATTGGTCGACCACCATACTGAGTGAACCAGCTCTCAAGTTCACTTTGGGTAGTGTCATTTGGTAAGTTTGATAAATGTAGAACTTTTGATCTTTCAGCTAAGAATGCACGAACGTCAGCCTTGGCATCAAATGGTCTAATCAACACATCTGGATGATCTTCTAACGGCTGTGATTTCTTGGTCAATGCCTTCAAGATCTTAACCAGGATCTCAACTTCGTCAATGGCTCGGCGTGGGGTTTGTTGGATGTTGTTCAATTGGAATGGCACTTTTGCGTGATTTATCTCAACTTCCAGAGCGGTAATGATGCTTGACAAATTGGAAGCACTGTAACTCAAGGCCTCTGGATGATGGGCTTGCCATTTAATGTATTCCTGTTTTAGATCAAAGGCCCTTGAATGTTGTAAGTATGGAGGTAGCACCACGGACTTGTCTCTAGCTTCTCTTGGTAATTGGACCCTTAGATCCCATGAGTTTAAAGTGATGAAAGTGAACTCTAGACCTTTGGATATGATGTGCTCATGGATGAATTGGTCCAGCTTATTAATCCCATCTTTGAAAGTGCCCGCATTACGAACATGCTCCCAAGTCAGAGTGGTCATACTGGTGCACAGGGCAGTGATTGGTGTGTTCAGAGGACGGATCAGCACTGAGTCTGCACCATTGGACTCTAATGTGCTGGCATCCAGCAGCTCCCAGCCAATCTCAATGACCTCAGCAGAGTCCTTGGTGACATACACGCCCTGCTCGTCACAAGTAGTGGATAAGTGAATAACAACGAAAACGTCACTCATTGTCTTGGTCTTAATTTACACTTTGTGGCCTTGGAATTTGTGAAAGAGTATACTCCCTGCGATAAGGCAAAGTAGCAAAGTGGTGTGAATATTCGACTTGAAAGTGAGCGTGTGATTGTAATCTCTGAGCAATGGACTTTGTTCTCAATCAAATCTCCCATCTCTTTTTCGTATGGAAATTTTTCAACGAACAAATAAAACACAGGGAAAACTCACCAAAAGAGGAAATATCCATATACAGCTTCTTTCCATATTTGGATGTTTTTATCTTTTTCCCAATGGATTTGGTGTCTTGTTATACAAAACAGCATTTGGCAAAAACAAAGTCCCTGTTCCTGTTCCTGGGTGGTCGGTTGCTTTTCAACTCCTCATACACTTTACAGGCACTCTCTACTCTCACAGTGGCTCTATTACACCCATCATTCCTCCCAGGTCTGCCCTATTCCCACCATTGTGTCACATTCCAGACGTGTCTAAGTAACTGATCCCAGCCAAAAATGAGTACGCTTCCGCCGGACATTGATCCCACTAAGCAACCGCTCCGTGTGTTCAAGGCACAGCTCATTGTCTCCACCATCTTGGGCCTCTCCACCTTCCTCACGTTCTGTGTGCTGCGTTATAGGTGGCCACACATCTATGCTGTCCGATTGCTCAGAAAGAAGGACCTGAGATCCCTACCAAAGACCCTCTTTGGCTGGTGCCGATCGCTGTATCTTGTAACAGACGAGGAAGTCCTTGAACATGGTGGTTTAGATGCCTACGTGTTTCTTGGGTTTTTCAGAATGGCCATCAAGTACTTCTCAATATGTGCTTCCATCTCTATTTGCCTCATTGGACCTATAAGGTACTACTACACGGGATTCTTCGATAGTGATGGTATCTCGTGGGGCGATACTGAGGGTTTTTGGTATGATAGGATAGCTCGTTTCCTTACTGGCAGTGGTTATGGTGGTGGTGATGGTAATGGTGGCTCTGGTACTCAAAATCAAGAGAAGACCGCATGGGTCTATACGGTATTCACATATGTCTTTACACTGATAGCATTCTACTTCCTATGGCAGCAAACTGAAATTGTGGTCTCCATAAGACAAAAATACTTGGGTCGCCAGAATTCAATCACAGACAGAACTATCCTATTGGAAGGCTTGCCAGATGAATTCAACCCAAGTGAATACACTACTAATTCGTCCACAGAATCATTGGCCATACCCGCTAATACTGTGCAAAAGTTTGATGAAGGGAAACTAAAGAAGTACATTGAAGAATTAGGATTTGGCAAGGTCAGCAGTGTCTTTATCGCAAGTGACTGGAGCCCATTGAAAGAGTTGTTTAATAAGAGAAAATCTGTCTTGAGGGCTCTTGAAGTTGCTTATTCCCGGTATGTTCCCTTGAATGTTCAGATTTACACCTATGGAAATTTAGAGCCTTCTGTGATCCCATTGAGACATCCAAACTATGCTCCTGAAGAACAGCCATTACTTGAAGAGAAACAAAGACCAAAGATTAGATTGGGGAGATGGGGTATCTTTGGCGAAAAGGTTGACGCTATTGACTACTATTCTGATCAGTTGGTTCAAATCGACGCTCAAATCAAAGAGCTAAGGGCCCACAAGAACTTTAGAGTCGCCAGAGCTGCCTTTGTCACTATGGACTCTGTTGCATCGGCACAGATGGCTTCTCAAACGGTGTTGGATCCCCACGTACATCGTTTAATTGCTAGGTTAGCTCCTGCTCCACATGATGTCAATTGGGATAATTTATCCTTGTCCAAGATTAACAGATTTGTTAGAGCAAACTTGATCACCATTGTCATTGGTATCTCAACTGTTACCTTGATCTTCCCGGTTATTTATTTGTCCACTTTCATCAACCTGAAGACAATTGAGAAGTTTTGGCCTGCGTTGGGAGAATGGATTGGTCAAAGTGATACTGCTACTTTGTTGATCGGTTTAGGTCCACCTTATCTATACACCTTGCTAAATGTGTCTGTTCCATATTTCTACTCTTATTTATCCTCTCAACAAGGCTATATTTCAAATGGTGAAATCGAGTTGTCCACACTCTCAAAAAACTTCTTTTATATTTTCTTCAACTTGTTCTTGATCTTTACCCTTGCCGGTACTGCTACTAATGTCTGGGCCTTATTCGGTGATACTACAAAAATTGCATATGAGTTGGCCAACTCCTTGAAAAACTTGTCGTTGTTCTATGTTGACCTGATTTTGCTTCAAGGTTTGGGTATGTTCCCATTCAGATTGTTACAAGTTGGTGATGTTTTCATTGAGATATTCTCCAAGTTATTCTACTGCCGTACAGCGAGAGACTACAGAACTCTATATTATACACCGCCTGTCTTTGATTTCGGTCTTATCCTTCCACAACACATTTTGATCTTGATCATCACTATGATCTATTCTGTCA
Organism: Taiozyma bovis; assembly: GCA_003707945.3. Lineage (NCBI taxonomy): Eukaryota > Fungi > Ascomycota > Saccharomycetes > Phaffomycetales > Wickerhamomycetaceae > Taiozyma > Taiozyma bovis. The sequence goes on along the minus strand of PPMH03000017.1, from coordinate 183,325 downwards.
TGTCCACAAAGATTGTCACTGCTGGTCTGTGCTACTTTGTATTGGGCTATTACACTTACAAATATCAACTTCTATACACGATGGTTCATCCACAACATTCAACGGGGCAATCATGGCCTATGATATTCAGACGAGTTTGTCTTGGTTTGGTGTTGTTTCAAATCACTATGGCTGGTACTTTGGCCTTGGAAAGTGCATACTTCTTGGCTATATTGATCATTCCATTAATTTTGGCAACATTCTTGTTCTCTTACACCTTTGAAAAAGACTATCTACCACTTTCCTTCTTTATCGCTTTGAAAGCGATTAAGAAACCTGGAAGTGATGCTCTGTCTGCTATCAGTACAGCTACTTCTGAAGGCGATGCTCCTACCCCTAGTTCTAGAAACCTGCGAAAGAGAAGAAGTACGATTGATGAAACCAGAGAGGAGAATATCACTTATACCTGTCCATATCTAACAGATCCTCTAGATGGACCAATTATTGGGTTTGATGGCGATTATGTGCAACAGATTCGTTATGACTCTACTACGCTGAGCGAAAGAGTGATAAGAAAATACTATATAGTGAATGAGTGGGAATGATACTGGTCGAGTAATGCTAGTCAAAAGATATAAATATACCCTTTATAGATTGAAGCCGCCTCCTTCGTTTAACCCCCTGTACTACCGCACAACCATTAACGTTAACCCCTTGAAACACTCCCAGCTTGCTCAGGTCTTCATCGTCAGCTTCAACATGCGGAATCAGTCCTATATGTGGCCCCAGGTCTACAACCAGTATGTTGCCCCTGAACACCAGAGCTGGAACTACAGATCTCCGCTGCTGAAGGCCACAATCTCCAATGATGAGATACGATCTAGTATCATGTGTTTTCAAAAGATGGATGGAGGGCCCGCTCGTTTGATTTGAATTGGAATGGGCTCCGCTTTTGAGGTCCAGAGGCTATGATGGCGAGTTCATCAAGAAAGGCAAACCAGTATACCTGGGAGATGCAGCATACGAACTCTCCAGATTTGGACTTGATCGATGGTGTTTCCGTGTTTTGCGACAGTACCAAGTTTGAACAATTAGAGTGCTACAAGTTCAAGATCTCAGACTACTCTGAGAAGAATTTCAAGAACTCATATGGGCTAAGTTTAGATGTTAAGACCATTGATCACTCTCTCAAGAAGAAGAACCAATCATTGTGCCAACCCTATCCACACTCAAAATATTCTTGATGCGTTTATTGACGAAGAATGCAAAGAGGATAAAAAAACAATATGCACAGTTGTTCACTTTATATGCATATTCATTGTTTGGGATCTTTGATTACATCTGGTTCAGTAATCATGCTTTTGAGCTTTTGAATCTATTGACTGCTGTTGATCCTAGCTATTTATCTCATATCAAAGGTTTGCCCAACGCAGAGTTCCCTAGTGATCATATTCCGATCCGTGCTGAGTTTGAAATTAAGAGATGATGTTCAGCTATGTTCACTCTAGATCAACGGAACTAATGAAACGATAATCGAATTCTATATAACAACCTGGTTATTATCTCGATACCCGGAATCATCCCAAATCCTCCATATCCTTTAACATCAATACATCCCCTCTCAGTACCTTATTCTTTATTTCCAGCTCCTCAGCAGTCATTGCATCTGCTTTCTTTAACAGAGCTCTATCAATATTCGAGCACTGTTCCAGAAAAGAAAACTACCAGTTTACGACATGACCCCCAATGGAGGAAGGACGAGTTTGAGGATATATGTGCAGAAGAACAGAAGAGGATTCGAGCAGCTATTAAGGCTAAGTTCGCTGACTTGGACAAAGATAAGGTATTTGCTAAGTTTTTATGTTCAAAGCACTCAAATTTTTTGGGTCATCGCCGAGTCAACTTACAACTTGAATTTTTTCAAATTTTCTGCCAAATTAAAAAGGCGAACATGAAAAGAAATTTTGACATAACTAAAATCTTCCCACTTTGACTCTTCAAACCAGCACTGCTCCCTTTTAATTTACAAGCACAATGTCCCTAAACCTGCTAGTCATCGGTAACGGTGGCCGTGAACACGCCCTGGTGTGGAAACTGGCCCAATCCCAGACCGTCAAACACATCTACGTTGCACCAGGTAATGGTGGTACTGACCAGTATGACAACGTCTCCAATGTGGCCATTGGTTCAGGAAAGACCGACTTTAACAAACTGGTCGAATTCGCCGTGGAAAAGAATATCGACTTGGTCATCCCAGGCCCAGAACAACCTCTGGTTGATGGCATCTCCTCTTATTTCAAGAAGGTTGGTATTCCAGTCTTTGGTCCAAGTGCCAAAGCTGCTCTAATGGAAGGTTCAAAGACCTTTTCCAAAGATTTCATGGCCAAACACAATATCCCAACTGCTGCCTTCAAGAACTTCACTGAATTCGAGGCTGCTAAGGCCTACGTTGCCTCTGTCTCCCACAACGTGGTCATCAAGGCCTCCGGTATCGCTGCCGGTAAAGGTGTCTTGATCCCAACCACCAAGGACGAAGCCTATGATGCCCTAAAACAGGTCATGATTGACAAAGAGTTTGGTAGTGCCGGTGACGAAGTCGTTGTTGAAGAGTTTCTAGAAGGTGACGAAATCTCCATCTTAACTCTAAGTGACGGCTATTCCTTTTTCAACTTACCAGCTGCTCAAGACCACAAGAGAATCGGTAACGGCGATACTGGTCTCAATACCGGTGGTATGGGTACCTATGCCCCAGCTCCTATCGCTACTCCACATCTATTACAACAGATTGATGACACTATTATTAAGCCATCCATTGATGGTATGAGAAGAGATGGGTTCCCATTCGTTGGTGTCTTGTTCACCGGTATTATCATCACCGCCACTGGTCCTAAAGTCTTGGAGTACAACGTCAGATTTGGGGATCCAGAGACTCAATCGGTTTTACCATTGTTGACTGAGGACACTGATTTGGCCCAAGTGTTCCTAGCTGCTGCTGAAGGTAGACTAGACTCTGTCAAGATCTCCACTAAAAAAGACACTTTCGCTACCACTGTCGTCATTGCTGCCGGTGGGTACCCAGAAGCATATAAGAAGGGTGACAAGATCAATATTGACGCTGATAACGAATCTTTAGTGTTCCATGCCGGTACCAAGAGGGAAAATGACGAAGTCTTCACCAACGGTGGTAGAGTTATCGCTTCCACTTCCACAGCTGCTACCCTGGAAGACGCTGTTAAGAAAGCTTATGAAGGTGTCTCCAAAATTCATTTCGACAACAAGTACAACAGAACCGATATTGCTCATAGAGCCTTCAGAGATGCTGCTAAGAAAGTTGGTGGTATCACATATGCCGAAGCTGGTGTCTCTGTTGATAACGGTAATCAATTGGTTGAGAACATCAAAGCCAAGGTCAAATCTACCAGAAGACCAGGTGCTGATTCTGATATTGGTGGTTTTGGTGGTGTTTTTGATTTGGCAAAGGCTGGTTACAACACAGATGAAACTCTATTAGTCGCTGCCACTGATGGTGTTGGTACCAAATTAAGAATCGCCCAAATCTTGAACATTCACGATACCGTTGGTATTGATCTAGTCGCCATGAATGTTAATGATTTGGTTGTCCAAGGTGCTGAACCATTAATCTTTTTAGATTATTTCGCCACTGGTAAACTAGACATCCAAATCGCAGCAGATTTCGTCAAGGGTGTTGCTGATGGTTGTATCCTAGCTGGTTCTGCTTTAGTTGGTGGTGAAACCTCTGAAATGCCAGGTATGTACGAACCGGGCCATTACGACACTAACGGTACCGCTGTCGGTGCTGTTCATAAAAACAAGATCTTGCCAAAAGTTGATGATATGCAAGTTGGTGATGTTCTGTTGGGTTTGAAATCAGATGGTGTCCACTCCAACGGGTTTTCACTTGTCCGTAAGATCATTGAAACTTATGGTTATTCTTACACTGACTCTGCCCCATGGAAACCAGAATCAACCATTGGTAAAGAACTATTAGTCCCAACTAGAATCTATGTCAAACAACTTTTGAAACCTATCCAAAGGGACTTACTCCTAGGTCTTGCACACATCACCGGTGGTGGGTTAGTGGAAAACATTCCAAGAGCATTACCAAAACACCTAAGTGCCAAAGTTGACTTGAAATCCTTCGAAATCTTGGATATTTTCAAATGGTTCGGTAAGACCGCCAACGTTCCAATCAAGGATCTATTGAAGACTTTCAACATGGGTATTGGTATGGTTGCTATTGTTAGAAAGGAGAATGTCAAAGAGGTTACCCAATTGTTGGAAGAAGCTGGTGAAACCGTTTATCAAATTGGTGAATTGGTTCAAAGAGGTGATGATGCTGGCACTATTATCGAAAACTCGGAAGGTTTGTACTAGATAGCTGATTGTGTTTGCTGTTGTATATTAATGTCTTAGAATGATCATGGTTTTATTTAATGATATGAGAATGTAGTACATTGATAGACTTTTATCACTCAGCAGCCTGAAATGGCTTTTCATTCAATGCTCTAGTGATTTGGTTTTCCACAGATTGATACACAGTGAAAGTAATGCCACTAGCTGTACCAACCTTCATCAATCTTGGTAACCAGCCACTCCAGAAAGTCTTGAGACCTTCCTTGACAAAGATCTGATATGCACAGTCCAAAGTGTTTCTATATCTGTAATAAGTCTCACGACTTTGCATTCTGGTCTTTATTACATCGACCGGCTGGGTCGTGGCAATCACTGTGAAGGAGCTTACCACACCAATAGCAAATGACAAGTATGGATTCAATTCACTTCCCTGAGGAGCAAAAAGTGATCTTAGCGACGTGTAAGTACCGAACTGCACAGCAGAATTCGAAACTTGTCTGAATAAGGTTGGAAATGAGCCCTGGAAGAAGCCTCTAAACCCACGAGTTTGATAGATCTCTGAGACGGATTGGAAGGAGTTGGCAGCTGGGAACTTGTCCCATTTCTTCTTGTTTACTACGTATGGATGTGATTCTAGTGGGTTGGAAGCTTGATGAAATGTCTTTTTACCAGCGACTGACGAGGTTGTTGTGGTTGGTTTGGTAGTTGGTGGTCTTGCCATTGTGGTCTTATCATTTGCCTTTAATGTATCTTCTTCGGCCGATTTCTCTCTTTTACTCAGAATCATCGCACTTTCGATCATTGAAGTCTTGATATTCTCAAATGGAATGATCCATAGTGATTCGATGAACCCAGTCATGGCACCAGCGATGACCAATCTCGGAGCAGAGGTCTTCCCTGTATCTGTACTCATAAACTTTGAAGCGCTATTGAACACCATGAATCTTGATCCTGATTTTAAGGCATTCCCCAAGTTAAGTGCACCACACCCACTAAAGTAGTATTTCAATGAATGATTTAGTTCTAAAGCTGGGATCTTGCCGGTTTTGGGGTCTGGTATTCTAACATGTAATTGTGAGATGGTCTTTGCGAATTCAAAAGGATACGTCAATGTGGTTTGGACGACAGAGGCAGCGACACCGGCCACAATTGCCGTTAGAAGATTAGGTTCTACCTCCAGGTCTCTCTTCAAGTTGGACATGGGGCAAATTGAGTTTGTGAAACGACGAGTTTTAAAATGCTTGTTACAAAGGTCATAAAGAGTTCAATACACTAAAATTGTTGCTTAATGGTCCCCATCACTTCCGAGGATACTACACGTGATTAGTGGATACAATATCCGACCTGCCCGTATGATTTTTGGCAGAATTCGATTCTGATTCGGGTAAGCATTTTGATAAGGAAAAAAGAAATTCGCTGTTCAAAATTGGATTTTACAGACTCCGAAAGTTGGTGCTTTAAGGTATTGGAATCACCATTATCCCCTATATCCCCCATATCCCTCATATCATCAATTACAATAGTCCACAAACTGTTATAAGCCTCGTTTTTTTTTTTTATTTTGTCCAAAAACTGCCAAATTCCACGTTTTGGCTTTAAACGCGAAAAAATCAAAAAAAAAAGAAAAACACTTGAAAATTTCGAAAATTCTTCTAATCTTCAAACAACACGTCAAAACAGTCAAAATGTCCTTGCCATCTGCCGGTTCCCCTGAAGGGTTGTCCTCCATCGTCAACAATGGTCCAGTCTCCATCTTTGCATACTGTGTCTCCTCCATTCTGATGACTGTTACTAACAAGTTTGTCGTTGGTGGACACCAGTTCAACATGAACTTTGTCCTGCTACTGGTGCAGTCAGTTGTCTGTGTCGCTACCTTGGCCGTCTTGAAGGCCCTTGGCTATGCCAATTACAGACCTTTGAACAAGACCGATGCTAAGAACTGGGCCCCAATCTCTGTTTTGCTAGTGTTGATGATCTACACATCTTCAAAAGCCTTACAGTTTCTAAGTATCCCAGTCTACACTATCTTTAAAAACTTGACCATCATCTTAATCGCCTACGGTGAAGTACTATTCTTTGGTGGTCAAGTCACTTCAATGGCTCTAGGGTCATTTATCTTGATGGTGTTGTCCTCCGTGTTGGCTTCTTACGGTGATTCCAAAGGTGCTGGTCTAGATGGGTTGAACGCTGGTTACTTGTGGATGTTTATCAACTGTTTCTCCTCTGCCGGTTTCGTGTTATACATGAGAAAGAGAATCAAATTGACCAACTTCAAAGATTACGACACCATGTACTACAACAACATGTTATCCATCCCATTATTGTTGGTGGCTTCATTCTTAGTTGAAGACTGGTCCCCAGCAAACCTTGCTAACAACTTCACCCAATCCAATACCATTGTCATGATCATCTCCGGTTTGAACTCTGTTGGTATTTCCTACTGTTCAGGTTGGTGTGTCAGAGTCACTTCATCTACCACTTACTCAATGGTTGGTGCCCTGAACAAATTGCCATTGGCTTTGGTCGGTTTGATCTTCTTCGATGCTGTGGTTAACTTCTGGTCAGTTTCCTCCATCGCTATTGGTTTCTTAGCTGGTATTGTCTACTCAGTTGCCAAACAAAAGAAGTAAAGAGTCCAATCCCATCATCCTTTAAAAGCCAATAAACCTTCAAATTCAATTCAAGCAGTCAAAAGGAAACTGAATACAGAGACAGGTCATAGATAGGTCTTTTGTCGTAGATTATATAAAGCCGTTATAAATAATCAGAGAGACCTGATCTTTACCAAATTCCCGTCTAATGGGGGTTTTTCGCGTTTCGATAATTACGCGTAGATCTTCTCATGAAAAATTTCCAACCCCAAAGTCGATTTAAAATGGTAAATGGGTACTCTTTGATTACAACCAATGGCCATGTCCAAGCTATCAGACATCGAGAAGAGAAGACAGGAGAACATTGCCAGGAACAAGCAGTACATGGCCGACTTGTTGGGTGATGTCTCTGCGGACATTGCCCGTGGGATCAAGAAGGCTGACCAGAAGGCAGCTACTGAAAAGAAGAGAAAAGTAGCTACTGCCACCCCAAGGGCTAAGAAGGTCAAAGTGGAAACTCCAATGCCTACGAGAAGATCAAGAAGACTTGCTGGTGTGAAACTGGATGATTCAGAAGAGATGAAAAAGTTTGAATTGGAGGAGGATAAAAAGGAGAGAGCTAAGGCTGAACTGGAAAAATTGAAGAAACTTAGAGTCAATGGTGATATCAACTTGGTCGATCTTGTTAAGAATGAGAATGACAACGATGAAAAGATCTTACAAAAACTCCAATCCGTCATGAATAGCAGTAGGAACTTCTCCATTGGTGATTACTACGAGACCATTACAAAGAAGGACAACTCATCGAACGATATCAAGAAACTCAGAGATGAATTCAGTAAGAAGAAGATCTATTCCCAATTTGCACCAAAACAACTGGATATAACCTCGGATAGAGTCACAGCCATCGCATTCCATCCAACCACAGATAAAAAGTTGATCATTGGTGGTGATAGAAGTGGGAATTGTGGGATCTGGGATTCCAGTAATCATGATGACATTGACATCACGACGTTTAAGCTACACGGTAATGCCATCCACAAATATGAATTTAACATGAATGATCCAACTAAGGTCTTTACCGCTAGTTATGATGCTTCTGTACGTATCATTGATTTGAAGACTTTGAAATCATCACAAATCTTTATTAATGAAGATAATGCTGGTATTTCCGATATCAACTTCAACAACGACCATGAAATCTACTATACCACTTTAGATGGTGAATTTGGTCGTTTAGATCTTAGAGCTAACGATCATAGTAAGAGAAAAATCCTTCGATTATCTAATAAAAAGATTGGAGGATTTGCTATCAATCCTCAAAGATCACATCAGATCGCTACTGGATCCTTAGATAGAACATTAAAATTATGGGATATCAGAAACATTGTGAAGTCTGACTGGAACGAAGTTGATGATTTGGAGTCCCTACATTCATACGGGACTTATGAATCAAGATTATCCGTATCCACGGTTGACTGGAACAATTCCAATGATCTGGTTTGTAATGGATATGATGACAGCATCAACATATTCAACTTGGGTAAAGAAGGTTTAGATTGGAAGCAAACATATCAATTACCAAAGGGAAAACTGAAACCAAACCACAGGATCAAGCATAACTGTCAAACGGGTAGGTGGGTATCTATCTTAAAAGTCAAATGGCAAAAATTTCCAAATGACAAGACAGAGAAGTTTGTCATTGCCAACATGAACAAGTATTTTGACGTTTATACTAGAGACGGTGTCCAAATTGGCCACTTATCAGACCCGTGGATGACTAATGTACCTGCTGTTTGTAATTTCCATCAGACTGAGAACTGGTTAGTCGGCGGTGGTGCCTCTGGTAAAGTTTACTTGTTCGCATAGAAGCAAGACGATTGAAAGGATTGTATTAATTCGTACTATCGATGTCTAAAAAAATATTGCTTTGTAATAAATCGAATAGGGACTTATACCCTCCCAATAACCCTCAGAGTTAAAGCTGTTCTACACCCCTTTTCAAGAGACGTAATTGACAGAAACCCACAAACTATAGCAACTACTGGGAAGCTAATGGAAATGAAAAGTTAATTTAATCTAAAGTAATTTAAACGCTGACTTAACCACGGATAATTAAATCATCAGGGATACCTTCGTATTCATCGTACTTTAATGCCAAGTTAATGTTTTGTAGACATTGTGTAGCAGCACCCTTCAACAAGTTATCAATGGTAGCAACGACAACGACTCTGTCTTGTCTTGAGTTGACAGCGAAACCACCAACAACAACACCATGTTTACCACTAACATCTTTCACTAATGGGGCTTCACCTGAGACTGAAATCAATTGTTCACCTTGGTAACGTTCTTGGTACAAGGTTCTAACATCTCTGGAAGTTAGAGGCGATTTCAATGGGATGTTGATGGTATGGGTGATACCTTGGAACCATTGGGCAACGTGTGGGGAGAAGGCAACATTGATACCTAATTGTTTCGAAATTTCTCTTTCGTGGATGTGATCTGTTAGTGAATATGGGATCAAATTGTTTTCCAAGTTCTTGACATCGTTCTTTGGAGATGGTTTAGTACCAGCACCAGAATAACCAGAAACACCAAAGATAGATGGGACACCTTCCACGTATGGCACCAATGGTTGAATGGCGATTTGAGCAGCAGTGGCGTAACAACCTGGATTGGAGATCTTCTTGGCGTTAGCAATGGTCTCACGGGAGTTTAGTTCAGGTAAACCATAGATCCATTCCCCAGACTCATCAAATCTGTAATCAGCAGACAAGTCAATGATCTTGGATTTACCATCCTTGACAGATTCAATGGCTTCAACAAATGGTTTACAGACACCGTTTGGTAAAGCCATGACCCAGATATCAACTTCATCGCGTTCTTCTAGACGCTTGATGTCTTCAACTTGCAAGTTTTCATAGATGATATTAGCTTTGTCGTAACCCTCAAGTTTTTGACCTTCCAACTCACGGGATGAAACATGGGTTAGTTCCAAATATTTGTGTTCATTGATCATAGTGATCAAGTTTTGACCAGTGAAACCTCTAGCACCGATCAGGGCAACACGGGACTTAGAAGTGTTGGTACCATGACGTAATGGTGGGTTTGGGTTGGTTTCAGTAGCAAAAGTTCTAACGCCGAATCTTTTGGAGAAGTTTGATGGGATTCTTCTAGATGGAGTGATGGTCATGACAGATTTGGAGACAATTGGGGTGGTGTTGGTGGTGGTGGTGGTGGTTTGTTTCATAGCAACAGTGGAGAATGCTCTCTTTTGTTCGCCAGAGAAGGCATTGTTGAAGATATCTGAAGTTTGGGATGATTCTGCAGATGGACTGATATGGGAGTATCTCTTTTCAAAGTTTTCAATCAAACCAGCAATCTTCTTTGAGTCAGTAACACCGTACCAGAATAAGATGTGACCATTCTTGGTGTAAGAACCGTCAGATTTTGAGAAGTACCAGTTAGCGTTGGCATCATCCTCTCTAATCACCCATTGTAATGATGAATAATCTTTCTTGACAGCGTTGAAGATGTTGTCACTGACATTGTTTAACCAACCTGATTTGGAGGCTAAGAATTTGTCTAGACAAGCAACATCTTCTGCAGTCTTACCGTTCTTAACGATGGCCAAGACTTCTAATGGTTCATCACCATAAGTTTGAAACTCAGCATTTTCTAGATCTCTCAAATATGAGGCAACAGTGATCTTACCAGATGAGATTTCTGGATCTCTTTGTAAAGCCCTTCTCAATAGTTCAGGTTCACTGAATTCGTTCAATGACTTTCTGTTTAGTAATTTGTAACCTCTTCTGATTAAAGTACCAGCACCAGAATCTGTGAACAATTCCTTTTGTAAATCGTTAACATTGATGATAGCAACAGATGATGATCTTGGTAAGTGCATCAATAGGTCTCTAATTTCCTTGATTTTCAGTTTGGTACCGTACTTGACCCATGATTGTTTCAACAAGTCTTCGTATTCTTCATCCAAGTTAATGACACTGACTTTTTCACCAGTGTTACCGTTGATAATACCACCTTTTTCGTTCAAGTAGACAATCTTCAAAGGTTCAAAGACACGGGCCAATTCCCCCGCAGCGACATCAGCGTTGACATTTAGGATTTGACCAGATGGGGTCTCGGCTAATGAGGTCAAGATTGGTAGGGCCCCAGCTTGAATTGAAGCTTCAATTGGAGATTTGTTAACACCGTTGATCTTACCAACCAATTGGTATTTGTGTTCGTCCAAATATTCAGCAGAAAAGACACCAGCAGTAATTGGTCTAGCGTGGACACCCATTTTTTCCAAAGCAGTCACCAGCTTCAAGTTTTGTTCTAAGAAACACTTTCTGACAACACTCATAGTCTTTGGATCGGTGATTCTAATACCGTCTTCGTAGGCTGGTTCGACACCGTCTTCTTCTAGCAATTGGTTGATCTGAGGACCCGTACCATGCAAGACGATTGGGTATAGACCAACGTGGTACAAGAAGGCCAGACATGAGGCCAGCTCGGTCAAATGGTCAGTGATGATGGCACCTCCGACTTTGATGACGGCGAATTGCTGAGAGGATACAGAGGTGAAGTACTTCAAGTACTGCTCGACTTCTCTCTTGGAACCAATGTTATTTAGCAGCTGGACCACAGTCGATCTGGTGGAATAGGAGCGACACAGGGAGTTGCATGGGGCAGAAGTTGGCGAGGCTCTGATGCCTGGTCTGAGACCGTATTTCTGGCTCTGAGAGGCGGTCACGGAGGCCCTGGCAGCAGCAGCACCCAGAGTCACAGTGGAGCGCGCTATGCGTCTTTTCTGTTGGTTCAGCGAGGAACGAAGCATATTTTGGTGGTCTTTTGGTTGTTTGATAAGAATGACTCTTATTTTGTTGAAAAATAAAAAAAAAAAAAGATCAAAATGGTGGAAGTGTCCCTACCAGTCTCGTATTAACCATGGACTTTATATGGAGGACTTCAATTAACTTATCCACATTCTCTCAACTTTAGTTACTTCAAAAATTCTTTAGGTCGAAGATTCTCAATTGAATTCCACATCCAAGATTATTCCTCGGCAATAAGACAGATGTGAAAACATAATTGAACAAATCAATAATACTATATAACTCTTACATAGTGCCCCAACCATGTCAGAAACTCTAAGACAGATAGCTTTAATCACTCACTAAACACTACTAAAACACTCCTGAAAAACACTCTCAGAACTCTTAGTATCCCCTCCCGCCACCACAATGACACAGCTGCTTCCGGTACTAGAAGACCTCAACACGCAACTTTTCCCTGAACAACTAGAAATCTTGCGCCTGCAGGTTGCTAGTGAGGGAGAATTGCCATCGGTTCAGTCACAATTCAACTACTCCTGGGGGCTCATCAAGTCTAGAGACATCAACGATCAACAACTTGGAGTCAAGAACTTGACGGATCTGTTCAAGTCCTCACCACAGAGAAGAAGAGAATGTCTCTATTATTTGAGTCTGGGTTGTTACAAATTGGGAGATTATGCCAATTCAAGGCGTTATATCGATTCATTAGTGAATCATGAACCAGAAAATGAACAGTTTGTCAAGCTACAAAAGGTCATCCATGATAAGATAGCTAAGGACGGGCTTGTTGGTGTCGCTCTTGTATCGGGTACGATTGCTCTTGGGGCTGCTGCCTTGTCCTTCTTCCTACAAAGGAAGAGACGTTAAATTAATTTAATTTATTAAGATTTTAAGCTATTAACAAACTTGATTGCAATCTATACTTTTATTTCCCCTTTTAAACTATGTTTTCTGTAAGTGTTTGACGTTCTTGATCTGTCAAATTGTCTTGATAGATCTTTTTGAACCCTAAAGTGTCATTCTTTGCAACCTCTTTGAAGAAATTCACAAGAAGATCCTTCAATTCATCAGATTTGTCCTCTCCATTATCGTTTGTGTCAATATATGATTTCAACTTATCAAAATCATCGCCAATATCTTCCAAATCTTCCCAATCATCCTCATTGTCATTAGTATCCGTCGTCGCCACAAGCTCATTCGCATCCATGGTAGTCTGCGATGCCAACTCGGCGATCAGGATCTTGATGATCTTGACCCCCACAGGCACCTGTTCATAGTTCATACTTTTTTTCATTGATCTGGTGATGATTAGACCATTAGTGTCGTTTTGCAATTCGTCACCATCAACTTGCACACCGGAGATGAAATCACCACCGTATAAGTAGATCTTCATTATGGACTCACAGTTCAGCTTGATACGTTCATGGCCACGGAGAATATCGAAGTTCTTAAACCAGGTGTTTAGGATCTGTTGCAAGATTTCAAATTGTTGCAGGAATTGCAAAGTTTGAGTGACATCAATTGAAATCATGAAACATAAAACATTTAGGAAAGATTCAATGGTTTGAACATTATCAGTGACCAGGAGCCTTTTCGTGGTGGCCTCAAGAATCTGGGTCAAAACATCATTCGAGATAGACTGTGAAGAGTTTTGGAACTTGGAAAGAATGGAAACAACCAGTGAACCGACATTCAAGATAGCATCATCTGATAATTCAGGCTTGAAGAATTTGGATAGCACCTCGAGGACAATCTGTAGGTTAAACCATTGATCTTGCTGGATCTTAGACAATAATGAATTGTAAATATCACCGGAAATCTGTAGGATCTGGTCATCCTTTGACGTAATGATCAGCTGCGAAATGCTATTAAAGACCGAATCAAACTGCTGCTTACTGATGGCTTGGATCTGATATTCTTCAGGGATTGCTGAAATGAAAATATTCAAGATTTGTAAACTTAGGTTCAAGTTGGTACCATATTCACCATTGTTAGCTAGCCCGTCTTTCTCCACTGTGCCCAATATAGAAGGTAGAACTGAGCTCAAGTATTCGTTGTAACGTTGAGGGGAAATGTCAAACAGTAAGGCCTCCATTGCTTCTTCAATATCAACAATCAATTGCACGTTTGCAGGGTCTTTGGATACAATGGCAATCAATAAATCCAAAGCTTCAATGGTGTGCTCATGTAATTTCAGAGTTGGCGTTAGTACATCAGCTAATAACGACGGGGTATCTTCTGCTGAAGATGGCAGTAGTTGATTGATGATCTTGTAAATAGCAGACTGTAATTGAGCACCAATTTCTTCACTCATGTAGTTGTTGAAATCCAGAATCGAGTCATAATTAGACAATGAAATCATCAAAGCAGCTTTTAACAATTGAGAAGAAGTTGATTCAACAATGACAATTGAATCATTCAAGGTCTTTAGGCCAAAATCGGCAACACTGATACGATTGTGGAATTTGGCTAGATAATGAGGTAAAATGATTAGTATTCTGGATCTCATCAACAGTTCAGCATCACCGCCTTGACCCAAGATTTCCACCAACATGGTCAAAATGGCCAAGATCTTTGGGTTTTCGAACAACTCGTCGAATTCCAAATCATGACGGATCAAGCTCTCAAATATGAACAACAATGCCTCTTTGCTTCTCAAATCGATCTTTTCTTCAGTCTTGGACAAATCAAATAGCTTACTGATAACCCATTTACTAATCTGTTTGAACTCCAAATCGTTTAATTCGGTCAAGTATTCGTAGATTGCATTTCTAACTGTGAAATCTGTCGAGAGACCGGTTTCATCAGTAACGAACAAGTTGAAATCCTCCAGATAATTAGACTCGGTTTCAATAGGCAGGAAAGCCGAGGCCAAGATTGACTCACAAAAGTATTCTAATGAGTTTGTTAGAAACTCGGTATGTAATACTTCACTGACTTCAGTAATCCCCGAGATGGAAGCTAATAACTGATATTGTTCAATGACACAGTTCTTGGCAACTTCATCGGCGGAAAGTTCATTGATCTCGTCAATCAAGTCCATATCGTTCTCAAGCACATTGATGTTGACGTAGATCTGTGACACCTGGATCAAATCATTAATAACACTGGCCTGGATCTTGGTGATGAAATCAATTTGGATCAGATCAATAGGGAATTCAGACACTAGAGTATTGGAAATACTGAATAGGGTGCTTCTAAAGTTCAAATGACCCACGGAGTTATAAGTGGAATCCTTAGAGAGCAGCTCAACGATGATCGTGGTGATTTCATTGAAGTGTTGTGCAAGCCCTTGAATCTTGGTTTGATCATCAAGGACATCAGGGTTTTGCAATTGACCTAGGCAAGACTTGTACAGATTAGCAGCCAGTGTCTTAATCTCAACATCGATATCGTCATTAGTGATCAGCTTGATACAGTTGTTGATGGTCATGATACCAATTCCTTTATCAAAGAATAGCTCCTCGGTGATGATGTCATCGAATAGGTCCTGTAGCAGTGTCAACCCACCAGTCATTGCAACCTTGGAGTCACCGTTTAGCATGTAGCCATAGACGACCTCCAGCAAGTCAGGCCATTCATCAGGGAAGTCAACAGCAGCAATTTGCACCGTGCAATACACAGCACTGTTTCTAATCTTGGAGTCTGGATCATTGGAGATCAACTGGATCAATGTGTTTCTGATGACGGATTTGCAGTCAGCAAGGATGGCAGCAGGCCCCTTGAAGGAAGGAAACGCAGCGCTCCAGTAGTTAGGCACGGCTCTCTTCAGGTATAGTAGGCAGCTCTGTCTAAATGAAGCCTCGAGGGACGTGTTTGAGGCGAACTGGATGAAGCCGGCAGCAGCAGAGCTCGAATCGGATTCGAACAACTTCGAGAGCGCGATCTCGGCCTGTATACGCACACTATTGTCGGCACTCTGTGTGCCCTGGAGCAGCGCGGCGATCTGAGTGTCCATTTTGAATGACAGTTATGTGTTGATTACCTTATGGTCACAGTCTGTGTGTTTTTTTTTTTTTTTTTAATTTCCCAGACCGCGTTTGATATATTTCTTTATAAGCAAAGCTGAAAGTTGTTTCATCGGATAAGCACTTTAGAACAGAAACACACACTTGCCAGCTGACAATGAGCGAAGAAGGTGCCTCCCGCAAAGAACAGCTCCTGGAGGGCTCGCGCAGAAACAACACGGAGCTGCTGCACGACGTTCTTGCCAGCTTAGGTGAAGACCAAGCCCAGATCGCACAACTTATCAACGAGTCTAAGGATCCATTGGGCAACACGGCCCTGCACCTGGCAGCGCAGTACGGCAACTACGAGGCCCTGGACTTGCTTCTGGACCAGGCCGGCGTGGACGTGGACCCACACAACACCCTGGACGGTGACACTCCTCTACATTTGGCTGTCAGATACGCCCAGGATGAGCCGGAGCATGGCGCATTCATCGTCGAAGAGCTCATCGAGGCCGGTGCTGACGCCAGGGTAAAGAACAAAGGCGGGCTCAAGCCTCTACAGCTGGTCCATGGAGAGCACGACAAGCTTGTGGAGTCCCTGCAAGGTGCCGAGTACGCCATCACGCTCGAGGAGGAAGAGGCAAAGAGAAGTGAGTATCTATTGAAACAAGGTATTGAGCATGGGCTAACTCTACAAGATGACGAACAGGACGACGAGGGCTCTGCCTCTGGATCAGATACTGATGAATGAGTGTTTATGCAATGAATAGAATGTCTATGTGTCAAAATTGTCCGTAGCGGTTTGACACCAATGCTTTAACGTTGTTTGTGCTGTTGTCTTGATTAACTGATATTCATATTGTGATTGTTTGAAATCAAGGTACGTGGCACACTCTCTTTTGACCAATTGTTTACAGTGTTTCCATAATTGGTATCTGGAGAGTTTACTCTCTCCATTGGGTCTCATGTATGCCTTTTTGGAGTAGAAACCTTCCTTCATGGAGTTGACAATTGACTCTTGCAATTGTTCACTAGGGATGTAGATTAGGGATCTGTTACAAGGAACAGCACCTCCTTGATTCATCCATTCATGTTGTTGCGTTGTAGTTAGCACTTGAAAATAGTGAGCACCTTGAACGTCGAATCTTTCTCTGAAACATCTGTTAAAAGCGTCTTTGTTGTATCTATCCTCACTAACGACCAAAAGCTTCAAGTAAACAGGATCTATAAAAGATCTCGTAACACAGTTCAACATTGAAGTCCTCTGAATCAAGCAGATTTTATCTGAACAGCTTTTACTCAATGATAATGGTGAGTCTCTTCTCCCTGGCTTCGTCCTCACTCTTCCTGTCAACTTATAACTATCACGACCTCTAATGACACCATTCGACAATTCAGCAACCTCTCCGATCCAGTCCTTCTCATTCTCATCATGAAGCAGCTCTAATGAACAGTCTCCACATGGTGGCTCTGATACATATAATGCGAATTCAATGTCTGGTATCAATCGGTATTTATCACCAACTTTCTCCACGTAGTTACTCTGGTCTTTCAAACATTCAGAAGCGATGAATCTATTAAACGCTCTCAGGGATAGTATCTCAGCGTGACAATCATGGAGCAGCTTCCCCCTGGAATGTTTCCGTATTAGTTCATCTGGGAGAGACTTGACACCGGTGGTGATGGCTATTAGGTCCAATGAGTAGTCCGATTCAGAGCCATGAACTGCGACGATTCCGGCAATAACATTCCATTCTCTCACACCATTTGGCCTGACCTGTGGCTTGCCTTTCAGATGTGATTTATGGAATGTTTCAATCACCAAACAAGCGATCTCATCGCCCAGAGTCATTCTGATTCATGTAGTGTTTCTGGTTTCTATAGCTATATATATGTAAAAATGTAAAAGAGATCATCGATTACATAATCGGAGACATCACAATTTTACCAATTAATTTGAAAGCAGAAACAACACTGGCAAAAACCACCGAAAACAACACAGAAGTCCGCATAATGAGTGATTTAGAAGAGGATTTACTGGCCTTAGCAGGTGCTGGATCTGCCACTGAGAGTGATAACGAACAATTGCCAGCCAAAAGAGGTGCTGCTGCTGATAAATCACAAAGAAAGAAGAAGAAGGTTGTTGAAGAAGACGTTGATGAAGAAGAAGATGACTACAATTTCGAGGATATAGACGAAGACATCGAAGAAGATGAAGATGACTATGATCCAACTGCTGGTGTTGATGATGACGAAGAAGAAGAGGAAGAGGAAGAAGAAGAAGCCAACCCATATCCTTTAGAAGGCAAGTACAAAAATGAAAAAGATCGGGCTGAATTGGAATCAATGCCTGAAATCGAAAGAGAAGCTATCTTATTCGACCGTTCCCAAGAACTACGTAAGTACAATGAACGCAAACTTTTGAGACAAAGATCTAGAGAGAACAAACTACAGAAGGAACGTTCTTCAAGATCTCAAAAAGTGAAGGAAAGTGCCAAATCTGTGAAATCATCAGTTCGTTCTCAATTGAAAAAACAAAGAGAAAAGAAATCCAAAAGGGAAAGAGACGATTACGACAGTGAAGACGAACAAGATGATGAAGAAAGTGACGGTTATGACTTGGAAGACATTGATGAAGATGACTACGAACCAGATTTCAACGCGACTCGTCCTACTGAATGGGCTGAAAGCACCAAAAGAAAAGATGTCGAATTAAAAGACATCAACAGCATACACACTGGTCATTCTGTTGCTGAGAAGTACTGTTTCTATCCAAACTTTGAGGAAGTTATCGTGGGTACATATGGTAGAATCCGTGTTAGTAGAACTGAACACCGTATGGTTAGAATCGATGCCGTGGCCACTGGTAAACCATATGTGTTTGGCCAATCCAAGATCAAGACTGATAAATATTTCACATTATCACAGCCTGGTAAAGATAGAAAAAACTTCCAAATGGGGTTCCTGAGTGACGATAGAATAACACAAGATGAATTTGACAAGTATAAAAATTATGTCAGAGATGCCAATGCTGCTGGTAAGAGAGTCTCCATGCCTGTGCTGAGTGATGTTGATTACAAATACCAAGAATTGAAGGCTTTTTCAAGACAGAAACTGGAAGGTGAAGTCTTTGACAAATATATGGAGAACAAGAACAAATATAACAAGACATCTGCTGGTTTGAATGTGTTGGATGAAAAATTGAAGTTGAAGACCCAATTACAAGTAGCCACTGATCGTGGTGATCAACGTGAGATTGCAAGATTGAGTCATGAATTGAGAGAGGCTGAAAAGAAGTTTGATAAAGTGAGCACAAGTAAATTGAAAGACAGTTCCGTCACTGCAAAGATCAGTGAGAGAAACAGAAAGCTGAATAACGTCTCCATCAGACAAGCTGAGATCAGAAACGCCGAAAAGAAAAGAACAGGCACCCTGTCAAGTACTGATCCTTTCTCAAGATTAACAACAAGAGCCAAAATGTATTACCATGAGGTTAAGAAGGAAGAAAATGATAAGGCAAAGAGTGATGCCTTGAAAGATGCTGAAGCTTCCGCTGCTAAACAAGAGAAGGAGAAGAAATTGCTACAAAACGCCAAGTACAGGACTTTGGGTGGCTTCGAGAGTATCGTCTCCAAAATTGACTTCAAATTTGACGTTGAAATTTAAAGATTGTATAGTGATGTGATGAATAGTAATAGTGTGTGTTTATCTGAGAGAGAGGGTAACGTTCGCGGAATTCGCGGAGAATATATAAAATTTATCAATTTTCGCGGAAAATACCATATAATACTTATGACATAATTTCCACAATATCTCTTGAACACATAAACATACAACTGTTGGGCCTGTTTTGCTCTTTTTTGAAAAGTCCACATTGCACATACCATGTCACAGAGGCCTACTGCCAAAAGATCACCTTCCATTCTGGTGACGGATGCCAGAAACCCTCATTATAGAAGTGCTCCATTTGCAGGGAATGCGCATAATACGAGGTCTAGGACGCCCACTGGGTACGGTTCCACAGGCCATGGTCCTTCGAATGGACATAGACCAGTGAAGAAGAGGAATAGTGGCAAGTTCAGTGATATTTCAGTGTCGAATATCTTGTCCGATTTGAGTGATGTTCCTTCTGCTAGAAGGGAAGAACGATTATCCACTGGTTCATTTGAACATTTCAGAGCCCCAAGTAGCACTAGTGATTCAAAGAGAAGACTATATTCCAAGCAGTTTCAGGCTTTACCATCAAGAACATCCAAAACCTCTCAGAAGCTGGCATTGTTGCCAGAGGACGAAACTATGTCGACTAATGATCTGAACTATGCTAATCGTTCTGCAAAGACCTCACGCTCCAAGGCTGAAAAGATGTCAAAGGAGAAAAGAGGGAAGCGGTTATCCAGAGTCACTGCTTATTTGGTCTCTGACAGTTTTGACTTGAAACAAACGTCCAAATTTCTACATGAGACTCATGATATTGCTCCAAGAATTTATGATGAGGTGCTATATTCTCCATATTGTCTGCCATTGTTGCCCGGTAAAGATGGGTTCAGAATCAAATCGAATAAATCAGTGAAGCTAAATGCTAAGGGGAAGACCTTCATGGAGAGTTTAATTGACTCCTCAGAGAGAAGAGACCATCATTATGAATACTATAGCGGTGTCGAAACCCCAGAAGATGCCAATAACAACTATGAGATTGATAAACTAGCAGAAAATGAAGAAGGTACGCCTGGTCCATTTGACCCATCTGAACCACAATTCTTTGCTGAGAACAATGAACCAGAATTGAACTCTCCAGTTGCCAGTGTGAAGGCTTTGGAGATGGTAAAGCATCATGCAGAGATGTTCATATTTGAGTATGGTGTTGTTGTGTTTTGGAATTTCACGGAGATCCAAGAGAAGAACATCCTAGGTGATATCGCTTTTGCTAGAAACTTGGATGACGAAAATCCACTAGTGATACGTCCCTTGGATGAGAATGATATTGAGACTGAACAGTTCCATTTTGAATATGATAGAGAAGCAGAAAGACCAAGAATCTTTAACGATATGATCACATTACGTTCTGGTGATCATTTAATCAAATTGACAATGTCCCATGCCATTGCCCAATCAACTAAACTATCGAGATTTGAGTCAAGAATTTCACCAATCTTATATTCTGTTTCCAAATTGCCGAAAAGATTAGCATTGACTGGTAAATTGGGTCTAAAGAGAGAACAGTTGATCAAGAAATCAGGTAAACTGTTCAAACTACGTGTTGATGTCAACCTGTCATCCACTGTGCTTGATACACCTGAATTTTTTTGGTCCTTCGAACCCAGTTTACACCCATTATACTCTGCCACAAAGGAATACCTGGAAATTGATCAAAGAGTCGAAGTGTTGAATGATCGTTGTAAAGTTTTTTTGGAATTTATTGACATTGTCGCTGACAGTATTGCTGAAAAGAACATGGCCAGAATCACATACATGATCATCCTCGTGTTTTTCTTATCTTTGTTGGTTTCCCTATTTGAAATCTTTGTTAGATATCATATCATTGGTACAAGACATGCTGCCAATCCTACAGTCTAAAATGGACCAGCTTTAGTATTTAACAACTACAAATTAACGATGCATCTTTATACAATTATGTTCGTATTTCATTCAAATATATAGTGATCTAAAAGCAAGTTTTATTTCTTTGAACCGTACTTATTGACAGATTTACCATCTGGAATGGTGAAGAACACGTATGGTTTACCTTCACCACCGGCCTTGTCCAAACGGTAGTAACCTTTTCTTTCGAATTGGATGATATCACCAACTTTGAAAGATTTGACGTTCAAGTCAGCGACACCAGCAGTATGGAATTCGGTTTCTGGGGTTAAAAAGTTTTCAAAGTCATCACCTTCGTCAAGTTTGTCCTTGGTGATCAAGTGATCGAAATCAACTAAATCAACATCAACCTTATCTTCAGTGTCGGCTAACCAAGTTAATTTATGCTTGGTTTTTTTGAAGTCACCTTCCAAGTGTAATTTAGCTTCGATGGATTTGACGTGATCACCTTCTTTGACTAATTTGGTGATGATGACGTTACCCCAGTCCATCAAGGTCAATTCTTCACCATCTTCTAAAGAATCCGCATCTTCTTGGTCAATTATGATGTTTTTGTAGTAAATGACGTCTTTTTCACCAACATCTGGGTTCTTCTTGTGTTTTGGTTTCTTTTCAGTTTGTGGAGATTCTGGACCATCAACTAAAGTGAATTTAACAGGATTCACAACAGCTGTGTGACGTGGAGCAATTGGATCGATAATCTTCTTGTTCATGGCCCAAATGACAGACCAGTCCAAGTTGATGATGTTTCTTGATGGACCTTGAGCAATGACAAAGTTCTTCAAACCTTCAACAGTCATACCTCTTCTTCTAACACCTCTGACGGTAGGGAATCTTGGATCATCCCAGTTACCAACGTAACCCTTATCAACAAACCATTGTAGTTTACGTTTAGATAACAAAGTTCTGACAAAATTAACTCTGGCGAAATCCCAAATATGCACTTTTCTCAAGTGTAAGTTCTCTAAAAACCAGTCGTATTGTGGGTTACGATCTCTGTATTCAATGGTACGTAGAGCATGGGTAACACCTTCCAATGCATCAACGACTGGGACACAGAAATCATAAGTTGGATACATTTTCCATTGGGTACCGGTTCTGTGATGTGGGGTCAAGTTACATCTGTAAATGACTGGATCTCTCATGGCTTTATTTGGATTGTCAAAAGAGATCTTAGCACGGATACAGTTCTTCAAACCTTCTTCGGTACCATTCTTCATTTCTTCAGTGAAAATTTTCAAGTTTTCTTCAATTGTACGTTCACGTCTTTCAGATGGGATACCATCCATACGTTCTTGTCTCATTTTTTCTAATGGAGTATCATCAGCGTAAGCTTTACCTTCTTTGATCAATTGGATGGCCAAGTCGTACATCTTGTCAAAGTAGTCTGAAGAGTAGGTGGTTTGATCACCTTTAATACCCAATAGTTTCAAATCTTCAATGATTGAGTCTTGGAACTCGATTTTTTCTTTGGAAGGATTGGTGTCATCGAATCTGATGATTAATTTACCGTGGTATTGATCAGCAAAGTATTTGTTCAAGATGGCAGCCTTAGCATGACCAATATGTAAGTAACCAGATGGTTCAGGTGGGAAACGAGTAACAACTTGGCCATCAATAGCATCTTGTAGGTCAATGTCAAAGTTGGCCTTATGAGATTCTTTCTTACCATCAGAACCGACCTTGGCTTTCTTTTTCAAATCAGAAACGGACTTGGTGAACAATTCAACAATACCACCAAATCTCTTGTCTGATTCTAAGAACAAATACCAACGGGAAACATTGGTATAGACAGTGTTCTTAATGATGGAGCCAACCATACCATTGGCTCTTAGGACGCCCCAGACGGTGATATCAGCAAGGGAAGGCTTGTAACCGATGATGAAGGAGCGGTAGTTCAAATGAGCATCTAGTTTTTCCAATGAGACAGCTAATTTCTTGAAGTCCTTGATGGCTAGTTCGGTAGTTGCGAATTGGATCCATTCTTGGGAGGCTTCTTGTTCCAAAAGGACACTTGGGAAGGAAGAGCCCAGTTTGGTAAGCACGTCAGCGTCTTTGGAAGAGTCTTTGTCTTGCACCAGTTCAACAGCAGCACCGTTCACTTGTTTGTCATCTACGAAATCGATCTTGACAGAGGCATCGGTGTCGCTGTTAACAAAAGCAGCAGCAATCAATTGCGGATAGGCAACCTGGGGAGCCTTGGCAGCAACGTTTAGGTTGAAGGACATTGGTGGCTTTCCAGTTTTCTTGTTATTGTTAGTTCTCTTTGAAGGATTTTCCTGATTTTTCATTTTTCCATATTTTAATCAAAGGTTTCCGCGAATATTGCCTGAAATGGTTCTAGGCAGAAGAAATTAGGGGAAAGTGGAAAAGAGAGGAAATTCGGCCCAATTTTGGCCCAATTTTGGGTGATTTCCAGGAGAGTTTTGCTAGCGACTGTTTGTTTACAATTTACTGCTGCTGAGAACATTCAAAACCAATCAAGCTTCTTCCTTTAACATCATCGGTAAGGGCCACATATAAAATTTATTTGACATTTGAAGAAAAAAAAAAAGAACTGGAAACAACTGAAATGACTATAAAGTTTCAAATAACCAACCCAATTTGCCCACAATGAATACAGCCAAGTTTTTGTCACTGAACTCCAGGGCACCAACGACTTCTTTAAGGCAACCCAAGGAAATCTGCTCGTTCTCACGTACTTTTGATGGTGATTACGCCAACGATGACTCCAGTTTAGGCTATTACTTCCTGCCCGATTCAGACATTGACACCAATATTGACCTAGGATCTGGCTTCAAGAAGTTCAAGAAGTTCGATGAAGCCCGAGATGGCGAATTTTCAGGGCTGTTATCTGCTATTCAAAACTATGAACAAAAGAATGATCAGAAAGTCAAGGCTGAGATCATTACTTGGAGAGGCATAATGACCAAGTTATTGACATTACCATACAACCTTCATGACCCTATTGAATTGAACGCCGTGTATTATGATGGTCATATTTTCATCCAACAAGAGAAACTACCAAAGGAGCCACCCTCAAAGGAATTGCAAAAGTTGATGTATTCAGGTTATAAATTCGAGAGTATGGCCACATTACCAAAACCACTGGCACAAGTCTCTCGTGCCACCATTGAGAAGAGAAGAAAGAAGTTGGTAAACAACATTGAACAATATTGCTCCGTGGTCAGAACCGGTGTCGGGAAGAAGAAGATCATCATTGGTGGTGAAGTCGATTGTGTTTGGGATTATAAACCTGAAGACTCGGATCCATTGTCTCATTATGTGGAGTTGAAGACATCCAAGGTGATCAGCCAGCCAAACCAAGCAGTGACATTTGAGAGGAAGTTGTTCAGAACTTGGGCTCAAACTTTCCTATTGGGTATTAATAAAATCATCTATGGCTTCAGAGATGATGATTTGATCTTAAGATCTGTCGAGGAGTACAAGACTGAAGAAATCCCAGTGTTGTTGAAGTCCAACCCGGTGAATACAAACCCGCAAAAGATCAACTGTATTGATGCCTTGAAGTGGTACGGGGCCGTGGTGGAGTTCATCGTTGATAATATCCCAAAAGATGAGACTAAGGCTTGGAGAATAAGTTATGATCCACACGGAAGGACATTCTCATTGTTCGAAGCTAGTCCAGACAAAGCTCAAACGTTATTGAACAATGGGATTTTGACTGAGAGTTTCAAAGAATGGAGAGAGGAAAGAAAACAAAAGAAGAAATCCAAGAAGGAAAAGAAAGCAAAGAATTAGTTTATGAAATGAACTACAGGTTTAATGAACACCTCATATACCATTCAACTGAACTAAACAGAATAAAAACGGCATCTTTTTTAAACAATAAAATGTAGACCAGCTATAATTTGTGTGCTTGTTTGTAAGCCAAGATTTGAGATACTGAGTCCTTGATAGTCTTTGATAATGGAGTCCATTCCTTGATGCCGGTCCATTCCAACGTCTTTGAAGTATCATAATAAGTCAAAGTTTCAGCAATCTTAGTCTCAGCACCCTCCGGAGAGCCCTTACCGACTTTACCATCCAATTCTGGGAATTCCTTATGGATCAAATTCAATAAAGACTGACCATTGAAGGCACCATTCACAGTGAATAGTCTCTTACCTGATAATTCTTCCTTTTCTAAAGGTAAGACATGTAGTAAAGCCACGTCACGAACATCACAAGCTAGACCAATTGGTTTTTCCAAGAATGAGGTCTCATCAATTGGAGTGGCTAATAATTTGTTCACAGTTTCAGCGGAAGTGTTCAAAGTTGGTTTAACTAACACATCCTCAAACTTTTGAGGACCTAGGACAAAAGGTGGGTTCACGGTGGTGACTGTAAAATTTGGGCTTCTTTCCTTAACAAAGTCTCTGGCTAGTAATTCAGCATACTTTTTAGAGGCTCTGTAAGCACTGAACTCATCTTTGACTTCTTCCCATTTCAATGGGTTCCAAGTGTCCTCTGTATGGATGAAGGAAGAATCACCAACGTGGTCTGCATTGACAATCGCAGCAAAGGAAGATGTAACCACGACATGTTTCACCTGTGGAGCCAGGTCAAAAATGGCCTGTAGGATGTTCTTTGTACCCTCAGTGGCAGGTTTGAGGTAGGCGTCTTCAAATGATTTATTCAACCCAAAGGCGAAAGGGGAAGCAGTGTGCAACACCTCAGTGATTTCTGGATGGTTCTTCAAAGCGGCATGGAAAGCATCAGCAGCAGCAATGTCAGGAACAATCTCAAACGATAATTGGGCCTGAGGATGTTCTTTCTTGAAGTTCTCGGTGATTTTGTCAGCCTGTGTTTGGGTTCTCACAGTGCCAATGACAGTGTAGCCTTTGGACAAAAGGACTTCGATGATGTGCAGGGCGATGAATCCCGAGGCACCGGTAAGCAGGACAGTGGTGGCCATTGTAATTTGTAAGCAGCTGGGAATGAATGGAGTAAAATGGGGTAAAAAGCTACAGAATTTGGCGGATTGTTGTCTTCTTTTATAATACCACAGTTTTGATCTGTGGAGAAAACAAAAATATAGCCGAACACCAAAAGGGAAAGAAGCCGCCCTGACGATGCGCGGGAACTCTTACTAATCAACTAATGAACTAATGAACTAATGAACTAATGAACTAATGAACTAATGAACTAATGAACAAAAAGAGTCTAGACACAGCGATTACTACATATATAAAGCTTAGAACTGCTCAAAAATATTACCAGACTATTGATCATACTTCCCATACCACTCCTTCCCAAAGGCTCTATGTTTCTTCTGAGCACCGACTTTACTAATCTCATCAAAGTCCTCCTTTTCCAACTCAAAAGTGAAGGTGTCTAAAGCATCTTGTTGTCTCTCAATCTTTGAAGACGTAGTCAATGGTAAGATTCCATTCTGATAAACCCATCTCAACAAGATCTGTGTCTCTGATTTCCCGTACTTCTTGGATAGTTTCGGTAATAGTTCATCCAATGGACCATCTTCAGCTCTAAACAATGGAGCCAAAGGACTGTAAGCTTCAACCAAAATCCCTTTTTCCTTTGTGTACTCTAACAAACCTGGAGAATGCTCTTGCAAATATGCATGGAACTCGATCTGGTTAACTTGAGGAGGAATCGTGGCAACTTTGGCAATCCTTTCCAAGAACTCAACAGACTGGTTTGAAACACCAATGTTTTTAACTTTACCTTCTCTGTAAATCCTTTCTACTTCTAACCAGGCTTGTTCCAATGTCAACCCTTGAACTTCTGGAGAGATGTCCGGCGAATGTAATAGATACAAGTCCAAATATTCAACATCCAACTCTTTCAAGGCAGTGTGGAATGATTCATATGGGCCAGAAGATTTAGTACGAGCAAAGGCACTAGGACTGTACTTGTCAGTGATGAAGATTTCCTCTCTTGGGACACCAGATCTCTTGATCCCCTCACCCACTTCAACATGGGTAGTATAAGTCTCAGCGGTGTCAATGTGTCTAAAGCCGGCTTTCAGAGCGCTGGAAACACTCTCGATCAACTCTTCGATTGGCTCTTCTTGTTCCTCTTTCGTAGGTTTGGCCTTCTTGATTCTTTGCCATGCTGTACCGGACCCAAACCCAATGGCTGGGATCCTGTTGGCTGAACCTGGAATTGTGAAATATGGAATGTTAGACACGGTCATTGTGGTGATTATTTGTCTCTAATTGCCATTGCCAAAGATGTATTACATGTGGATGCTGTCATCTTTTTATAATAGTTAGTTTTTTGTGTTATCTCGCTTGTAACACCAAATCCGGTAATGTGAGAGATAACAGTGGCATAACTATTTATTCATAGATTATATGGACCAAGAGAGTACAAACTACGTTTATGCAATATTGGGCATTAAATGGTATTGGAACATCCTATATGGATTGGTTCAATCATGAAAAGTGTCTGTTTTTTGAGGACTTTCTCGAACTTCGAGTCTTATGTCTCACCATAGCCAAACTAGTTGGCGAGGTGGCTCTCGGAGTATAGTAACGGGTATGAGCAGGATTATATTGGATTTGTTGTTGGTATGGCGTATGAGGTATCTGTTGTTGTTGAGATTGTTGCTGTCTTTGGTCTTGTTCTGGGTGAGTATAGTTTCTGTAGGTACCGAAAGCTGCATTGGTCAACACTAAGGAACCAACAGTAATTAGTAACAAGAAGAACATTGACTTCCAACTTATTGGCTTAATAAATCCATTGATAATTTCAGCGAATGTTTCTGCCCCAATCTTAGCACGACCAACTGTTGTGGGATCTCTATTCATGCATTTTTCCCATTCTGAACAAGCAGCTTCTAAAGCAACCACTCTTTGCCCAGGTTGACAGTTGTTTCTTATGTATTCTCTTGAACACAAAGCAATTTCTTGTAAGATGTCAGTGGCATAAGAATCAACTTTATTTTCAACATCAGCCTTCACAGTGGAAATGAAAGAGTATATGAAAAACAATAGAATGGAAACAAGGATAACGTTAAATATTAGTTGCAGATATAATGACAGCACATATGGCAGTTGTGGGTCAACCAATGTGTTGATTACCTTTGAGAGCACTCCTCTCTTTTTCTTCTTCTTTCTCTCTTTGTGTTTCTCCATCTTTGAATCATTATCGTCTTCGTCTAACCATTCGTTTTCCCTATTGATCTCAGCACGATTTTTCTCGGGTGAATTCTTAACATAAGGGCTCTTGAATTTCCTGTTGGATTTACCATCAATAGCATCAGTCAAAGGGCTTGAAAACTTGGTTGATCTTGCCAATAAGGAAGACTTGGATGTAATATATTCTTTCTTTGGACTGATAACGATCTTCTTCGAGGCTTTCAAAGGATTCAGTTCGCCATCTGAGTTCAGAGCCGATGATAGTTCTGGTTTCAGCTCGACAAGCTTCTGAGATGTTGTCCTATCGTAGTTTACATTCTTCTTCAAGATGCTGTTTGGGATCTTTGCCTTATCAATAGCAACAGGGGTTGACACCTCGCTCAACAAGTCTGAAGAGGAAGATGAAGATGAGTAGCTCAAAACACGATTCTTCAGTGACTTTCTGTGTAAGTCCAGTCTTGGTTTCAGACCTGATAGTGGTGTACTTTGTTGATCAAGTTTTTTTGAGGTTGTTGGGACTGGAGAGAAGTTTGAGTCTTGAAGTTGCTGGTTCCTGCGATATTCTTCTCTGTATAATGGAGTCTTTGGATCATTAAGAACTTGATGATGTGTTATAATACTTAGATCGCTGTTTAGTGAATCGATGGAGTCTTCTGTGTATGAGTTTAGTGATTTGTTGGATCTGTCAAAACTTGGGCCAACATTAATGTCCAACGAGCTCAGAACGTGGTTCTTCTTGAATAGTTCATCATGTTTGCGTTGCGTTTCATCATCAACGACACTAATATTCGGTGACATGGCAGCTCAACTGGAATATTGGCTAAAAACCGTTGATTGTTTTCAAGTTCTTTGGAATGTGTCTTCTTTTTCGTAATCTTTAGGTCTGGGTAAATGTAAACAAATTTACTTCAAATTCTCACAATTACACACAAAAAATCAGTTGAGCGTAATTTGTAGTCCTAAGAAAGCTCAAATGAGGAAACTTAAGGATTCAATCTATCCAAAACAACTGGCCCAAAACAGCACAACTCAACTAGCCCAAAGCTAAGAGGGTTGAAGTTCTTAATTGCTCATATAAATATGGGTGGATGCCGCAAAGCAAAAAAAAATTGACAAAAATATGCGATTTCTGTGGATCGAACACAGGACCTTCAGATCTTCAGTCTGACGCTCTCCCAACTGAGCTAAAACCGCTTAATTGAAATTTTTTAAACTGATTGTTTTTTGGACGTCACATGCTCTTTCGGGACATGCTTTTCCTAAATGATTCCGTTCTAAGCTCTCTTACATGAAGCCTAGCTAGATGGTTAAGATTTAACAGTTAGTGAAATCCTGCCTGATTGCTTGCTTAAGAAGTTTTTCTGTTTCCTTTCTGATTAGAATGTCACTAACTGTGGTCATTTGTTGCAGAACATTTTGATGCCTCAATATCTTGCTTTTTGGAAGGCCTGTTGTTGTTGTAGTAGTAGTAGTTTCCTCGTTGAATGCGGAAAGAATAATGTACCACAGGTACAGAGAACGCTCACCACCACATATTAGTAGTCTGGTTGTTGAGATTTGAAGAGTATGAAGATCTACTTTCTAACTTTGGCCCGCGAAAAGCGACTTCGACCCCGAATTCTCGAAATCATAGAAAACTCAATCCAATTAAAGATACCTGCACTCTCTCAATTTGGTGCTGAACTCAAATTGGGAAGCTCTCGACTTTGTTCAAACATGCGTCCAACATCAATTAAACTTGCCCATACTCCACTGATCAGATTCATTGGTGGTAAACACGTTTTCAAAGGTATGTTCTTGGACTTTCCCAGGAAGCCTTGCCCTACTGGATAAATGAAGTTCCTGAAGACATTTACTAACGAAGTGACAACAGAAGCCGATGCCAGTGTCAAACCACATGCCTTCTCAGACGGCCTAATACCAGGTGGCGAAGGTGCCATCAAAGTCTCATCCTTACCAAAGAGAGAGCCACTAAAACCTAAACAAAAACCACAAACCTGGGGTTTGAAACCAAGCGATAAGCCCTACAACTTTGTCAGTGTTACTGAACTTCCAAAGAAATTCCAACCTCCTGTCTTTGAAGAAGCCGAATTGGATGCTGTCAATAGTGGTGGTGCTGATTCATTGAACGTATAAAGAAACTTGTTCTTCCTGATGAAATAAGACGACCTAACTCGTTGTTTGGTCTAAACAAAACAATAAAAAAAAAAGAAAAGTAATTCAATAAAAAAAATTGTACATTATACCATGGGTAGCCTGCATGTGGCTGTCCATTCATATTATTCATCTATACACACACCAAAAGAATTCATGGATTCTTAACTTGATCTCAGAAATAGGTTTATGGTTCTCTAATTATTCTTCGTTTTGAGTGGATTCCTACATATCAGTCAATCAATCGATTCTTTATACGTATTTGGTAGCTTTTTATAAATATATACAAGTAATTAAGCATCTATCCTCTTTTATCGGCCAATGCCATTACCTCTTCAGTTCACTTCCACTTACCATGGTGTCCGGATGTACTGGGATTTCCGCGAAATTGTTGAAGTAGTGGCAAAAGGGCAAAATCAAATCAAACAAGATATAATCAAAATCTCCAGCCATCAAAAAACTCACCCTTATTCCTACTCAATTCGTCATGGATCACGATCCTTTCAGATGGGGGAGACCTGACGACAGCCACTACGGCCAATATAATAATGCAATTGCCAATGCTGGGCTTAAAGCGGCCAACAACCAGTCTGAGTTCCCAACTCTGAACACTCAACAACCTATCATCACTGGTACTTCTGTCATAGCAACAAAGTTCAAAGACGGGATAGTGATTGCCGCTGATAACTTGGGTTCCTATGGCTCATTGGCCAGATTCACCGATGTGGAGAGATTGTTCCCAGTGGGCGAAAACGCTGTTGTTGGTGTCTCTGGTGATATCTCAGATTTACAATACGTTGAAAGACTACTTGAAGATTTGGAAACAGATAACAACTACGATTATGATGGCCATTCACTACGTGCATCCCATATACATGAATATTTACAAAAAGTTTTCTATCAAAGAAGATCCAAAATGAACCCATTATGGAATTCAGTCATTGTCGCTGGTATTGATGATGGTAAGCCATTCTTGAAGTATGTTGATCTATTAGGTGTCAGTTATTCAGCACCTACATTGGCCACTGGGTTCGGTGCACATTTAGCCATCCCGCTATTGAGAAAAGTTGTGTTTGACGAAAAAGATGCTGAGAACGTCACTGAGGAACAAGCCCAGGATGTTATTAGAGATTGTATGAAGGTTTTATTCTACAGAGATGCTAGATCCATAGATAAGTTCTCAATTGTGACCATCACAAAGGAGAAAGGTGTTGTGTTTGAAAAGAATCAAAGAGCTCAAAATCAAAGCTGGAGATTCGCTAAGGATATCAAAGGTTATGGTACGCAGACTGTTTGAAAGGCTTTTGGGTATTGAAACTAAAAGAGGTCTTGTGTGTATATTTTTGGAAAACTATATTTTGGCTTAGAAAGCTGGATAAAGATTACACGTCATTAGTTATGAAAGCTATTGTATATGTGTGTAAGGTATCTTTCACTCTTACCAATCATGAGAAGGGGGTATGACACAGCCACACATTATGGTCCTTTCCATACCCGAATGGGTACATGCCAATTCCTTCCACCTGGAATAGAAAAGTATTAGTACCGCAGCACCCTTGTCATCCAATAGAGTATTAAAAAGAGAAAGTGATAACCAGCACCTAAACCAGTGATTGTTCCCTCACTGGTCTGTGGAAAGTTCAGGACGAAATACACCAACCAACAACCATCACCGTAGCAATTATTGTACCAATTATAGTAAAGCACCTCAAAAGTCTTCAGGGGAAGATTCTATGGAAGCCGCCTAGCAAAGTTCTGGAAGCTTTTTTGGGCGAAAAAAGAAACTGCAATTTCTGTGCAGCCAGAGAAACATGATATAAAGGCAAGACTGATTCTTCCACCGGGAAACCAGAAAATACGACACTTCTGGACACCTAGCTCAAGGCCTGAAACCCGCTGCACTCGATGACATTTGACATTACGGTCCTGGGTTCCAACGGTGGGCCCCTGGAGGGTTCGACCAGCTGTGTTCTTATAAAGTCTGGGGATGTCACATATCAGGACATCATCGCCCAGGACTTGAAGAGCCATATGGTAGCTGTTGACGCTGGCGTTGGACTAGGGAGACTCACAGAGCTAATATTCGATAGCGATGCCCCTTTGAAGCAACTGCGGTACTACAGAGACTCATTGACTCTAGAAGAGGCTGGCACAGACCTTATCCTAAGCAAAGATGCATTGAAGTTTGACAACACTGAACTTGCCCCGATCGAGATTGCCAATGAACTTCTCAATAGGCTGAATACATACCTGATCACCCATTCGCATTTGGACCATATCGCAGGTCTTATCATCAACTCCCCTTCATTCGGTCATCGATCAAGAAAGAGACTCCATGGTCTCCAAAGCGTATTGACACATCTCCACAAACACGCATTCAACGACATAATATGGCCAGACCTCACAAGCATTGATAAAGGCCAGTTCATCACGACAGAACCTTTGAATCCATTCGTCTATGGCCAACCGCCAGAATTCCAAAAATTAAATGATCAGTACAACGTGTTGACTTTTCAAGTGATACATGGTGTCGAGATCAATGAGACGGTGCCATACCACTCAACAGCATATTTATTACAGGATAATGACACAAATGGTGAACTACTCGTCTTTGGTGATGTTGAAGCTGATTTTTGCACCATGAAGGGTAAGAATGCTGAAATTTGGTCCGTTGTATCAAGATCTTTGGTGGATGGTAGATTACAAGGTATCATCATTGAATGCTCCACTGTCAACCAACCATGTAACATCCCATTATACGGTCACTTAACACCATCTGCGCTGTTCAAAGAACTATTAGCGCTGAAAGAGTTCACATACAAGCTCAATCCTAGCATCGCTGAACCATTGAAGGAGCTAAATATATTAATCACCCACGTTAAAGACGTACCTACAAGCAAAACAGATCCAAGAAAGCTGATCCATAATGAATTGAAGGAGTTAAATAAGCAATATGGATTAGGTGTACACTTTACGATGCTACTGGCTGGCCAGACATATTCTGTTTAACATCTATTTTGTGCCCTCAATATCTACTGCATTGTACTCTTTCTAATGCGAATTTTGTTACAATATTCCATACTATATTAGACCCAGTTGACCGAATGTTCTGCATTCTCTTCCATTGTAGCTCTGAAATGAATTGACCCTAACTCTAATCTAAGTTTCTCATCAACAAATGCTTTTTTTTCTTCCTCTGAACCGGTTGTCAAGGCATGAACTTTCAAGGTTTCAGCTTCGTTTAGTCCCATTTTTATAACCACATCTGAATCTTTAGACAGCAGTCCACCTCCAAAGAACA
This sequence comes from Taiozyma bovis, assembly GCA_003707945.3. Taxonomy (NCBI): domain Eukaryota; kingdom Fungi; phylum Ascomycota; class Saccharomycetes; order Phaffomycetales; family Wickerhamomycetaceae; genus Taiozyma; species Taiozyma bovis. Next base: position 149,434 of record PPMH03000017.1, on the reverse strand, counting down.
AGAAGTCATTATACACCTCTGCGATGGTCCTGTAAACCCGGAACAACATCTCCTCTGGTGAGTTTTGATCATAAATGAAATTGAACTCATCCTCGTGAAGCCTCATAGTATACTTCCAATCCAAGTTCTCAAAATCTGAAAGAGCAGGCTGTGCTTTTACCGCTTCAGTAATAGGTAATTTAGAAATCACACTGATCCCGATTTCATTCTTATGATTACTCAAAAATAGGGCCAGCGAGCAGTTTCTACCACCGGGCGTTTTCACAACTTCTGAATAGATGTGATTCAGCTCAAATTCCTTAGGAATATTGTTCAATGGGACAATCTCACCCGTTGTGGATACGGCAGAGAAATCATTGTATTGGAAACCATATTGGCCAAGCTTCTTAACAATCTCCTGGGCCATTGGTTGGAATGGCTCCCCCGTGTAATCTCGATACCCAGCAGCAATCCAACCTACTGTGATCATTTGGAATAATAAAGAAGTATACTGCACCACTGGACACCCAAAGAAGATAAATAATGTGTTGCTCATGAAATCTGGGATCAAATTATTACACATCAAGAATTGGGTACCGTACGTTGAAGCGGCAAGACTGAATGAGATCGAAGGAAGAACAAAGGATCTGACAATATGGAAGGGAGCTCTTTCTTGGTTGACATATATGACTCTTCCTGAATCATCAGTGTACAATCCTTTGAAATTTGAGTTCTGCTTAATGGATTTACACAATGGTGAATTGGCCCTGAAGCTCAATTGATCTAGGCCTTTCTGGAATCTCCTCTTGATATCAGAACTTGATAATCCTGTTGCTTTATTGACAAAACTGAAGAAAGAACTCTTTTCCTTCTTGGTCTTGAAAGGCTTAAAAATATCTAGGGCAGTCTTCCCTGTTGAAGTGAACTCTGGTGTATTGGTAATGTTGGTGTTATCATTCTCCAATGGCTGGTTGACAGGAAGGCAAGAAGCAATCGCACCGATGAACAAGTAGACAAACTTCATTTTTCATAACAGCCATGGTAGTCTAAAGAAAATACTAATAACAGATCGGTCCTTTTATAACGCTCAGGATCGAAAGAGAGCGGCTAAAAGCTCTCATTATGAGGTTTTTTTTTGATAGGGCGACCGTTAAAGAAAAGCCCAAAAATATATATACAAGACTAGAAGAATCATTTTTCTTGTTCATTTCATGAGCAAATGTCCAGCTCTTTCGATGACTTTTCGTAGAAACGTTGTGTGAACCCTCTTTTTTGGGTCAGTTCATTACTCGAACAATACTAGTTAGATTTCGTTTCTATCCACAGATTCGCGGATAAAGTGCTTACAGGATAACCACAACACTCTAAGGAATGAAGGAGTACACCACATTACGATTCGGTGCCAATGAGTGGTCTACTGGTCTAGAATTCAATTCACAGAGTCAAAAACATGTATATTTTTCAGGAAAGTCTAAGATCCTATCAATAGGTACATACCTAAGCAGTCTAATGTACACACAATAAGTCTTACTCATTGTTCCTCTAGACAATGAAGTAACCGTCAGTTGATAGTTCACTATTGATATCGAATGGTAGAGATTCACCATTAGCAACAGTAACGATATCCGTGATCTTGATGTTACCCAAAGTGTTGACTGGGTTCTCACTTTGGAAGCTGACCTCAATTGGGAAGAGAGCATCTTCAGTCCCTTGGATAGTAAACTCAAGGACACCATTTTCACCTGGTGACAATTGCTCAATTTGGAAGGAGACTCCTTCTTCAGTAATGTTGGTGATTTGGGAGTTGTCTGATCTTAGTTCAACATTTTCTGTGGCAACAGGGACCAAGATGGTGATGTTTTGAATAGCTTCCTTATAAGATTCGTTCAATTCGAACTCAAGTGTCACATCAACAGTATCGTCATTCTGTGATAACCAAGTGGAGAATTGAATTGGGACATATTTGTTTTCATCGGCTTTACCAACACCTCTCCATCTCAAGACACCCAAGTTCTTATCATTAGATGGGAATGGCTTCTCTGGGTTCTTTAACCCTATAACATTTTCAGATGTGAAAAGATTTCTATCGACATTAGGATGTGTTTTAAATTGAATGCTGTTATCAGTGTTGTCATTTTGTAATAGGATCTTGGATTGTGCAAGCTCTTCTTTGTTGATACGAAGTTGTAACACACCCTTCAATTCTGACGACACAATAGAACCTTCACGTGTGATTTCTGCAGTGACTTTTTCTTCTATAGTAACTAAGATACCATTATTAACTGTTTGTTCAACAACTGGAGCTGGAGCTGGAGCATCGTGGTATTGTGGGATCGATCTTGGCTGTTCTGGGACTGATGCAATCAATGGAGCAGAATCAGAGTCAGCAGCAAAAGACTTCTTGTTTGACTTGCCCAATTGAAGACCACGGCCCCTTGGAGCAGCTCTGGTAGATACTGCAAAACTGTCAACTGGGGCTGGAACAGCGGAGTAAGACTGTTGTGATTGATCTGACGTTGATTTGTAACTTTCAGCCGGTGGAGCATAAGCATTTGGACCTGGACCAAACGCAGATTGACCAAACTCAGCAACGTTACGACGAGCCAATTCTTTACGCTGAATTTCTTTGGCACGGCGTTTTCTTTCTTCATTGGCTTCCAATTCCTTGTTGCGTTCGATAATTTCTTGGATTTTTTCTTCATGAGAGTCCATTTCCAGGAAGGTTCTTATTTGCAATAATGACAAGTTTTCTTTGTAACCCAACGTGATGATTTCATCGAATGCACTCAAGATTTCAAAGGCATTGTCAAAAATTTCATGTTCGTTAATGGTTCTCAATAAAGAAGTGACAGTTTCTGAAAATAAGTTCAAAGTGTCAATATCTTGTAGGATATTGGACTGACGGTTGGTGATCAGAATGATGTATAGGTCATCTAATGGTTGGTAGACGTATCTGACATGCTCATCCTCCACTGTGGTGTGTTGGGTGGTATTTTCAGATAACAAGCTTGGGAAATTTGCCAGCAATTCAGTGACTCTATTCTTGGTTAGATCTCTGAATTGTCTAGATAGAATGGCTTTACCGCTACGGGTAATAATTGAAGCAGCTAGGACGGCCATTGTTGGTAGTTTGGAAGAATCCCTTTGGCGTTAATATAGGACGTGACGGTTCAAGATCAACCTAAGTAAAAACCAATGAAAACTGAAGAGCAAAAGCTTTGAATGAAAGCAATGATCTCGGGATATTAATATCAAAGGTGTTTATTCCTGACTGGAGGCGAAATGAGCACGGTCTTCCCTTTCAAATATGCTTTTGGTAGTAGGTTCTTGTCTTTTGTTGTTGACGTTTCCACTTTTTCGAATCTCGATCCAAATGAAAAATCGTGTCCCCTACCAGTAAATATTGATAAGGGACACAAAATATGCTTTAGTAGCCAAAGGGATCAAAAGAATCGTTGAGATTTTATATTTGAGACCTATAAAGGGATGCTATATACATTTCCAGATATTAATCAAAGGACCACGATACATGGAGGAGTTCTTCAACCAATTCACTGACTTTTTGCGGCAACTTAATGATGCAGGACCGTTCTGAAGAGCTCGCCAACAAAAAATCAAGAATGTTACACTTTGACAACACTTCCACAGCAGCAAAGGGATTTATACCAAGACTCAAAAGGAAAGAGGCATCTTTGGACTCTAAGATCGTAAGCTTATTATCTTCGAGTAATCCACCAAAGGACTGAGCACCCAAACAAACCTGTTCACAAATACCAGAGGAATCTGATTCCTCAATCACAAGCGATCTAACATCCATTAAAGACAGCATAAGCTGGAAGTTTAGCAATGTTTGTTTCTGCAAATACGATCTCTTGGTAATCATGATAACCACTTTCAAGTACGGTACTGTTGATTTCATCCGAATGATCTGATCTTGGACGCACAAATTCCCATTCAAGTCAGCTTGTTCAATAGAGGAAGAGTTCACCAATGCAATACCAGAATCAAATGAAAATAGAAAGTCTGGTTGATCATATCCAAGTTCAAACTCAACAACCTCAATGGCACATTGCTTATCAATGAACTTAAGTAAATGTTGGTTGTCGGAAAGATTGCTGGAGTTCATGATGACAGTCTTCCTCACTTTGAAGGATTCAGGTATTTCAATAATGGCCTTCTTGGACTGCGGAGGTAGTGTATCAATTGCCTCACTGGAGGAAATGGATGTTGGGGGAAGTACCTGTGACTTGTTCTCTTTCAACAACGTCAATACCTGTAACTCCGACGGATCGTCAGTATATTCATCTGTCTTGGTTCTTTTTCTTTTGCTGATCAACGCATCAAGGTCATCATCAAGCGACCTCTTTGTCGAGTTTATCTGGTGTTCCTCGGTTAGTTCTGTTCTATCATAAAGCGCTGTTGTTCTTTCAAATTCGAAATCTCCAAGAGTAGTCACCATTCTTGTGGCATTCAAACTGTCGTTCTTGGTGGTCTCGTGTGTGCCGGCTGTAGAGTCAGCGACTTTAACATTTGACAAATCAATCTGTTTGCTGAGCGATGAGTCTTCTTCCGTCTCATCTTTATTCACAATTGATCTCACCTCCGGGCTACAAGATACCAAATCAACTTTCTCCCTAGTCACCTGCTGATCATCATCAAATTTCAAGGGTGTAAGTTCAACGGTACAACAAGTGTCAAAGGCTGGTGCCTCATCATGGATGCTCTCATGAAGCACATCATCTTCTTTGTAGGCACCAACCACCTCAGAAATACAAACATCGGGAAGTGGATGAACGGCATACTTTTCCGTTAATCTTGAGGAAGCAAATTCAAAAGACGTCATTGGCTCTTTGAAAATAGGTTTGGTGCTCATAAATGGAGCGTCAACAATGTATTCCACTCCTTTCGTTAAACTTTCATCCAATGCTTGATCTTCGAGGTAATGAAGATATGATTGGTCAATGTCATCGGCAACAACAATCCACTGTTGAAATTCTATCTTAAATTCTTTTCTCACATGGTCCGCCTGGATAATGTCTAGTTCAAAACGACACTTAGGAATTTCCTGTCTGGAAGCTTGTTGGGTTATATCAACATTCTCCTCTGGTTGTTCAGAAGCTGACAACTCTTCGGAAATCAATTCTTGGTCTGACTCTTTAGGAACACAGATTTTCGGTGGGACATGTCTGAAGTCTTTCGTCCTCCCGGTGTTGACCCTGCTGTAATCCGCGTCCATTAGATACCCATCAATCTCAGAAACATGATATAATGGACGAGGCTTGGGGAGCTTGTTACCAGCACGGATACAATCTTTGATGAAACCTATCAAATCTTTCTTTATAACAATGGTCTCCTTTGGTAATAATTCGTCCTCTGCAAGCTCCTCTAGTGGCAGGTCGACTGTCCATTTCAAGCAGCGGGTGAAATTGAACTTGGTAGCAGGGGCTTCAAGTTCCAGGACAACAACCGGAAGCAGCATATCTTCAACAAGCAGTAGAGACTTCAGCCTCCGGGAACACTCCCAATCAACTTTTCTCCTCATTATATACTCAAACATCTTTGCACTGGCTCTGTCGATGGCGACCTTCTCCTCCAAAGACTTCTGAAACAGGGCCAATTTGTCCTGAAAATCTCTGAACAAAACGGGACTGACATGTGTTTCATCGTACCATTCCCATTCTAGCAACCGATCCTCAATCCAAGTCATCTTCAACCGTGTTTGTAGCCTTCAAAGGTGAAGAGATCTGGTTGAGTTTCAATAGCCGCTGGCCATTTTCTCTGATCTCAAAAAATGAAAAAGACAACAAAGCGTAGTTGGGACGCAAATGACATTTGCTTATTTCTGTCTCTTGTAATCATCTTCCGTGGTGGAGCCAACTTCCTGCTCTTCTTCCAGAGACCTCTTTCCCGTGAGTTTCGTTTGTTCTTCATGTTGTTCTTTTTTTGACTCCAAAGAACTCTCGTCCAGTTCTTCGGGTTCAATGGTGGGTTCAACAGATAAAAGATCATTCTCTTCGAGATGGAATCCCTCGGACTTTGGCTCACAGTCTTGAGGCAACTCTTCGTTCGGTTGAGCTTCACCAACCTGTTCAGCTTCTTTTTGCTCTTCAGTAAAACCACTCTCTTTCTCCTCTGGAGTCAAAGACTCGTCAAGCTCGTTTAGTTCTTCAGCACTTAGCTCAAAGGGTTTGCTGGCAGTACCTTCTCCTTCTAGGCCCAGGTCTTCTGCAGTCTGTGGTTCCAAGGCCTTTGGTGGTAGGTTCAATAGATCATCAAACTTGGCGATGAAACTTCTCTCACAACTCAGATCAAGGTGTAAACATGGGTGAGCTTCTGGGCCAAGATGAATAGACAGTGCTTCAAACGCTTGAACAATGTCCAATAAGGTCAATTCGTGGGCATAAGCACTGGATTCCTTCAACTCTAAATTGAATTCTTTGAAGTTCAAAATCAGGTCATCATCCTCCTTGAATTCATTCTCTAGCTCCTTGAAAGTGGCTCTGATCTGTTGAAAGACCTCATAGATAGTTGAGCCAAAACTAAAGTCATCAAACAAGTTCAATGCATCCTCGTACTCGGTTGGGAGCTTGGCTGCGGCTTCTTGTGACAATGGAGTTAACAGATAAGGAAAGTTACCAGTGTTGACAATGATAGGGAACTTGGCGTACTTCTCAATCATCTCATGTTCTGTTTGAAACGGACTCTGGACTGACTCATACATAATCTCAACCTCATCGTCATCTGCTTTAGGCGTGCCGTACTCTAACAAGTCATCATCATCAATGTCAACAACAACAACGTGCTCTTCCAACTTGGGTCTATGACCAGTTGATTCCTGGGTATGTTCACGGTTCTCTTCTTCGTCCTTAGCTTCTATTTTGTGGTCACTCTCGTTGGCCTGGACTTGAACAGGGCCACTGTCTGGCCTTTGTTCTTCTGGCACATCAATTGCTTCTTCCACCACCTCTAAAAGTTCATCTTCATTAGCAGCATCAGGTTCTCCTTCATCAACCAGCACCTCAGACGAGTCTACGCTGACTTCTTCACCAGCTTCGGGCACTGGGTCTGTTTGTGTGATTTGCAATGGCTCACTGGCCTGTTGGACTTGTTCCTGTAACTCTTGGGACATATTCAGTGTATCTGGCTCTAAAGTTCTCAAAAGATGCCTAAATCGTTAGTAAGTATACAAACCTAGTTCACAAACACAGTTGGTCAATCAGATGTCTTGCTGAATAGGAGTAAGGGGGGTTTTCTCTAGTATTCAAAGAAGGTTGTAAGGGGTCTAAGGGTAGTATAGTTTGTGTGCAAGTTTTTTTACAAAAATTTTTTCATATAAAACCGCACTGTTCTTTGTTTTCGATTTGTTAGCCATCACATCGCATTCCCTAATTGAACGCTTCAGGCAATCTATTACGTCTTTGAGAGGGTCATATTTGGGACCTCTTGGCGATTCTGCTTCTCTTTGTGCAGTTCTTGTTGAGATTGAGCCGGAATCGAGCTAGGCGCTTGACTAAGATGGATTTCCTCCAGCAGTTGGATCAGTTATCTGATGACAACAACTTCAACGACAGCTACGGTAACAATGGCCCTCCTGGGTATAGCAATATGCCAATGACTGTAACTCCCCCAATTTCTGGTGCTCAGAGTCGGTTCATCGGCGCTGAAACTGACCAGTTCAGACTTGACCACCAACATCAACACGTCCACGTCCCAACAGCACTCAAGAACGACCCATATATGTTTCAAGGGATTCAGTCTGTTGATGTCTATGATACCTCGATGCCGGCCAATCAGTCGGTTTACACGGAAATGGACTGCACTGACAACGCCAGCTCCAATATCACCTTCTACTCAGATGCCTCAACCGCTGCTATCATCCCAACCACGGTATTGACCGACAAAGGAAGAAGCGCCTTCAAATTCCAGCACTTCAACAAAATGCAGTCCAAATGCTATCCGAATCTTTACAACAGCGGTCACAATTGTATCATCAGCTCCCCGACTGGGTCAGGAAAAACTGTGTTGTTTGAGTTGGCAGTTCTTAGGTTGTTAAAGATGCATAAGGAAGTCTCCAATATCAAGGTCCTTTACATCGCCCCTACAAAAGCATTATGCCTTGAAAGAGAAAAGGATTGGAAATCAAAGTTCTCCCAATTTGGCCTAAGTGTTGGTGTGTTGACAAGTGACACTAGCTTCACAGAAACTGACACTGTCAAGAGAGCCCAGATTATCATCTCTACCCCAGAGAAGTGGGACTTGATGACAAGAAAGTGGGCAGATTATTCCAAGTTGTTCGAAATGATCAAGCTTTTACTCATTGATGAAATCCATATCTTGAGAGATAACAGAGGCTCGACTTTAGAGGTTGTTCTCACACGTATGAAGAAAATCTGTCAAAATATCAGAATCATTGCGTTGTCTGCAACTGTTCCTAATATCAATGATGTCTCCACTTGGATCAAATTGAACTCACACAGCAATTCTAACGCTCTTACTATGGTCTTTGGTGATGAATATCGACCTGTCAAGCTTCAAAAGGTGGTCTGTGGCTACAAACAGACAACCAATGACTTTGTCTTTGATAGTTATTTGAATTCCAAATTGGTTGAGGTCTTGAATGAACACTCTTTGAATAGACCAGTGTTAGTATTTTGTCCCACCAGAAACTCTACCATCTCAACAGCCAAGTACTTAGCCACGAATTTGAAAGTGAAAATGACTTTGAAGCCATCCAAGAACATTATAAAAGAAAGAGAATTATCTGCCATGGTACCGCAAGGCGTTGCATATCACCATGCTGGTCTTTCGATCGAAGATCGTGTTTCCGTTGAAGATAATTTCATCAATGGTTCCACTAAAATTCTATGTTCAACATCAACGTTGGCTGTAGGTGTTAACCTTCCAGCGTACCTAGTTGTCATCAAAGGTACAAAAATTTGGAATATCATGCAATTTGAGGAATATTCTGAGTTGGATATCCTACAAATGATGGGTAGAGCTGGTAGGCCTCAATTTGAAACTCAAGGAAAAGCAGTATTGATGACCAACATCAATGAAAAGAACAAGTACGAGAGCTTGGTGAAGGGTAATGAGAAGTTAGAAAGTAAGCTTCATTTAAATCTACCTCAACATTTGGTGTCAGAAATCTACTTGAAAACCATTACCTCGTTGGAAGATGCTATCACTTGGTTGAAACACACGTTCTTTTATGCAAGATATCACTTGAATCCTACAGCATACGATAAGATCCCCCATTTGCCCAACGCCGACATGGACACCAGGCTACAGGCGTATTGTGAACAAATCCTCAGAATCTTGATTGATTTCGGTATTATCGAAGTCAAACATGGTCAATATCAATCAACTGCTTATGGTGATGCTATGACTAGACACTACATTGACTTTGAGACGATGAAATTGTTCCTAAAAGTTCAATCTACTCAATCGGTGTCTGATATCTTGCTTTTACTCTCAAAATCCAAGGAGTTCAACACGATCCGATTAAGAAGAAATGAAAAGAAGTTATTCAAAATGCTTAATGAATCACCAATCTTACGGTACCCATTGAAGAGTGATAAGAAGTCTAAGCATTTGGATTATGACTATGAAAAGATTTATCTTACCATTCAGTATGAACTTGGTGGTCAAGAGTTCCCAAGTGATCCAGACGTCATGAAACTTCAACAGTCATTCAAACAAGACAAATTCTTTATCTTTAGACATATTGGAAGATTAGCAAGGTGCTTGGTAGATATCAACCTAAAGAAGGGAGACTTCATCTCCTTGAGAAACAGTCTTCTTGTGTTGAGATGTGTGAACTCTGGCTGCTGGGAAGATTCCCCCGTTGTGTTGAAACAGTTGAATAGTGTCGGTTTAGCTGCTGTCAGAAGGTTCACAAATCAAAACATCAGAAGTTTCCAACAACTTAAAGATCTTGATCCAGGTAAGATTGAGTATTACGGTGGTTTGAGGCCAGGTAATGGCCATGATATCAAGGCACAGCTAAGTACTCTACCTGTTTTGAAGGTACAAGCCAGTTTTGTGAAAGCTCAGAAAGCTAAAGGTGAAGAAAAAGTCATGGCTAAAGTGAAAATTGATGTCATAATTGAGGCCACCTCTAAGAGGTGGAAAGATAGAAATACTAGTATCGACGTTTTAAGTGGATTGTCTAGTGGTGAAGTGGTTGATTTCAGAAGGTCTTCTGTTTCCAAGATCTTGGGTAAAAAGTCATTCATTCTTGACTTTGAGGTCCCATCTGGACCATCTGAGTTCCAGTGTTACATTTCATGTGAAGATATTGGTGCGTAATTGTTGTTCTCATAAGGACTATGCATACTAATTTAACGTTTAGCCGGTGTCGGAGACCACGCCACCTTTAATTTGTTTGAATCTTTGCCTCCTAACCTCAAAAGGCTCTTGGTGGAGAGACATCAAGGTTCCCAGCATGTTCCTCAGGCTAGTATAGTTCACAAATCAACCAAGCCTTCCATAAAGCCAAGAATCAGTACATATCATACCCTGGGTCCTCGTCATATTTGTTTTTGGTTACTAACTCTTATGAATCAGGCGATGAATCGGAGAAAGATGACCTTGATGATGACCTTGATGATCTTTTGTTAGTGGCATCCAGCAAGAAGCAAAGAGGCAAACCCCCTCAACCTGAAGTTCAATACCTTGAAAATGGTATGATTCAGTGCAAACATGCCTGCAAAAATAAGACAAAGTATGTACCGTCATGCTTGCCTTGTGAAGTTTAAGTACTAACCAAATTCCAGATGCCGTCACTTATGTTGTCGTGAAGGCTTACCACCACCAAAGAACAAAAATCCTCACAAACAACGGAAAGAAACATCGCCTGCACCTCTTAAGAAACCAGTTCCAATTCAAAAAGTTCAAGGAATGACCAAACAAAAACAAAAACCTAAGGCTTCTCCGAATGATGCTGGGAATCACTCGCCAGAGAAGCAGAACAGTTCAGATTCCTTACCAAATTTATTTGGTTATGACCAACTGAAACCGTTACATAGGAACGTCAATCCACGAGTACCCAGGAGTGATTTGTCAGGGTTCAAGTATGAGAAACCTAAAAAACCGCACCTTGGACTTACAGTCAACAAACAGGCAGTCACAGAGAGAAGTAACAAATCGCTACAAAAGGAGGAAATTGACTCGAATTCGGATTCAGATTTTACTGATGTTCTAGATCTTTTAAGAGGTGTCAACAAAAGAAAACAAAACTTATCAGTACCAACAAAGCAATCTGAAAAAGTTGAACAAATTCAGGAAATAGTGAATATTGGAAGCCCGCCAAAGGTCGTGAATATTTCTTTGGATACATCAGACCTCTTGGAAGATCCGCCACTCAAAAAGTCAAAATATGAAACATCTGTATATGAAAGTGAACAAACGATTGACAACACGATTGGGAACCTGAGTGCAAATGAATCAAACACCACCATAAATGACAGGTACAACGATATCGAGGAGGTTAACCATGAATATCAAATAGCTAAAGCCAAAGACCTTGAAGAATCTTGTGGAGTGAATTGTTATCAGAATATCTATGAGGAGTTGTTGAACGATGAGTGGTACGATGGCAATGGTGATGGTCTTCAAGGTATCTTTGGTTCAGACGTTGATATTGTTTAGGTTGTGAAGGGCTTGCCGATGTATTTATTGATGATCTTTCGTAGAGTTTTGTCATCAATGTTCATATGGGCGTCATCAATGCTTAGGTATTCGATCTTGTTTTCTTCGTACAATTTCTTCAACCCAACACAGTCATAATTGAAGAAATCTGACTCGTTAAAGGGAATGGTCACCCCAGTGATCTTGTCATTGTCATAGAACCAGGCACTTTCTTTAGGAACCAATGTTGTATCCTTTTCGAATTGGATCAAGACCAATTTCTCCAATTTGCTCAAATTTTCACTGTATGTTTCATTCTTGACTTCTCTTTCATTATTGACATCTGCTAAGAAGGCAGAGTGCTCCAAATATCTGTCGTAATCCAGTGGATCTCTGAAATATTGGGCCGAAATGACTGACCCCTGAATACTATCTCTCCAAACTTGTCTCTTCAACAGAGCATTCTTTCTCTTGCAAAGCCAGTCATGATCGTTGCAACTTGGAAGGTCATAAACACCAGCATGTGGGGAGCCAAATGTAATCAACGTATTCACTTTCAGACCACACTTCTCAATAGCAGCACGGGCAAACAGACCACCTTGTGAGAACCCAATGAAATCAAACCCATTCTCTAATTCAGGGATCGAAGCGAGCTGGACACAGACATCATCAATCTGTTCGTGGACTTTCCCTAGCAATGAAGCCTTCTGGTCATCTTCATCGTTTTCCTTCACATATATGAAGTGTGTAAACACATTTGGCTTCTCTTCATGAACAGTCTCTAGGACACGTTGCATTGCCGTGGAGTTGTAAGAATCCCCCATCCCATGCCAGAAAACGACGGGTCTTTCGTCAGAGCCTATGCTGGTGATCTTCTTTAGAGCATTGTAAGCAGCAAGGCCTTGCACAAGGAACTTTTGCATGAACATGGGACAGCTTTGTGGTGATAATTGAAGAAAAGAGCACCAGAGAGAGAATATTTGTCATGTGTCAAATCGGGTCTAGATCTTTTTAAATCCGAAGTACAGTTGAAATCATAATAACATCAAAAAAAAGAATTAAAACATTATAAAGTTCAAGTACTTTGGTCCGGTGCCTGTCTTGGGCCAATACTATCTTGGACAACAGATCCATATTGTTGTTGTTGACCAGGGTTGTTCATAAGAAAGTCCAAAATCTCTTCCCGTGACTGTCTTCTAACCTCTCCCGCCTTCAACTCATTCACGGTGGCAAAAGACGGTTTCAAAGCTTTAACAAAGTCAAGCTTCATAGCTATCGTTGTCCCCTGTGCCCCGTCATACTCTTCCTCCATCAGGTTAGACCGCAGAATGTTGCTCTCTTGTTTTCTGGTATGTGATTGAGTACTAAAGACTAGCACTTGTAAGACAAAACAAACAGCATCAAACGCGAGTAGCCAGTACTTGTTTTGCAATTCATATTGACCAATAACTTGCAATGTGTGGTGACCATAGATATAACCGTCATCGTTGGGTATTGGTAAGTTTCTCGTTATGTGTAGAACAGCTGAGAAGGCATTTATGAGCACTAAACCATGAAGAGTTGTTCTTTTGGAGCCGACAAGTGCATCGCGTGGTATCACACTCTCTAGGGCCGGGGACCAGTATAGGATCAATATACTCTATAGTGGCAATGATGTTAGTAAACCAAAATCCTTTCATCATGGGGTTACTTTCAAGTGACACATACGGATTGTACCAGAACCTTGAGCAGGAGGAGCAAGAGACTGCAGTCATATAGATATATAATGTAGAAGTAGGCATAAGTGAAGCAGTCAAGTTGGAATACCAGGTCCCGAGAGAATAGTTTCCTCTTCGAGGTCAATGACTTTTGAACATGGATCAATTCCGGGGATATGTTGCTTTGTGTGCTCTGGCTGGCACGCGGTGTTCTGGAAGCTGGTTCTGCGTCAGCAGTGTCCCCCGGATAAAGGCCCGGAAATGCTCCTGGGAATGCTACTGGGAAGCTCTCCATAGTCGTTAAGGTGGCAAACTGAGTCGAATTTCAACTTTGAATATTGTGCCGTGGTTTTACATTATGTTACAAAAAACAGTGGTAAACAAGATGATGACTAAGTCATCTGGGGAAAGGTAATAGCGAGAGTGTGTATCGGGGCCTTTGGGGTAAATGGGTGTTCTACACTGTTCTATGCTGTTCTACGCTACTCTACTTTCGGATAAGGACTTATTGTGGTACTGCATGATCCTTTTATTCAAGGCATTATCTTGGTTCTCGGTTCCTGTGTTGGACTACTCTACTAATCAATTCATTTTTAAGCAGTTACGTTACAATCTAAGCGAGTTACTCAACTCTTTACTGCATTTATTTCCATAGAGCCCCAAACGTCTTGACACACACGGTACAATTCTTATAATATACGTAGGATAAGGGTTCCAGCTTTTACTTACATGAGAACTCCACACAACTTAACGACCATAACAGATTTGGGGGACTAGTCGAAGAGACTCGACCACTACAAACAGTAGACTTAGCGGTTGACTGAGGCTCTGTTGAGAGAATCTCAAACGTGAACGAAATTCTGAATTTACTCTAGAATGATTCTTTAAAATTTGGAAAGTTTATACTAATTTAAATCAATTAAGTTTTTATCATTTTTATAAAACGTTTTCGCGGCTCTTTCCCACCCGCGAATTTTTTTTAGTCATGAAAACCATTTCCTCGGTTAACGCATTTGACATTATTCTCCTTTGATTTCCCTTTCAGTTGAGCTTATCAAAGCTGGTTAGAGTCATGTGAGTAATGAAATTTGATGCTTGAGTCTGTTGTATCTGGTCTGTGTGCTTTTCTGTCCCGTTTTGCGTTTGTTTCTCTTGGATTTCGAGTGTGATAGGTGGCGATGATGCTTAAAATCAGTCATGAAATGCTGACTGGAGAAGGTGGTTGACAATTTTTCTTGAGACTTTCAATCACAGATAGGAACAACATACTATACAATAGTCCTTTGAAACAGAGCTTCTGGTACTAACCACAATCTTGTTAGTTTCTGTTCATTTGCTTCTAAATAAACTATATCCCTTTAGTCCATCAAAAAGCATACCACTTACTAGTCAAAGTCTAAACTGATGATCCGAGCCCTAAGAACCCCTATACTGGGTAGGAACATCGGTCTACTGGCACGTTCACAATTCGAATACAGAAGACCTATCAGATATCAAAGCACGTCCACCAAAAAAGACGTCAAAAAGGAAGATGTCAATACTATTGAATCTTCAACTACTCAACCCTCAGAAACCCCATCCACAAGTGTAACAGAGAACTCTGTGAAACCTCCACTAATGGATAGAATAAAACATGAAATTCAGCATTACTGGGATGGTACTAAGCTATTGGGGTTTGAGATCAAAGTTTCCACGAAGCTATTGTTGAAGATGTTGAGAGGTTATGAATTGTCAAGAAGAGAGAAGTCTCAATTGGATAGAACCATGGGTGATTTGTTCAGATTGGTCCCGTTCTCTGCATTCATTATCATTCCATTTGCTGAACTATTACTACCCGTTGCCTTGAAAATTTTCCCAAACTTACTACCATCAACTTATGAATCCAAGGCGGAAAAGGATAAAAAGAAGAAGAAATTATTGGAAACACGTTCCAACACATCCAAATTCTTAAGACAAACTTTCAGTGAAAGTGGTGTCAAGTTGCCAAAGGCCACCTCCGAAGCCGAAAAGGCTGAATTTATTGCATTCTTTAGAGCTTTAAACACATTAGGTGAGACTCCAACTAAAGAACAAGTTGTTAAGATTGCAAGATTATTCAAGAATGATATTGTCCTAGATAACTTATCAAGACCTCAATTGGTTGCCATGTGCAAATATATGAACCTAAGACCATTTGGATCGGATCAGATACTACGTTATCAAATCAGATACAGATTGTTACAGATTATCAAAGATGATAGAGCAATTGATTATGAAGGTGTTGAGTCCTTATCTAAGACAGAATTACAAAGTGCTTGTATTTCCAGAGGTATCAAGACTACTGACGTTTCACCAGCTAGATTAAAGGACGATTTGAAGATTTGGTTAGATTTAAGATTGAGACAAAAGATCCCGTCTACTTTATTGATTTTATCAAGTGTTTACACATACGGTGAGGCGTCTAAGAACTTGGATAATTATTATGAAGCTTTAATTCAAGTGTTACGTTCCATTCCTGATCAAGTTTACAACGTGACAAAGGCTGAAGTTGCTGCCGATGATGCTAAGTTGAAATTGAACGTTTTGAAAGAACAAGAAGAATTGATCAAGGAAGAAAAAGAACAAGATCACACAGAGGCCCCAGTTAAAGATGACATCAAATTAGAAGATTATGAAAAAGATGAACCAGAAAAACAAGACACTCAAGAACAGTTACCAGAAGGTGATGCTCAAAAGGGCATTGAAGAACCAATTAAAGAAAAAATTGGACTAGAAACAACTCAAAAGACCGAAGAAAAGGAACCACTAGAGGATCAGGCTTCTGAAACAAAGACCAAGCCTGTCAGAGAAACCAAATGAGTTGAACGAATCTACGATCTTATTCATTAATAGAAAGAAAAAAAAACGTATATATTTAAAAAACATCACTTTTTTATGGTCATTATTCATTTACCAGTAGAACCAAACCCTCCGGCACCACGATCAGTGGCAGTCAATTCAGCCTCTGAGATTTCTAGTATATCAGCATTGACAATCTTTTCAAGGACCAATTGAGCGATTCTATCACCTTTGGCAATGGCGAAATCCTTGCCTGAATGGTTGAATAAGACAACTTTAACTTCACCTCTGTAATCGGCATCGACGACACCAGCACCGGTGGAAATACCGTGTTTCACAGCTAATCCGGAACGTGGTGCGACTCTCCCGTAGGTCCCCAGTGGCACAATGATGGAAATGTCGGTGGACACAAGGGCCTGGCCATTGGCTGGCACTGTGGCCTCTTCTGAACTGTACAAATCGTAACCAGCAGCTAGAGAAGAGCCTTTGGTTGGAGTAGTGGCGTTGACAGAACGCTTGTACACTTTCAGAGAGTCGTTGATCTTGGTCTTCTTGGTTTCTATTTCGGTCATTGTTATGGATTTGTGTGAGTTAGATTGTTTTCTAGTGGAAGTGGAAGTGGGTACAAGTAACAAATTAGTTTAAACGCGTATAAATTTTTTTCCGGTTGAATGAAACGCGACGCGTCGGTTTTTATAAACCCAACGCTTTTGTTAGAAAGTGCCATCATTTTGGTTCACTACACACTACTAGGGGGCTGTTTAGCGTAAACAATCTTACCAAAATCTACCAAAAAGCCTTATTGATCGATCATAGATTCATTAAATTTTCTCTAAAACATGATCCACTTGATGATTCTCCAGATAAGCATTAAACAGTATTTGAAGGCTCTTCCTATAGAAAACCCAACCCATATACTCCAAAGAATGACCACAACCAAGTTTTCCAATAACCAGTAAAGGAAACTGATAACTGAGTCTGACGTCTTATGTACAGGCCCGCCAACTTTCTCCGATCTTTCTGTCAACTTTCTAATTTCTAAAGCCAACGTGGTGTTGACTTCACCGATCGTTCTGTCAGATAACGTTAGCATCTTGTCAATCTTTGTAGAATATTCATTGACCAATTCATTTTGGGTATCTCTTAATTCATTGGATTTCTCCTTCAGTAAGGATTCATAATTCTTCAGGATCCCTGATCTAAGTTTGTTTAGTGTGTTGTTCGAGATTTCATTGTATGTGGCATCAAACTTGTCCTTCTTCTTCAGTAAATTGATGTATTCCAATCTCTTGTATTCATAGTCATGAGGGCTGAAATTCAGGATAGTATCCAAGTATCTCATCTCTTCAAAATAACTGTTCAACAGTCTAACGTCTTCATGCTGTAATGTATCAATATTGATTTCTTCATGGGTCTCATTGGCTGATGCCGGGGTGCCAGAGTTCAATCTATCATCACTGCTGTTTCTATCTGGTGGTTTCACTGGTTCAATGCTGATATCACCAAAGATGTTTGTTTTCAATGCTTTAGGGGTGGATGATTCTGGAATATTCTTCAAGTCATCAGAATTATCCTTTTGAGTTATTGCGGCATGGTGATCTCGAGACTTTGAACTAGACTTGTGTGCAGGGAGATCTCCTTTTCTTCTGTGTGATGAATCAGATAAGTCTTCTTTAGATGATTTGCTTGACGTAATCATGCTGTTCCCTAACTCGCTAATATGTTCAAGTTCACTTTCGTCACCGCTACCGGTCTCGAACAACTTGTCTTGTAGATTTTCATTCACTGAGTGATGTTTATCCGTATCCTTACCATGGCGGTGCCTATGTAGTCTGTGATGGCGATGGTGATGCTTTTCTGTCTTTGGAAACCACAGTTCACCTCTTGGATTGACTAATTCGTGCCAATATTGAGCTCTCAATGTGGAATCTTGAGCAAGTTCAGCGAGTTCAACTTCCCATCGAAGCTTCTTTTTCTGATGGCTGAGGACAGTTGAAGTCAATGGTAATGTTCTGACGGAAATCTGTGGGTTTTGGCGATACTTCTTTCTCAATGCTCTGTTTCTTATGATCTGTAATGGGTTGTATATGGCATCAACGCCCTTGTACTGCGGATTTGTGCTCTTTTGGCATTGGAATAGGGAAAAATAGTACAAATTCAGCGTCAATTTAACTTTTTCAGTTCTATGCAGTGTGGCTTTGGAGACTCTTTTCATGATGGGCTGCTTGTTCTGGTGATGTTCTCTCTCTTGTTCCAATCTCTCATTATGGCTCACATCGTAATTGCAGTCATCCATGATTCCCTTCCTCACCTGCAGCAGTACCGTTGCCAGTTGACCCATCTCCTTGGTCCTCTCTGAGTCTTCTTGAGCTTGTAACTCCTCGTGGTTGTCCCATATGAGCCCAACATTCCCTGATTCATTGGCTGTGCTCGAGGATGAGTTCTCACTAGCAGAAGGCACTGAAAGGTTCTTGCGGTGCGTCTTGCGTGGCTGGGGTGACGCCAGCGGGTCAAACTCAAATCCATCGTTGTAGTTATGCCGTATAGAGCTCACTCTCCTCCTGCTCTGCATTTTTGGGTGGCAATTTTCACGGTGTATATGGTGATAAAGCTTGAGCTTTAATTTCTGATTTTCATTTCTGGCGCTAATATAACGCTGACTAACTTAAGAACTTAAGAACAAGAGCAAGATGGCTTCCCTGCTAGATAAACAGTAAAATTGTAGCTAGGCATTGGGACCAATCATTACGGCTCACTGCAGTTGGTACATGGAAAGTCTCTCTCTTCTGACATTCAGAAAACACTGGAAACCTCTACCAAATTGTCAGTCAAGAGCTCTAAGTATTGTATTATAGCATCATCTTTGATACTGACCTCTTTTACTCTGCTTCAACACGCACCTCTGTAGCTCCAGCTGTAACTCCAGCTGTTCCTGCAACTGGCCCTGCTAAACCCGATTTGAGCTTCGTCAGCTTGTGTTCTGTAACATGCATAGGCCCCTCATCAGGAGTGTTCTGGCCTATACATATATTACATAGTCTTCTTTATCACCGTTACATATCTCTGAGCAGCCAGATCCAATGTGAGTAACGTCATACTTGACAATTCTCATCCATTTATCTTTAAAAACATTATCACTCTTTCAGGATGATCAGTTAGAGTTGAGAGTTTTACAAGACCATATATCTTGTAAGACCATTCAGCCAAGTAGATCGTCAGCTTTTGGATATGATGAAGGTAGTAAAAAATAATATCTTGATACCAGGCAGAGCTCTACATGATGCCCTTCAACAAAAGGAAAAGCATCTCACGAACAATAACTTATTGCATATCTTTAGTTGTATTCAAGTGATTCCGATTACTGCTTATATAATCAGAACAAAATATACGTGAACAATCAGAACACAAACAAAAGAATTAAACTAGAACAAAACAGATGAAACACACACATCACAAACTCACGGCCAAGATGTCATATTACCTCGCGATGATTGGCACCACAGATAATCCGGTGTATGAGGCCGAGTTTGGGACCTCGAGACAAGGTGGGGACGGTACGCCCAAATGGACCTCTGAGATGAAAGAGTTGAATCCGTTCATCGTACACAGTGCCATTGATATCGTCGAGGACGTCCAGTGGAAGCAAAACACTCTGTATTTCAAGGTCATTGATGAGTTCTATGGATATTTGGTCAGTGCATTCGTCACGGCGGGGAATATCAAGTTCTTGCTCCTTCATGAGTCCAATAGGAATGAAGAGACAATAAGACAGTTCTTTGTCGAGTTGAACGACCTATATGTAAAGACGCTGCTGAACCCATTCTACAAAGTTAATGACCCAATAACGAGCCCGGTGTTTGATATGAAAGTGAAAAGCTTTGCAAAGAAGTATTTATGAATGATCTTACAATGAAATTTTGATGTTTTTTTTTGTTTTCGTAACTTATAGTACAGAATTGTAAATTAAAGGTCATAAAAATGGGGGGTATATCATCATTACTGATCCAATCTGGAAATCCCCTTGAGTAACTGTTCCGTACTCAGTTGATTCTTCTCATTTTCTTGGATCTTGTGGATTGTATTGTCGTCAAAACTGGTATCTAAAATCTCTGTTAGTTTCTTGGACTGGAAGGAATTGTATCTTGAAGTCACCGATGAGGAAGATTTCAACTTGTTGACAAGATCATTAAAGACATCAAGTTGGAATTCTAAGTTGCTGCTAATCTCATTGTAAGTAGAATCTTCAATCTCGGATATCTCTTGGATGATGGAATTATCTAAGACTTTCTTGAAAGAATCATCAACTTTTGGCACTGTGACTTTATCTGGTTCAATCGCCGGTAGTTCAATCTGCTTGGCTAACTTCTTCAATTCCCACTCTTTGGTCTGGCTGTTTAGGTATTGCAATCTATCCTTCAGTTCTTGTAGTACTTTGGCATTTTGAATGTTTCTCTCGTTAGGTACTAAAATTTTCTCAACCTTCTCCTGGGAGTCATCCTCCTCATCTTTGTTCCACCAGCTGATATTAATCTTCCCATCAACCAAGTCTTTCACTATCTCCTCTTTGATGTGCTTGGCTATATTTAAGGCTGTCAACTCATCATGAGATAGTTTGTTCTTTTGTTTGATGTGTTTGTTCTTATCTTCTTCAACTTTCCTCTTGGAGCACCAGGATAGTAGTTGCCTCATCTTGTGAGGGTCTGGTAGATCTGAGTCTAAATGTTTGTAGAATTGGCTTGTTGGAACTTTATCATGTGGTACTGCGCTGTAACCGTTTCCTATAGAGGACACTCTTTTCCCTCTTTTGTTCAATGAAGATCTCCTCACATTGGTACCATTCCTTAGTTCTTTGTTTCTTCGTATTATCGGGGTATCTGAAACTGGAAGTGCTATTTGGACTGATGTTGAATGTTCTTCATAATCGTGAGTTCTGTTGATTTCTGGCGTTATCGACACGTCTTCAACTGTGAGTTTTCTGACTTTCTTGCTCTGACTTGCCTTGTTGGCCTTCTGAGATGGTTTTGATCTCTTTGATGTTGGAGAGGAGTCATTGTCTTTGCTTGATGAGGCTTCTCCTAGTTGAGACGCCGATCTTTTGAAGACAAAATCACCATCTTGTTCAATTCCAGACTTTCTCTTCTGTGAATCAGATTTTTTGCTCAAGATATCCTTCAAGTTCGGCTTCTTCTTCGGTAGTTCATTTTGCACACGCCTCGATTGACGAGTGGGTTGCTTGGAGTCCTTTGGCATTTATGACTTGGGCTGTGTGATAAGGATAGTGGATCAATTCAATGGCACAAAAAACAAACTAATAATACAGCTAATATACATTCACCAGGGGGAGCACAATAAGGTCAGTCTCTCCAGGCGAACAGCAATTCAAATGAAAAGAAGACCGGAATTCAACAGCAAAACGGAGTTTCCGCGCGCTATCTCTGTCTTTCTTTTACGGTTTTTCCCTCTTCGTGCACTAGCCAAAAAAAAAACCAGTATGATCAAGAAATTGTCAATGAAACAGTGATCTGACGAGCTGTTTGTTGGAGCTGTGGTGATTTGTTGTGGTATTTGAAAGGTGTTGACCGTGATCCGAGGCAGTTGTGGTGTTGTTACTGGAGGAACTCCCGGTTTGTTTTGAATTCTTTTTGTTTTGTTTTCTTTTTGGTTGAAATTTTATCATCACTTTTGGTAGGGCCAGCATCTGTTGCCATGGAGAAAAGAATACAAGATTGAAATGAAATGTGGCAAAAGGAACCGAAATCTGAAGTTAGAGAGTAGTCAAGAGTCATGAGTCATGAGGGTGCTATATTCACTAGTTGTTCAAAACTTCAGTGAATTTTCTGAATGTTTTGGTTTCCTTTTAGATGAAATATTGAACTAATTCAAACAATCAAATGTGTCAGTTTCTATCAACCTCCATCTGGGGTAATATATCATTAAAACTGAGTCTAACTAAATATTACTGGAAAGGAGTAATTCAATATTTTGTGTCAATTCCTTCGTCATAGAACCTTTTGAAAGTATTACTGTATAGAACTAAATATTTGGACTTCGAAACACAAATAATCATAAATGAGCAATTGTGGAATAATAGTTTGTCAATTGTGGATTAAAATAAGGATCTTATTATTTTTAAATCAAAAACATTTCTAATATGCAAATATCAGTCCCAAAATCAATATATAGTATATAATAGTACTCCACCCAAATTATCTGTCTTGAGAATGAGATTGATAGACAGTAGTTCTTTTGTTGTTAACTATTTCAGTGTTATTTCAATTCCCGACGCTATGCTTTCGGACCGCGTCTATCACTGAAACCATTAAATTTGCAGAGTTTAAACACGTATTCTTCCCTAGAGTTAGCAATATATTAGAAAAAACTATACAGTTGAAGCGACAATAATGAAAGATAGATTTGTAGATTTTGAGTCCGGTGATGAACATGTTGAGCTTGCTATATGTCATCAAATCGGTTCACACAATTGATTACTACCTGAAAGAATTGGAAAAAAATCAAAGTTGACCAAACAACAACAAAGATGTCAGTCTACCATCGACAAGAACTGGCCACTAAAAAGTGCTCTAGAAAGGGCAGAACTACTCTGAATCCATAAAAGAACCCAATACTTTGCCACAATGGCCGCACTAACTCGCTCATCCGCAAAGAGAGTAGCTAGTAAAGTTGAGGCATTGCCAATTTCATCGAAAAACTCATCAACCACATCACTAGACAAGTTTGCCCATCTAAATGACTTTAGCAACAAGAATCCGTTTCAGGACTCTGGTAACTTCCCTCATGTTCATTACAGGACCAAGATCAACCCAACTCGTTTCAAAATCAGACAATTTCTGCTGCCTTATGTGAGAAGTGAAACTCCTTTTCTTGCTTCAATCCAAGAATCCATCCGCACATCATTTCTGGATTACTATTTCTCCTATAGTGCCAACTTAGCTGCTCACACATTCTACGTCCTGATGCTTCCCTTGCCTATCTGGCTGGGGTATGGTCATATAGGTAGGGATTTGGTCTTCATCTTGGGGTTTGGAATCTATGCCTCTGGGTTCATCAAGGACTTCTGCTGCTTACCAAGACCACGATCTCCACCTTTGCACAGAATCACTCTTTCTGGGTACACAGCTAAAGAATACGGGTTTCCTTCATCCCACAGTGCCAATGCTACCGGTGTTTCAGTGTATTTATTAATGCTGTTCTTGAGAAATACCAAAGGTGCTAAACTCATTACAAGTATGTTCATATTGGCTGTTTATTATTTCAGTTTGATATTTGGGAGGATTTACTGTGGTATGCATGGGTTTGCTGACTTGTCTGTCGGTACAGCCATTGGTGTTATTGTCTTTGGCTTAAGAAGATTTACAGCTGACTACTATGATAACTTTGTATTTCAAGAATCGGCAATTGGTATTGTGACCTCATTGATTTTCAATTATTGTTTGATTTATTTTCATGTGTCACCTGTTGACGACTGTCCATGTTATGATGACTCTGTGGCCTTTATTGGTGTTATTATGGGTATTGATATTTCACACTGGATTCAAACTAACAGTTGGTTGAACTCATCGAAGTTTGGCCTAGATGCGATTGATACCCCTTATTCATACGCTGATATCGGGTTGATCAGATCCCTCTTGAGAGTAACTCTAGGTGTTACCCTAGTTGTGATCTGGAAGGAAATCTCAAAACCGATTTTACTCACGCTCTTCAAGCCCGTATATAGATTGGTGGTTAAAGAAGACTCAGAGAAGGTTACATTCAACAGAATCAGAAGTGACACACTAAACAAGAGAGAAAGAATTGGCGATGTGGCACAAATCATAAAAGACATAGGTGCTCAAAAGAAAGACTCAGTGGGTCCGCAATCTTCAATTGATATCACTGAGATCGAAGAAGATGACGAACGTTATAAGAAAGAACTATCCAAACTGCACGCAAAGAACATTGTCTTCACCTGTGGTGCTTTCAAGAAAAGATACGACATCGAGATCATTGTTAGACTGATCGTATACGCTGGCATCCCCTTCATGGTGACGATCGGTTTCCCATTGGTGGCACCTTTAGTGGGCCTTGGTTACATTCCAAAACTTGTTTAGTTTAAGCGGTGTCTGCCCACGCCCAAGTGGATTCGTTATCTTGTTACGCGAAAATTGCCTTATTGTACCTTATCTCCGCCATTCTTTTTTTTATTCGGCGTAAAACCCGCGCAAAAACCCAACTAAGTATAAGTCATTGCTTCTCGAGGAAGCTATAAAAAATTGGGTCAATTCTTTCCAGTTCCTCCCAGCTTAATAGAGATAGAAACGAACCAGTCACTCCCTTAACAAGATGAAGCTTCTTTACATGATCTCCCTTTTTGTCTCAATGACCTTTGCTGCCTCCATTTTTGACTTCTCAGAGACTGCTTCGAATTTCCTGCCACAATTCTTGCTTAGTGAAGAGGTCAAAACTTCCAGTCAACATGAACTAATCAGCCTACACAAGTCATTAGTCGAGATTGAATCTGTTACTGGCAACGGTGAGTGTGCATTTTATTGAATTCGAAGGAGACAAGTACTAACATTTCACAGAATATGAAGTGGGCCAATTTTTAAAGACATACCTAAAGCAAAAAGGATTCAACGTTTATGCTCAAGAAGTTCAACCAAAGAGGTTCAATATCTATGCTTACAAAGGTGACTCATTTGATGCCAAAATCTTACTGACTTCCCACATGGATACTGTCCCACCATATTTCCCATACTATACTAAGGATGAAGACATCTTCGGAAGAGGTTCCAACGACGCTAAAGCCTCTGTCGCTACTCAGATCATCGCTGCTATCGAACTTTACGAAAGCCAACAAGTCAAAAATGGCGACTTGGCCCTATTGTTTGTGGTTGGTGAAGAGGTTGATGGTGCCGGTATGAAATTTGCCTCAAAGAACTTGGAGGCCAATTGGGAGAAAGTTGTCTTTGGTGAACCAACTGAATTGAAATTAGGTATTGGTCACAAAGGTATCTACAACTTCAACATCAAGATTACAGGTAAAGCTGCTCACTCAGGTTACCCATTCTTGGGCATTGATGCCAATAGAAAGTTATTAGAAGTCTTGAACAACGTTTTAGCTGCCGACTTACCGGCTGATGAACTATTAGGTAACTCCACCATTAACCCAGGCTATATCCACGCTGGTGTGGCATCAAACGTTGTTTCTCCAAAGGCCGAAGCTAAAGTTCTGGTCAGAGTGGCCCATGACACTGTTGAAGTCAAGAGCATCATCAAGAAGATCGCCGAAGAAGCCAATGAAGAATACCACAACGTCGAGATCGAAGATGTCCAAAACAAAGAACCAGTTTACTTAGACTACGATTACGATGGTTTCGAAAAGGTTGTCCTTGCCTACTTCACTGATGTCTCTCACTTGGAAAAACCAGTTGAAAAGAAATACTTGTATGGTCCAGGTTCTGTTACCGCTGCCCACACTGTTGATGAACATGTCTCCATCTCAGACTTAACCCAAGCGGTTGCTGGTTACAAGAAGTTTGTTGCCCACTTATTAGCAAACAAGTGATAATGTGTGTATGAATCACATGTCCTTCAATATGAAACATTTTTCGTAGAGGGCATTAAGGTTCCAAAACGCTGGATCATAAAACGCACAAAGCTATAACTGACACAAAAGCAAGCTTGAAAGCCCACAGGCCAGCAAGGATCTCTACAGAGCTTAAGTGCCTCTAAAAAATCGCCACCTAATATTTTTCGCAAAAAAAATTAAAGGTAAGTCTCCAGGGTGCGAGTCGAACGCACGATCTTCAGATCACTTTGGAATCCATTACAGTCTGACGCCTTAAACCAACTTGGCGACCTAGAGGAATTACGGTGGCGGTTCCATTAGCAGGAGATATCACATGCAAGGGGAAGATCAGGTAACCAACAAACCAATTATGTAATATTGGCCTGACACGGTTTGATTTTTTAGCGTTTCTTGGTTTGACTGTGCTGTTTGTCCCAAATATTATTATATTCTTGTTCAGCAGACGTGATAAGGATGACTAGAGGTGCCTTGATTCTTATTGAAGGTCTAGACAGAGCTGGGAAAACGACACAGACCACCAGACTTATTGAAAGTTTTCAGGAGAGGGGCCTTCCTGCTGATTTAATCAAGTTCCCTGGTATGTCATGATGTGATGACATTCCCATCTGATTTCACACTCACTAACCATCGCTCATAGACAGAACCACTCCTATTGGAAAGCTTATAAACACATATCTAGCGGACAAATCATTTCAATTGAATGATGAATCTGCACATTTGTTATTCTCAGCTAATAGATGGGAGTTAGCCCAGACCATTAAAGACAAACTGAACAATGGTGTTAACATTGTCCTTGATCGATACGTTTTCTCAGGTGTCGCTTATACAGCTGCTAAAGGTATTGATAGACAATGGAGCTTGAATCCAGATTTGGGCCTACCTAAGCCGGATCTGACAATTTTCTTGAACTTGTTAGACGGGACAAGAAGGCCAGGTTTTGGTGAAGAAAGATACGAGGTTGGTGAGTTCCAATTGAAGGTCAAGAAGCAATTCGAACTGTTCTATAATGATGAAACTTGGAATTCGATCGTTGTCGATGGCAAGAGCATTGAACAAGTTGAAAGTGAAGTTTGGGCATTAGTTGAAAGAGTGCTGAATCAAGAACTCTCAGAAATCAAGACTTTCTAAAAATATATACAATAGACGTGCATTGAGAATAGTAAAGTGTTTCTTTTTTGTAAATAAACTCGTGCGTTCAAATATACCAGTAATCAGTCCAATACATCAACTTCCGCAAGTCTGTTGATGATCACAACCTTTGATGTCTCCTGTATCTCCCCAGCAGCAAACATTTCGTCGAGCACTTGATAAACCTTGTAGAAATTGAACACCAGGTCCAACTCATTCACATTTTCAAAGTATTCATCCAGCACCTCCACCAGTAAGTGGATTGAAGATAGGTACATCAACTCATTATCATCCAAATCAATCCCGGTTATGAAAAACAGACCAGCATACCTCTTGTATACGAGCTTACTATTTTGGAACTCCACAAAATTGCTGTAGTGTCTATGTTCTCTTGAAGAGATCAGTTTGTGAATGTCTGCCACCAGTTTATACTTCTCTTCATTCTAGTTTGAACTGTTGTTAGTACTATAGTCCTTGATCTACCCAAACATTATAAACAAAAAAAACTCACAGAAAACTCCTTGTAGTACTTCGCCAGCCGCACTCTCCCCTGACGGTTCATACATATCAAGAATTGCATACCCATTGTGTCCTTTGTGGCGTTTGTAATGGGCTGTGCCTATCCCATTTAACAAGTTCCAAGTTAGTGGATATTTTTATCATACGAGTTCGCGGTTTTTTTGAATTCTCCAGATTTTATAATCATTTCATCTACTGGAGAACCGAGGCTCTATTCCAAAAGGTCAGAAAACCAGTCAAAAATGGAAGCTCATGGCCTGTCAGTGAGGTTTAAACCGTCTAGAGCAAACTTCGTAACGCTTCCCCCGGATCTGGGGAACCAGATATTTGCTAGTTCAATTGTAAGTGGGCTCTCTTTTATCTCAAATGTGCCTCGGTGACTAACAATGAACACCAGAACGTTCAAGATGTGATTGTGGAATTGGAGTGGAGGAATAAAAGATCAGGCCCACCAGTGAAGGGATATGCCGGATGGAGTGGCTTCACCAGCGAGGAAGACCAATCTATCGAAATTGACCCGGCTTTCGCCAATGCTATCAACTTGTCAGATAAGGTCAAGGTGGAGATCCATGTCAAATTTCAAGCTCCATTGGCGACCACTGTGGAAGTTGAACCATTGACCGCGTCTGATTGGGAGACTGTGGAACTTCATGCTGGTGCATTGGAAGAGAAATTGATTTATCAAACCAGAGCCGTCCTAGCAGGTGGGAATCTGGTCATTTACCCATCCAGTACAATCACTGCAACATTGAAAGTTCTCAAGATCACTCCTAATCCTTCCGAGAAGTACGCTAGGCTATCGCCAGATGCTGAAGTCATTGTGGCACCAAAAACCAGAAGATCGCAACAAAAGAAGAAATCACAATCGGTGAGATCTGTTTCCAGCAGTCGCCGTACACATGAGAACACTCCATTCACATTATCAAGAGGTATTGCATTGCCACATCCATTGTTCCAGGAAGAAAAAGACAACAAATATGCTGTGTATGCCAAATTTGATGAGATCTACAATGTCTTGGAGCAAGCTGACTATGTGTACGTTTCCATTATTCCTGGACCGGAGGCTACTCCGAAGGACAAAACCACAGAGGAGAAGCCAATTAAGAGAGTTGCCGCTCAATTGGTAAATGATCCTGATGCTCATGGTGTTGTGGGTCTTTCAAGACTATTGTCTATTAGTTTAGGTGTCCAAAACACTGTGGGAGAGATTGTCAAAATCGAAAAGGCGTTGAAACCTAATTACACTAGAAATCCAACATTGGTTATACATCCAATTATCACAGAATCTAAACCTGCCGTGGAGGATAAACTATCCTTGAGCAACGAGCATTCCCAGAAGGAGAAGGAGTTAAAGAGACAGAGACTGAAGCAAACAAAGATTGCTGTGAAGGAGGCATTTACAGAGCTGGGATTGAACAACACCGTGATATCAAACGGGACAACCTTACCTATTATCAAAGGTCTACCTGAAGGTGGTGTAATTGAAATCAAAGACAGAATATCATGGATCCTTCCTGTTGGCGAAACAAAGATCTCGATTGATATTGGCGAGGAACAGTTAGTCCCAAGATCACAGGCCCCACCATCCATCACAGAAGAAGTTGTGTTGACTGGCAAACCGATCGGTCAAGACGTGCTGTTGAAGAAATTAGAAAGAAACCTGAAAAAAGGTAAGGTGGGTGCTATTGTCCATGGTGCCTCTGGTTCAGGTAAAACCTTAATCGTCAATGAAATCTCCAGACGTTTCCATTCCAAAGGTTTCTACGTCCTAAACATCGAATGTAATGACTTTGTTAGAGAAAGTGCCCAAA
This sequence comes from Taiozyma bovis, assembly GCA_003707945.3. Classification (NCBI taxonomy): domain Eukaryota; kingdom Fungi; phylum Ascomycota; class Saccharomycetes; order Phaffomycetales; family Wickerhamomycetaceae; genus Taiozyma; species Taiozyma bovis. Next base: position 120,266 of record PPMH03000017.1, on the reverse strand, counting down.
ACATCAAAGAAAAACTTGAAACTTGGTTGAACAAGACTTCATGGTTTGGCCCATCACTATTAATATTTGAAGGTATAGAAAATCTTTTTCCAGCGGAAACTGAGCAAACAGACTCCTCACAGAGTCGTCAACTGAGTGAATTCTCTATCCAGGCAATCAACAAAGTTATGAAGTCCAGAAATTTGATCCTTTTAGCTACAGCCAGATCTAAAGAAGCCATGAACAGCTTATTAATGTCAAGTCACTGCATTGAAGAATCATTCACTATTAGAGCTCCAACAAAGGATGTTAGAACTTCACAATTGGAAGCTTTCTTGAAAGAGTATGATCTAGAACTTGCTAAGGACTTTGATGTGTCAGAAATGGCCGCTGAAACTGAGGGTTACCTACCAAGTGACTTGAAGGTTTTAGTTGATAGAATCCACCTGGAGACTATTTACAAATCTGCGGAAGATAATGAACCACTATCTACCGTGTCTAACGAACTGTTTGATAAGGCCATCAAGGGCTATACACCATCAAATTTAAGAGGTGTCAAATTACAAAAGTCCACCACACGTTGGGATGATATTGGTGGGTTAACACAAGCCAAATCTGTATTACTTGAAACATTAGAATGGCCTACCAAATACGCTCCGATATTCAAGAATGCCACATTACGTTTAAGATCAGGGATATTGCTATATGGTTATCCAGGTTGTGGTAAGACTCTACTTGCCTCAGCTGTTGCTGGCCAATGTGGGCTGAACTTCATCTCAGTCAAGGGTCCTGAAATCTTGAACAAGTACATTGGTGCTTCTGAACAGTCCGTCAGGGAACTATTCGAAAGGGCACAGGCTGCTAAACCTTGTATCTTGTTCTTTGATGAGTTTGATTCAATTGCTCCCAAGAGAGGTCACGACTCCACAGGTGTCACTGATAGAGTTGTCAACCAAATGTTAACCCAAATGGATGGTGCTGAAGGTCTTGATGGTGTCTATGTCCTTGCTGCTACAAGTAGACCAGACTTGATTGATTCTGCATTGTTACGTCCTGGTAGATTGGACAAGAGTGTCATTTGTGATTTGCCAAACTACGACGATAGACTGAGTATCTTGCGATCCATCACTAGAAAAATGTCCTTAACCGATGACGTCTCCTTAGAATACATCGCTGAACACAGTGAGGGCTTCTCAGGGGCCGACATGCAAGCTCTGGGGTACAATGCTTACCTGGGTGCTGTTCACGAAAGATTGGAGGCAGAAAAAGCTGAAAGTAAAGGTGAGGCTACCTCTTCTTCAAACAAGCCTGTTCATGAGTTCTTCCAAATCTCCTTGAAACAAATGAAAGAGACCAATAACGAATTGAATCCTCATGAAAGAACAAAGTTGTTGGCACAAATCGAACCTTTGATGACCAACTTGGGCAAGTCATTGGAAGCAGCTAAGACAGGGGGTAAAGACAGATCCAAGAAAGATGCTGTCATTATCCAACAGAAGGATTTCATCGCTTCACTAAAGGAGACCAAGCCAAGTATTTCTGCCTCAGAAAAGAACAAACTGGCCAACATTTACAGCAAGTTCGTATCAGCTCGTGATGGAAACCTACCAGACGGCTCCTCAAGCAATGAGGTCGGTGGTAGAACCACTTTAATGTAAATAAACAAATAAATTTGCATATTAAATCGCGATATCTGTAAAGTGATAAGGATGGATGTTTCTAGGGCAACGGGACTGTTTTTTTTTGTACTGGAGCGTGAAACATAAACAAACGAAAATTTAGAAAAAAAACACACAGAACAACCATCAACGGTTCTCGGAGGTGCTAATCCAACACTAAAAAGGCACCCGTTGAGTGATCACTGCAAGAGATGTCGCTTTGGAGCTTGAACGCCGCGAAGAAGAAGGAAGAAGTCCCAGGGACGTCTAAATGGATCAGAAAGGAGTTGTTCAGCCTGCACGATGCCATGGTCAATGATGTGGAGCAGTTTGCCTACTCTGTTGCCTCAGAGTTCTCCTGGATTGACGAACAGATGGACGAGATACTGAATGCCACGGAAAAGTGAGTATCATCTGCTGAACCTCACGAGAAACAATACTAACAACGCCAGAAATCCTAAATTACTACTTGAATCACCTACGAAACTGAGAGGCGAGAACTCTCCTGTGAAGCAAATCAGAGATCATGCTCTGGCTATCAAATCTCCGTTGAAAGAAGTTGACATGAATGTCCTGAAGCTGTCCCCAATCAAGTTCAACAGATCACAAAGTCCCTTAAGACCTCAGCAACATTCACCATCACCATCGCCTCAGAGAAAGAGCCCCCTGAGACCAATTCCATCTATTCACAAACCAAAATTCTCCATCCCAGAGCTCCAGAAACCTGAATCCAACAGCCCTTTTTTTGACAAGCCAGCTGATATCTACCAAGACCCTCCTGCTAGAGCTGAAAACAAAGACAAACATGAACCAAAAGTCGTCGATCAGCAAGCTGAAGACGAACAGAGACAAGGCAAGAAAGCGGATGCAGAGACGGAAAATTTGGAGCAACAGGCCAATACAGCTTCATTCAGTGTTATGAAGATCTCTACTCCAATTGATAACAGTGTGGACTATGACGCTTCTGCTGAAGAAATATCATTCCAGGCTATCAAATCAGCCATCAGAAAAAGCATTATTCAAAAGACTAAAGCTTCAGAAGAATCAACGGAAAACACCGAGACTTCATTTAAGAGTACATCCGAAGAGGTTCCTGCTGCCACCTCACTTGTTGTTAACCCAGGCTCTTCTGACACAACAGAAATCACCCAAAAGTCCACTGAGACCGTCAAGGTCCCATTGAAGGACGACAGCGTTACTGAGAGCCCACAGAGAAAGTACAGGAAAGCTTCACACACACCACCACCAGTTTCACACAGAGAAAGTCAAGGGTTTGCTCTTCTACCCCACAGAGACCCACTAACAGTGAAGTCTGCTAAGAAGAAGGAAAACACTAGAAAGAGCTTGTTTGATGACATGGTGATCACTAGTAATGAAGGTAAACAGAAACCACAGAAGACAAAAATTGCAAAGTCGTTATATCCTACCATCTCATTTGAAGATAATGCTTCATCAGTTCCAACCACGGCCACATCACCATTGCAAAAAATGTCCAAGAAAGTTGAAGAAGAGAAAGATGTCAAAGCTAATGAAAACAAGCTCCAACCTTTGAAATCTAAGCTGGACCATTCACAGAAACGAATGAGCCCATCTAAACTTCAGAGTCCTTCTAGGATTACTGGGAATTCACCATCAAAAGGTTATTCACCTCTCTCGCATATCTTTAATTCTGTTGGTACTACTTTGAAGATAGCTAGATCTAAGTTCCTGAAAGAGACAGAACAGATTTTTGATGATAACTCAAAGGTCCAAAAGCCTACAAGAAAATCAAGTATAGGACGTCCAATTAGAAAAGTTTCACCTTCTAGGATACCTGCGAAGTCTCCAAATAAGAAAGCTATTTCTGACAATGACTTGAACGTTTTAAACAGATTGACAGTTCCGACAGAAGCAACCCACGCTAAAGCGATAAAAAAAGCTGATGATAAGTCACCAGAGAAGGCACCTGTATTGGAGAGTCCTGTTTATGAACACAACAAGGATGATGACAACAACGACAGTGTGAATGATGACCTTGCGAAGAGATCTAGTTTGAAGTTCTCACCCGTGAAGAGCATCTACGGGTCTCTAAGAAGGGAAATGAACAAGACTCTGAACTCACCTGCTAAAGATGAGAAAGATGACAAGACGAGGAAACTTAACTTGGTTAGAAAGTCATTGGCAAAACCAGCAGAAGAAAACGAATTGAGTAGGAAGTCATTCAAAGGGGGATTAGCCTCAATGCCATTGGAGCCTAAGCAGAAGAATCGTCCGAAGTCCTCTACATCAGAACAACAAAATCAGACCTCTAGGAGAAAGACTCAAACTGAAGAAGAGGTTAGGGCCACTACTTCATCATCCAAACAAGCATACAGAAAGATTGGGAGTAAAATTGTTCCACCGAGTGCCAACCAATCCAAACAAACTCAACAGGATGCTAAGCGTCGTCGTACAGCTGAACAGTTACAAAATGTATTACAGAAGAGAGCTTTCAGAGTTTCCAATGTCGCCAATAACCTAGCCAATCAGATGTATCACAATGAAGAACAAGCTAAGCAGAATCAAAGACCACAGACAGTCCAGAATCACATTAAGCCTATGTCAAGTAATCAAACATTAATGAAGACTGCCGTTCTGCAACATGCTAGAATGAACAAGGAAACAAACAGTGCAAATCCATTCCAATCCAATTCCAAGTTTGGCTCTTCTTCCTCGACAGATATCACCAAGAACGTCCCATCAACACCAAATACTCCAACCGTCCTACCAGAAATCTTCTCAGAAAGCGATGATGACGAGGAAGGTAGCGTTTTGAAAGACTGGGCCAACTCACCAGAACTAAGAAAGATTCTAATGAACCAACAATATGTTGACCCTGATAAGGTTTTTGGTCCAATTGCCCCTCTAGAAATGGAAGAAATCTTCAAGAACTCTTCAACTAGACTGTCTAGATTAAAGCATCGTGGTTCCTCTGCTCAATGGACTGGCATTGATGCTCTGACACTGCAAGAAGTTGAGACATACAGAAAGAAGTTCAAAAGATAATGAAAACTATATTACGTTAATGACCTTATGCATATACATACTCTTCTACAAACTGACATGTTATGCACTCTATATTATTTAGATAGATTGAGTAAGCTTTGCACCGACTTCTAATCTCTTCTTCAATGTAACATCCTTATCCCACTTGGCTAAGAAGTCCTCAGCCTCCACCCTTGGAACAAAGTATAATCTCAAAGCATTATCAAACAGCGGAACCTTTGGTTTTGGTGTAGATAGGGCCTTATTGAAAGTGACCTTTTTACCAACTTTGATCAAACCACCTTGTTCAGTTTCCATGTAGGCATCAACCTTTTGATCTCTGAAGTTCTTGTGTTTTGGATTCTCAAACCACGATTGTGGTCTATCCATGATGGTACTTAGCAACTCAATTGGTGTGTTTAGCTCAGAGATCTCAGCAATGAAATCGAATTCGTCAATGGTCGGATAAATGATCAGAGCGGACATTGTAATCTGTGATTCGTAGTCCGTTGGATCTTCTAAAGTCAGCTTAGCACCTTCCAGTAGCTCAATTGGATGGACAGTCTTGATCAGGGAGTAGTTTCTCAGTTGGATGGCTTTATTCAAGAATTGTTCCTTTCTTTCTTTCTCCTCTTTTTCTCTCTCTCTTCTTTCAGCAATGGCCTTTAGCTTCGTCTCTTTTTCGTTTATGGTAGCTAACAATGTCTGTGAGGCCTTGTTGTTCTCATCAAAGGCAAATGAGAACTGTAAAGCTTCCTTGGCTTCTTCAAACTTCTCCAAGGCAAAGAAGGCCTTACCCATTCTGAAATAGGCCTTCACGTTCTTTGGGTCAAATTTCAAGGATTCTTTACAATCATTGATACATCTCCTGTAGTTTTTCAGCTCTAAGTTACAAGCAGCCCTGTTCAAATATAGGGAAGCGTTCAAAGAAGCAACATCACATTTCACAGCGATACCTTTGTTATAGTATTCAATGGCATTTTGGTATAATTTTAACTTGTATTGATTGTTACCTTGGTTTTTAAAATTAGAAGCGATTTCATCTGGTTCACCATCATATGCTAGAGCCTTCAGAGCTTCTAACTCTTGATTTTCACCACCTTCACCATCACCTTCATCTAGTTGTGTCATGAAAAATGGTGAACGATTCAATTCCGCCATGACATCATCAATCGATTTGTTCGATAGATTGGCCAGTTGAGGAGGAAGATCTGGGTCTCCTGGGCCAGGAACGTATCGTTGTGGTTTTGAATATTTGGACATGTCTTGTTGAGTTGGTGGATCGGAGATCCAGGAAAGCTACTTCTCAATCTACGATTTGTTTAATTGTGTCAAAAAATTTTGTCTCGCGAATTTTGTTGATGTTGAGACATTGTAAGAGACAAAGGTGGAAGATGTTAAATAAAGTTCCACTTTTAACTTCCAAGACACACAGAAGGAGTGACCATGTATTCAATTATGAAGATTGTAACCCTGCAAAATTGTTGAGTTAGCCGCCCATGGTAGCATTATCTTCAGAAGTTTCGCCACAAAACCCCAAATTCCACAAGTTGTCGAAACAGAGTTTGGCAAAGGTACATCATTCATGCTTAACATTGGAAAGACATCTTAGACATGACCGTTGTTGCAAGTTGCTGGTGGAACAATCATACATATCACATGCATAAACTGGACACAACTCCATTCTTTTAGCTTTCTTCTACGATCAAATCATGAACTCAAATATCGGCCCTAGATCAGACAGGCTGAGGTATAAATACCCTGCATAATCTCCCAACGGAACAAGTCACAGTTTGCCACTGTAATAACAAGGCCAAGGCAAGCACTTCAAACAGATGAAGAACATTGTCCTCTGTTTCGATGGCACTGAGAACAAGTTTGGCCCAGCGCCCTACACTAACCCCATGAAGTTGTTCCGATTGTTGGCTAAAGATGACCCTTTTGAGCAGATCTGCTATTACCAGCCAGGGATTGGCGCCTCCATGAAGGTGGAATCCGATGATCTTTTTGATAGAGTGGGCGGCCTCTCTAACATGCTAGACTCCGCAGTGGCATTTACTCTTGACGAGCACATCAAAGACGCTTACAAGTACTTGATGACTTACTACGACCATGGTGACAAGATCTACATGTTTGGCTTCAGGTACATACCTTACCCAGTGCTTTGATACAACTTTGATGGAGTCGTTACTAACATGCTTCAAGTCGTGGTGCCTTTACTGCCAGAATATTATGCTCTATGATCGAGAAGGTTGGTTTGTTGAACCGAGGGCTAGAATCACTGGTCGACGGCGCTTGGTCTATCTACAGTGGCTGGGAGTATGCATTTCAGCCTAGCCAACCTGAATACACTACCACGTTGATTGAGGAATTCAAGAAGACGTTTTCGAGAAAGTTATGTCCTTCAATTGAATTCCTCGGGTTGTTTGATTGTGTCAACTCTGTTGGTTTGTTAATCGATAGATTATTTCCGTTTTCATCCAAATTGACATTAGTAAAGCAAATCAGACATGCTGTCAGTATTGATGAGCGCAGAGGGAAATACAGACAAAATTTGATATTCCCAAACCCTTATTCTTACTCGTGGTTCCCAAGCTCTACTATTGCGACTCCATCAAAAATATCTAGAAAAGTTTCAACTCAGAGCAGTATCAGCAATATCTCATCAAAGTTTTCTGAAGCTAGGAAGCTCATTAAAGACATTGAAGACCGTTTGGTTAGTATTGGGGAAAACAGACGTCGTAATCCACAAGATGATTCATCATCAAGAAAATCATTATCTGCCATTGATAAAAGTAAGATTCTGAGTGGCGAATTTCAAGAGCTTTGGTTTGCAGGTAATCATGGCGATGTTGGTGGTGGATGGAATCCAGATAAAAATGGTCAATTCTTGTCTAACATCCCTTTGAGATGGATGATATCAGAAGCAATTATGTACGGTGTTAGATTTGACAAGGAGAGAATCATCGAGTTCTCACAACGTTACTCGTCACTTGATAGCTTCTTGTCCTGCAGTCATGATGTCTTGAGTTTCTGCTCTGCAGGGCTAACCCATTCTATTTCATCAGTTGAACAAGCAAAGGTGCTTCAATTATCAAAAAAATTATCAGACAAGAAGTTGAGCACTCTGAGTCCATACTTTAGATCTTGTGACATTCCAAAGACCAAATCGTTGGAAGCATTATACAACAATGGTATATTCTTTTCCAGTTTGAAGAAGTTGAACTTTGATATGCTTGATCCATTGACAAACCTAAAGATTTCAGACATATTCAGTTATTACAAGTCATTACCAGATGATAAGATCCAAGGCTGTGACGGCCATGGTAACAATAGCATTTTGACAGTGATAACATGGTGGATGCTCGAATTCTTACCTCTAGGCACAAAGGTTGAGAACTTCAATAACAAATGGACCACCCAATACAAACCAAACTTGGGACGCCCTAGAGTTATGCCCACCTATGCAAAGGTCCATTGGAGTGTTTACTGGAGAATGAAATACTGTTACGATTATAAGCCAAAAAATTTGCCTGAGTACATCTATACCATTTGGAATGGGATTTCACCTACAGATGAAGACGATGTTACGGATGATATGATCTTGAAGAGGGTGATTGAAGAGGCCAAGCAGCAACTTAAACAATGGGAACAAGAGAAATGGCGAAACACTCCAGATGATTTGACTAAGATCTTGGAAAAGTTTAACTACATTCAACGGACAGAATCAAGTACAAGATCGAACAGCGTGGTCCTAGCATTGGATTAAAGTTAAATCAAAGATATCTCTCTATCTACGAATAATTAAAAGAATTAACCTTTTCTTCTTTCTGTATTTGACCAAGCATGTATGACTATAACCCAATTTCGTTAAAAGATAAAGACAGCTTTTCTTCCAAAGCGGACATCAGATAAAATGACAATGCAAAATTATGGAATATATAAAGGTGGAAAAATGGATATGTGCAATTGATGAAAATTGTCTTAATGTCAAATTAATGCTTATGATGAATTGGAATGAAAGGAACAGCAAACGTCGGATCTTCTTTGATTAATAAATAATGATTTCTGAGTTGGTATAAAATTGGGGGTGGGGGAATATAACTTCTTGGATCAAATAAAAACAAATCAAATTGGTAAACACTTTCAAAATCAAATAAAAAAATTCTTTCTCATAAAGGGAATGATAATATATATATAACTTTTCGTTCTTCTTCTCTCACCTCTAAAGCAACAATCTCAATGATTCATAACTCCCTTAATTTATGCATCATCAAAATTTTGTTCTTTTCTTATAAAAATAACTCCAACAACAACCTCTCAGAATATGATAATAAACCTTCTTTTCTTAAAAAATGTATAAGAAATAATAAAAAAATAACAACCTTCTAATTTCGTTAAACGTTAAACTTTCCATGATGAAACTCAAGTGATGAAACATCTAACCAACGATCAAGTTGTCACCATCGAATTCGTAAGCTGGAATTTCCAAGTTTAATGGAGCAGGACCTTTTCTGATTCTACCAGAGATATCGTAATGGGAACCGTGACAAGGACAGAACCAACCACCGAAATCACCAGCTTCACCAATTGGAACACAACCCAAATGGGTACAGATACCCAACATGATTAACCATTCTGGGTTCTTGACACGGTCAGCATCTGTTTGTGGGTCTCTTAAGGCGGAGATGTCAACTTTGTTGGCTTCATCGATTTCAGCTTGGGTTCTGTGTCTGATGAAGACTGGCTTACCTTGCCACTTGACGACAACGTTCTTACCCTCTGGGATGGCAGCTAGACCAACCTCAACTTTAGCCATCGCCAAAACATCGGCAGAAGCAGACATAGTAGTCAAGAAGGTTTCAACGGTGGATTTGGCACCAGCAGCAGACAACAAACCTAGGGAACCAACAGTGAAGTAGGTGAAGGCACGGGTCTTGTCAGTGGTCCCTTCTGGCTTAACATAGTCACCAAAGTCTGGAGTTCTGTATGTGGACTTGGCCAGAACAGAGGAAGTGGACAATAATCTAGATTGGGCTCTCAAGGAGGAGGTAAAGGCAGATCTTAGAGAAAGCATTGTTGGAAATCAACCTGGTTGTGAAGACTAATTGGACCTGTATTTCCACTAAAATTCACTTTTTTTTTTTTTACTTTTTCGTTTGTTTTTGGGAATTTTCACAATCCAAATCAACTTGACGGTGATTGGCTTTAGTGCCCCCACCAAGAATCGACATTTTTTCAGGTCTTTCGCGGGTAAACCGAAATTAGCGGTCGCTGATTGGCTGACAAAATCTCAGACTTCCGAGGGCCCGGAAGTCTCTTGTTGCCATGGCTACAGACATTATTTCTATCTATCTAATACTTCCGCTCAGCACTGCCTTGTAAGTACTGTTAGATATTCAGTGCTGGACGAAAGTTGCGCGCTTAATATTGAAGACGTTATTAACTACGTTCTAACGTATATAGGAAGTTTTATGGAAGGCAACGATAACGAAGGAAGGTCTTGGAAGATTTCTAATTGTAATCAGGGTTGAGAAGGGATCTCTAGAGGCAAAGCGCTTAAGCAGGCAATACTAGACTCCTTCTTGTGACTACCCTGGCAGATATAAGCTTTCACTTCAAGTCAGTGAATTCAGCATCTACGTAACCTCGATTACAATGATACCTCTGGCGTTGGGATCTACAGAACTATGGTTTCAAAGACATCCACCCATACACTAGAAAAGCAAGGATCTTTATCCCTTGATGGAATGTATAATGTATGGGCTCTATATTCATCTTGTTTACCCTAGGGTTCCGCTTCTATCCTTTAATGAAAGTCTATTTCCCAACGAATATTGCAGAAGCAAAGGTAAACGGTAGTAATCGCAAGATCGTTCATATCCATTCTCGATCAACGCGATGGAGTTAACGTGCAAGAGGAAACAATCGCACGCTCATTAGCTTTCCATGCACGATCAGGGGATCATCGACACGGAGACAAAAAACACAGAAACTTAAAGCTGGCAGCAATAAGAGAAAAGTAGAGAAACATGAAAAGATTCAGAATTATCAACATTCTCGAAATTTCCGCCCATTAATACAGTGCCAGGTCATGCACAATCCATAACAATGACCTAAACACAAACCAAGACCAAGATCAACGACTCTCTGAAAGTGTACAAGCGTTCTGTCAACGCCACTACCCCCAACCAAAGGCTCTTCTCTAGCTGCCGGTTACGATCTGTAAAGTTCAGAAGAGGCCACAGTGCCAGCCAACGGCCAGGCCGTTGTGTCCACTGACATCCTCCATCATTGTGACACTGGGGACCTACGTGAGAGTCGCACCACGTTCAGGATCTCTGGTCTCCTGAGTAACTTCACTAGACCAAGGAAAAGTCTGATATTAGCTTGTGCGAGCCAATCATTCTTCAAAGAGGATTCAGCTCAATAATCTCAGATTGTGTTTTGAAACTACTGCATTTATAACATAGAAACATTTATAAACCTCCGTTCATTTTAACCCAAAACCTTGACTCTCGTTAATGCTGGTGTTCAACTTCTGCACCAGCTCCTCCTTACTCCCATACTCAAATAGACATAACTCATTAAAACATGTGTGGGCCACAGGTAGCTTTTTAGCTCTTTCGTACCCACCTTGGGTCAACTTTGTAATCTTGAAACTCATTGTGGAGATACCAGTAGCTGGAATTCTATCAGAACCTGTGACAAATGACAAGAACTTCTTCTGTTCCTTATAATCTAACAAACTGAACCATTCCCAAAACCACAGAACTAAAGGACTCTTCAAAGGATCTTCAGAACCAGCTAACCAGCCATTGTACTTTGTCACAGTCTGTAATTCTTCAACTTCGATCTTCGTTTCATTGTTACCACATATAATCATCTCAATCTCCTTTGGTGAGAATAATGATAGTGCATTACCACCAATGACCAAATGGAAACCATTGTAGAAGCTCTTGAACTGACTCTCTATAATCTTGTTCAAATAGAACTCAACCCACTTTTGAACGTATTCTTTACGGTTGGAGTTTGTCACTGGGATCTTTGAGCCTCCAGGAATCAATTCTTTGGTGACAACTTTACCGAATAAGTCTTTGAACTCAGTTTCGAAGAACAGGTTATAAGATGAAACTTCCTCCGTGGTTTTCAATAACTTCTTTAAACCTTCACCTGTGGCTGGAAACAATTCTGTATAATCCTCCAAGTAGACCTTCTTATCTAGTAACTTCTTATAAAGAGCCAATGGGAATCTTAAGTCTAAAATTGTTGAGTTGTGAATTGCCAAACCAAGTACAACACCAACCATAAAGTATAACTCATCATTTCTCTCGAGCGGCATTGGTGCAAACCAACATAAATGGGATTCTTCATTGTAGTGGAACATACCGGTCTCTTGACTGAACAGCTCTTTAGATAACAATTGAAACCACTCTTTCTTCAACCCACCGACATCAATACCAGGCTCTCCAACGAATTCTATCCTCAAAGCCTTTTTCAAATCGCCTTGATTATTCTTTATGCATCTGATGGAATCATTGGCAATATGGGTTCTTCTCACTTGGATTCTCAGGTTGACATCCATGACCTTCTTCTTGTCCAGTGCCTTGATGAAAGCTTCTTCCGCCTTTCTTTCCATAGTTCTTCTAGCTTCATGTTCCAAAATGGAGATCTTGGCTCCCAGACTCAAAAGGAATGGATACTGACAGAACGTGAATTGTGAATTACCAGAGTTCAAATTGTTATTCGTAATAGTGCTAGTTTGTAAGATCTCATAAACCAGTCTGTTTGGGTCATTTGGATTGGCTCTCTTGAACGTGCTTTGCCAAATTTCAAAGTCTTGCTTCAACAGCACATAGTCAACAATGGAGTTATAGAAGGTATATATAGGAAGTTTACCCTTATTGGAAACAAAAAATAAGGACAATAGCGTAGCAGCCGTCTTAATATGCCATTCACTTCCATACATGGAGGCCTTCAACTTGATTTCCACAGCTTTCTTATTCTGTGGAAACAAAAGGGATTCTTCTCGGACTCTGTCGCTCCACCCATTAAAGCCAGCATGGAAGGAGCTAGGGAGATGAAGGATTGTTCTTGTTATCCTGGTATTGAATGATGAGCTTTGTGGTAAACTTGAAGGGAATGATGTGGAATTCAACTTATTGGATTCAGTGTACTCACGAATATCAGGACTGTTAGGTTCATTCATACGTATACTGGTCAACGTAGATGAATCCTTTCTTTGTGAATGCGTCTTGTTGACGATCCTTGTGAGATGAAATGTAATATAAAGATTTAAGAATTGGACCTTATGTTCAAATTTTGTGGGACTCAAAGAGGTAAACCAATTGGCCAATAACTCTAAAGTCTGTTTGTTGGAGTTGGAGATGTAGCCAATCAAACGCTTAGTAATCTCATAAGAAAGGGACTTTATCTCTGGTGTATGCAAATGTGCCTGGCTAGAACCAGCTCTTCTCTCATGATACAAACAGTCAGCTAAAGTTGGAATCTCCCATAAGATCAGGAGCCACCGTAGCCCATATGACTCAGGTAACTGTGTAGGAGGACGGCGAAGGACTTGATTAGCACCGATCAACAGTTTGTAGTACGGTCTCTTAGTGGGCAATGAGATCAACAAACGGAAAGTGTCTTCAACTTCTCTGTAATTGATATTGAACCCACTATGTAGTGTATTAGTGCTTCTTTTGACAAGAAATGAGTTGTTTAGGACTTCAATGGAAGAGAATTGAGCTTCAATATACTGTTCTAACGGCCTGTAGATCTCATGAAAGGACATTCCAGGTTTGGAGGCGGATTTACAACGTTTGATTTCATCTCTGATATGGTTGAAACCAGTGGGAGATCGATGTGAGATGGTGGTACCTGGGGCCCATTCCAGTAATGTAATGGTGGATTTGCAGATAGAGCACTTGTACTTGGTGACAGACTCAGGGAACTTGACCAGAGTGCCACAACAGCGACAGGAGCCAACACAGATACTATCATCAGAGGACTGGGATCTCTCCGAGGACTGGATCTCCAGGTTATTTGAAGAGGTTTTGCTGGAGCCGAATGTTGGTAGAAGCCTTAGCATTGAGTAATCATCAATTATAATCTTTGGGAACGGAATCTAATGTCTGAAGACAGTAGCAAAGGAGACAAAGGGGGTCAGAAATGTGAGCACAGTGTAGATTAAGAAGGAAGAAAAACGGACAATGAGGCGAATGCAAGTGTTTTTGAGACCTGTGTGATTTGCAAACAGGCGAAGAACTGAAAGCAGCAGCGAGTGAGTGGGACCTTTTAGAGATGGCAGGCGTTAAATGCTGGAAAAGCCTTGTATCTCTCTTCTTTTATGGCTTTGTTCTATTTTTGTGTCAATTTTGATTTGGCCCAATATGGAAATTCGCGAAATTGTGACCAGAAATAGGTCACGTGCTTGATTGTTTCGAGATTATATGTGTTCATCAAGTCTTTGACACTGCTAAAATCTCAAGATCTTTAATTGGGGCAAAGGTGGTTTTTGGGGGCAGTGAGGTCAGCAATGTCCGGTAACTCACAAGGAGTGCTTAAAATTGCCGTTATAGCTCACATTTTGGGGGCAGACAAGCCAAAGCATGTCATCACTGCCAGTGACAAGAAGCTAAGGATCTATAATTACGATGGGGCTGGGAAACTGTCCTACTTACGACAAATCCTCCTAGAAGAGCCTATTATTGCCCTATCCAAGCTATCACCTCCACAACTTGGTCTTGACTGGTTGCTGATTGGCCACTCCAGGTGTATCAAAGTGGTGGGGTTTTCAGACATCAAAACCGATTTCGTATTGGCTGACTTGTCGCTAAGTAGCAAAAGTGCAGGTGTTAGCAAGGAATGTCATTTGTTATCAGAGCAACTCTATGAAGATCCAGAGCACAATTTTATCACACTTTATACTGAAGAAGGTTGTTTCTTATCCTACAAGATCGCTACGCACTCATTACATAAAACGCTGAAACTTCATCTGCTAGAGATTGACAATTCAAGGAGTTCCACTAAAGTGAAGCTGTTCAATGCCCCAACCGTCCTCACGTGGTCAAATATCTTCAAGATCAAGATCGAAAAGTTGGGTATCCCAAAATTATTGCATTTGTCCATGAAGACTAGTAAAGAGGGTTTACCATACTATTCAGCTGTCCTTGAGAATGAAGCACGCTTATCATTTAAAGAATTCTCTCCGCAGCTGAAGATGGGGAGCTGATACCCAGGCCTTGTTTCTTCCGCTGATAGTAATGTCAATGTGAAGTGCATAGTGGGCATCGTTGATGTTCATAAGCCAGTTTTGTTCACGTACAACGGGTTTATCGTGTCACAGAAGCACTTGAATACTGAACTGACAGATGATGCTAGGAGAAGAAGACTAGAAGTCACTTATGATGTTGATAAGGTACAAGAGACTGTGTTTGTGTCTTGTACGTTCAAGGAGAAATGGAGAACATCAGTTGTGGTGTCATTGTCCGATGATCCTGATCTGTCATCAACCTTGGTCGTTGACCAGAGTGGGAAGGCACAAATTGTGGCTATCAAATTACCTTTCAACTCGTTAAACCAAGCCCTAAAGGAAACTAGAATTATCCCATTGAAGGGGATGCTACCTGGCAGAGTCAGCAAAATTCTTAGAATTACAGATGTCATCTTTTTCGCTATTAGTGATCGTTCATCTTACTTGTTCTCACTAAAAGATGACACAATTGAAGTTAAAGAAACACTACAAGAGAAATCTAGCGTGGAAAGAACTGTAAATACCGGTTCGCTGTTCTCGTCTCACAGACTTTGGAAGGTTGATGATAGATTTGTTATTCAAGATGTCTATGGGCTTCAGACATACCGTTTTAACAAGACTGATGTGGTAAGAACGAAGATGGTTGCAGAACTAGAAAGTATTCCGAAAGGAGAAGTGATCCTTGATATCAAGAAAGTTGACGGTACGTTGGTGATCATCACTGATAAAGGTACTTTTGGCACAGAAGAGATCAGAGGTTCATTAACTGCGGCTTCTATTCTTGAGAATGGTGAAGTGTTATTCTATACCAGCTACAATATTCACTTGAATGATAAAGAATTTTCCTTTCCTGAAACAGTTTCAGTTGTGAGGAAGTTTGAAATTGGTGGGTCAGATATCATTTTAGCTGGTTCTTGGGAAGGACTTGTGGTCCAGATCGATCTTTCCACTAAGGCCCAAACTGTTGTGCTGGAAGGTGTGAATTCTGTGAATGATCTATTTATGAAAGAAGTAGGCGGTACTCATCACTATGTCATTTCTGATGGTAGTGGATACTTACACATTGTAAATGCCGTTGGTGAATCCCAAAGCACATTACTTGGTGAAACCCCAATCACAATATTAGACTATGATGAGAAGACCATACTTGACTATAATGAGACTCATATTGTGACGGTGATCTTTGGAAATGAGAAGGGTAAAATCAAGTGCATCTATACCGATTTCCAAAACCCTGTCAAGTTGTTGATTAACGATCCAGAAACAGCAAAACTTGCCGTTTTTGACGGCACGAGATTCCAAATGTTTGATAAATCCTTTGTGAATTTCTATGGTTTCAATAAACTAAAGCGGAAGTCCTCCCACTTGGAATAGACGATGATTAGATGATGAAGTTTTGGTCGAATGTAGTGCATTTACCAAAAACTTTTAACAATCTTTGAAGCAAAAACTTTAGTACTCTCCACAAACAGCTCAATTGTGTCAATATGTCCTTCATCACGCGACAGATAAACTGTCCGAGTGACATTGTCTGCATCCATTGCTTGCCACTTCTCAACTTCCAAACTTATTACGTTGTGATAGCGAAAAGACATGCCATCGAGATCCATTACATCAACATTGACAACACTCTAACACTGAGGAAGTCCATACCAGTGTGGGACAATGTGGTAGATGCTCAGCCATTCAGTCCATTGCTGTTGCCCGGGAAGTGGCTCCTGGTTGCTACCCAGTCGAACAAGGTACTGTTGGTTGGATTCCACAGTTCAACCGAAGAGGTTGTTGTGGAGGAATATGACCTTCATGAAACAACTGGCTCGTTGTCAATTGAACCAGGTACCCTCACAGTGGACTCAAAAAAACATTTCTCATTCTATACACAAGAGGGCAGCCTTGTGGTTTTCAAACTTCACAGAGCTAAGGGTCTGAAGAATTTCGAAAAGGCATTCAAAGGTAATGGCAAGACGACACAAAAGCTATTTGAAAAGCCAGAACTCTACACAATCACTAGAGTCGATAAAGGCGTCGATCGTACTCCTATGAATATTCTCAAGATTGAAAATCATTCTGAAGAGGGTTTAGATTGTCCCTATTCCATTATTTATAGAGACGACGTTTACCAGTACTACAGTACTTTCATTTCCATAACAAACAAGAATGATCTGAAGCACCAAAAAGCCCTACCACTGCCTGACGAAGTATCGCCTATACTGATACCTTTTGAAAGAAACCTTGGTGTGTTCATCTTTGGTAAGAGCGCTATTTATTTGAGATTCTATGAACCATTTGTTGAAGAGGTGGTGCTTGGAGATAAGTTACTGAAGGCAAAGGACACAACTGTTGAACTCATCGAGGATGATGCTACAGGTATTCATTACGCTTCAAAAGTGCTGTTTGGTAAAGAATGGAAGGTCACTGCTGCAATTGAATTGAGGAGAAGAGAACAAGGGGATTTGACAAAATTGCTGATCGTGACATCCAAAGGGGAACTATACCTTTCTGAGATCCATCTCTTCGCACAGTACAATGCCGTAGGTGAGCTCAGAGTAAAACTGAGCAAATGGTCTTTAAAAAAGCTTCACGGTATAGTTTTTTCCGCATCTCACATTTGCCAAATTGATGACAACTTATTCCTGCTTTCATCACCAAGGGACGGTTTGAGGATACTTGAGGTCGATTGGGATTCCTTTTCATTCAAGACCACTTATGAAACCACCCATACCCCTCCTGTTCTGGATTTCAACATCACTGGTACGGTGACACCAAAGATTCAAGTTGTCGGTGGGAATGATCTGGACTCAGGGTTGATAAGAACTGAATTCAAAGGCTACGAAAGTGAATTAAGAAAGGTCTTGAATGTCGATGTGAGTGGAATCACGAACTTTTGGAAGTTGGGCAACGTTTATGCTGTTTCTACGTTTAATGGAACACAATTCTTCAACTTGAAAAACAATATTGTGGAAATCACAGATCTCCCTGGGTTGGATGGTATTGATGGCGCTATACTCGATATCAAGCAAAAACCAACAGGTGGATTGCTGATTATTACGGATACTGGCATTTACGAAGATGCTAAACAAGTCAAATCCGCCAGGATCTCACAGGGTATCATCTTTGAGTCTGAGTTTATATATGTCACTGAAAACACTCTGAAGTTCAAAGATGAAAGCCACAATATGACAGAGGAAGTTGCATCTATCGATGCTACTAGACACAATAAAAAGTTGTACGTTTTGGTTGGAACTTGGGATGGGTCTGTCATTTTGTTTGTCAATGGATCAAAGAAGGTCATCCTGAAAAAGAGCATAGTTATCAAATCTGTGGTCATCAAGAAGCTGAACGGTAACCTAGTTTACATTATTGGTAATGGGCATGGTGAACTGACATTGATTCAGAAGGATTTTAGCTCGACAGAGTTCAATCTTGGGTTCTCACCTGTTGATATTGTTGATCACGCAGAGAGCACTTTCATCGCTTACAACGCTGAAAACACCGTCTTGTTTGAGCTTACTGATGACATGACCATCAAAGAGAAAGGCTATTTGAAAGTTGAATTCCCAGAAATCATCAAATCCTTCGATCAACAGCTGTATTACCTCAAAGACCAAAAGATCTCCCAATTGGACATCTTCAACGAGAATAAACTCCTGAAACACGAGCAGAAACTCAACAGACTTGTAAGAAAATCCATTAAGTTTAAAAATCACTTGGAACTGAGCATCTTTGTCACCATCACTGAAAAATTCAACGAAGTCACTGGTAAAATGGTTCTACATTCCCAATTAGAGGTCGTTGATAACAACACTTTCAAGCCTCGCTCCATCTTCAAGTTCGAACCAGGTGTGGAAGTGACTGATGTCGTGAACACGAGGTATAGAAAAGACCTGATTGACACTTATGAAGAGGAGACAATCCAGTTAGGTTATGAGAATGTATTATCCCAATGTTTTGTGGTATCATGTATCGCACAATCCAGAGATGAAATCATTTCACCATTAATGTTATTTACCGTTGACGAAAATGGGAAGTTGAAGTACGAGTGCTCCTCGACTGAGGCTAAGATGACGTTTTACTCGCTGAGTAGTCATGCCAATAGATTGGTTGTTGGTGCCGGTAATACAGTGGCCGCTTACAAGGTTGTGTACTCCGTTACAAACTCCAAGTTTTCATTGAATAGAGTGTCTGAATACTATCAACCACGATATTTTGTGTCCACGGTGAAGTCAGTTGGTCCAGATATCCTGATTGGTGATGTTATCCAAGGTGCTAAGCTATTGCAGCTGAAAGTTAAGGAAGATGTTGCTGATGGGTTGGTTTTCAAATTTCAAGAGGGGGCAACCACTTTGGAAAAGTCATACTTCTTAACTGCGATGGAAGTTTATGAAAACTTGGTCATCATTGCCGATTCATTAGAGAACATCTCAATCCAGTTATTGGCCGAGGATAGTGTTCAAAGGGTGTCAAAGTTCAATTTGGGTGATAAAGTGAATGTTATCAAAAAGATTGATAGAATCGACGAAGGTTTGACTAAGGAAGTTATATCTAAACTGTTTGATGAAGTTGAGCTTGAGCATGATAATGGATTGCCTAGTATTGTACCATTATTTGTTGTTGGTACCGTTAGTGGAGGTATTCATTTAATAAGCATCATTATAGAGAAGAAGCTAGTGGCCAAGTTTGAAGAAAATGAAGTATGGAAGGATTTGAAACCACTCACTAAAACCTTTCATAAGGAGAAGTTACTATCATTATACACGGAATACAGGGGTTCCAAGACACCAACCAATTTCACCACCGGGTTGATAGAGAGGTACATAGACGGTGATATGATCCTTTCTGACGACGTTAATGAACTGCGAATGTTAATAGAGAGTTACTGCAAGCTGTTTTAATGAACTATGAGCAATTTAAATATAAATGCAAAAGACTTGTATTGTACATGAACATTAAAAAAATCTCAAGATACATAGTTAAATGTACCTTTTGACTTGAAGAAAGCCCTTCTTAAGATCAGGAAATTTAGATCAATAGAGTTTCAATCTTGTCCTTGACGGAGTAGATTTGGTTCTTCAAGGTTGAACCTTCGTTAGTGGTGATTGAGGCAGCGATGACTGGTCTGGAAACACCACAAGCTCTACCTAAAGCGGTCTTGGATGGGACAAAGACGTATGGGACGTTCTTGTCTTCACATAGCAAAGGCAAGTGCAGCAAGATCTCGATTGGTTCGGTGTCGGCAGCCATGATGATGAACTCGGAGATACCTCTGTTCAAGGTCTTGGTGGCTTCGTTGGCACCTTTCTTCAATTGACGTAGGTTGGAAGCTTGTTGGGTGACGTCCAGGATTTGCTGGGTCAAGGCTTGGTCAGCTAGCGGGAAGGCTTTTGGGTTTGGGGCAGACATTTTGAATAGTGAGGTTCCTTGCAAAGATGAGTGTATGTGTGAGCTCGCCTCTTGATTGTTAGTGGGTTGTTGTGTAACAAAGAGAAGTACAAATTTTCAGTTTTTTCCCTTATATAAAATTTTTTTTCTAATCTGAGATGAGCATCCGCATTGGGTAATTAATACACACGTGATTTACTGACACATACAGAAGTGGCAGTGCACATTACCGTGTGTTACCCGCTCTAAAAGTTGCTGCTCCTTTTTCCTGTTTAAAATTTCCTTAAAAAACTCTCGAGAACTGATAAACATCAACGCTTCAACATCCAGAACAGTCCCTTGTTAAATATGTCTGATCTTTGGTGAGTACTGCAAGAACTGCTTGGTGGTGGTGTTTGTGGGTGACACTGGCATTTAGGCACTTTAGGGAGGCGAATTGGACAGTTTTGGTACTGTTCAAGGCTTTGCGGCCAATTAGCCAGGGTGATGTTAGTCCTGTGGTTAAAAGTCCGCCAAAATGCGGATTTGAATCGTAAAGGAGCATTACAAGTGGTAGAACGGAGTGAGAAAAGTCTGGATGTCCATTTTATGACCGTATCCACCCCTGTTTGGACACAATTGCTGTCTTATCTAACAACACAATGGCGATTTTTAAAGTCGCCCATATTCAAATTGTCTCAACCATCACCAAAAAAAAAACTGCACTGATAAAACTCCACACACACACACACCACAAAAGAGCACTAAAACGTCTTCTGCAACAGCATACTAACATCCGCACAGTCCAGTTTACGCCCCATTCTTTGGTTCCATAGGTTGTGCCGCTGCCATTGTCTTCACCTGTTTTGGTGCTGCTTATGGTACTGCCAAATCCGGTGTTGGTATCTGTGCCACCTCCGTCTTGAGACCAGATCTGTTGGTCAAGAACATTGTCCCTGTCATTATGGCTGGTATCATTGCCATTTACGGTTTGGTTGTCTCCGTCTTGGTCTCTGACTCTTTGAAGCAACAACAAGCTCTGTACACTGGTTTCATTCAACTAGGTGCTGGTTTATCTGTTGGTTTGTCCGGTTTGGCTGCTGGTTTTGCCATCGGTATCGTTGGTGACGCTGGTGTTCGTGGTACTGCCCAACAACCAAGATTATTTGTTGGTATGATCTTGATTTTGATTTTTGCTGAAGTCTTGGGTCTATACGGTTTGATTGTTGCCTTACTGTTGAACTCTAGAGCCACCCAAGATGTCATCTGTTAAGGAGATTCCCAACTTATAACAACGACGAGCAAAACAAAATCTATCATTACTCCTCACTCTTCATACTCCAACCTTTTTTTTTATATATATTGGTTTGATGAGCTGGTGATGACATTTGGATTTGGCATAATCAGAGGTTGTATCGAGTGAATTATGGGCCATTATCTTTATGTTTGATTATCTCATCAATATATTTTATAGAATTATCCAAATTTGTAACTGATGGAGAATAGATTGTTTATTATTCATTGGAATCAGCACTACCTGTAAATGAGTCCTTTGTGTCGTTAAAAAAACTAAGACTTTTATATGTATTATACATTAGTTGTAACTTTCTTCCAGAAAAGATCTCCCAATCTCCACCGCCAAACTTCTTCTGATTGTTTTCAACATTGTCTTTAGATCCTCAGCTGGTTTCATACCAATATCTCGTAACGCATTTACCCAATGTGATGGTTCTTCAAGTAGTGTTTCATCAGCAATGGAATACTTGTAGAGTTCATCAGCTTCAGTTTTCAACTTTTGAGACTTTGAATCTTTCTTATTCAACACTGTATTTTCAAACTTATTGATAATCTTTATTATTTGTAACAGATCATCTTTCAGCAATGTTCTTGCTGGTGTTGTTAATGTAACAAATGGTAAGGTCTCTGTAATCAAAATACCGAATAGTTTTGGTGGTAAGTGTGGAAATGTCAACAATGAAATCACTTTAGTGAAAGCGTCTCTTTGAGATCCATTCTTCTTAGCCTGCCAGAATTGATATAATACAGCATATGGCGCCAATGTCTGGCGTAGTAACGGTGGTAATGCAGTCTTGTCAACAGATTCAATATTGATAGTATCATCGACAACAGCATTAATAACACGATCATCAATTGGTGCACCACGTAGCAAAGAGTTCTCAAAGATCAACCAAGTATGATACTTCACAAAGTCAACTTCACCAGCACGAGCAAACAATGTCAATGCCTCAAGTAATAAACCGTTAGACAAAGATCTTTGAGCAGCAGTGCGGAAGATGACATGTGCGATTTGCGGTAGTTTCAAGCTGGCACAAATGGTCAAGGCCCATTCGATATCATCATTGGTCTTGAAGTTATACTTCGGCAAGTATTCAGCAACGACACTTCTTGCAGCAGGGTTTGTTGAGGAGGCCAATAGACCGATACCAACAGGAATCAACTTTTCAATGGTTAGACAATCAAGCGCATGGCTGTGCAATAAGAATTCAGAAACATTTTGTGTGGAGAATAGATCTTGGTCTAATGATGATTCAGCTTTGAACCTTCTGGAATCGTCGTCATCAAAGGAATAACCTTTCAATAAACCCTTGGCTTCACATAGGGCAGAAACATAGGCAGCTGTGGCTGTGCTGAATGAACTAATGGCTCTTAACATCTGTAGAAAATTGCCTTCAAAGATGTCCAATGATGCTAGTTCCCAAATCGAACTTCTATCAGGACTATGGTATTCAGTGGCTATTTGGAAATATTCTTGTAATAGCTCAGCAGAAGGGATATGATACGTTAGTAGACCAACTAAGGCTTCGTACCAAGATGATGAGTTTTCCAAGATCGAGTTCTTATTACCTGAGATGATACTTAGCAATGAACCAACATTCTTAGTTATCACAGGGTTGACTATATTTCTTTTTGAGGCGTTAGCAGCAGCAGTGGCGGCGGTTGATTTCCATTGCTTAAAGATTTCTAGTGATGCATTTTGTGGATAGGACTGTAGTAAATGGATGGAATCTGTGATCAAGTTGTAAACAGTGTTATCAGTATTTTGTAAATCTTTATATCCTGATTCGTTCAAGGCTGCGGATGCTTGTTCATAAAGACCTCTCAATGTCAATTGTTGGATGAATTTCCAAAAGTATGGATGTGTGTAGGGTTTCTCAGAGTCCATTACCGATTGCGCAAGTTCATAGTCTGGTTGTGGATCAGCTGAGTTGGCCCAATGTGTTATCAGTCCTGGGACCTCATGATCCTGAGCGAAGAACACGGCTTTCAAACAGTTAATAATGCTTAGACACTCCTCTAGTTCAAATATACTGGCTTCTGGATCATTTTGTGCCTGCTTGTTCTCAATAAAGATCTCCAATTCTTTGATGATGAGCGAGGTAGCCTTGTTCAGCACCTCCGTTTGTTGTCTTTGAGCATCTCTCTTGATGAGGCCAATCGTTGGCACCGAGTAGCACTTTTCATCACCTAGAGCATCATATATACTGAACAAATTGGACACGTATTCAGCGTAGAGAGGGGAATCGTTGGAAGTTGGTACACTGGTGGTGTATACACGTGTCTCTTCAGGGAAGACCTTGATTGTCTTGTCACTGTGAGGGTCCTGAGAGATGAAGCCCACACCATCGATCCCATTCGGGTTCAGTTTGAACCTCAGAATACGTGAAGTCTTTCGCCAGTTCTCGACACCTCCGGCAGGGATCGGAGCGTTCTCAAATCTCGTCAGCAGCACGTCTGAAACAGGGTCCACCTCCTGCTCTTCCTCAGCATCGCCAACTTCCTCATCTGACTCTTCAGTGAAGTCGAAGGTCTCATCCATCAGTTTCAGCGGTGTTTGCTCATTTGGAGCCGTAGTTGCAGTGTTGGAACCCCGAAAACCAGCAGCAGAAGAAGAAACGCCGGTAGAACTAAAATTAAAGGCCATTGTCCCCAGTGATTGTGTTCTTTTGATGTTGTAATCGGCCTTCTTCTTTGTAAACAAAAGATCAATTTTTAACCTTTGAAAGATTTCCCGAAAAATTGTGCCCGAACCGGAAAGTTTACCACGCTAAAATTTTTTGAAAGCTCATCTCTACAAAGGACCAATAAGAGTTTATGTTTAGGTTGAATTTACTGGTAATTACAGTGGCAAATGACACAAGTGAGTAGTTCTGGTGATTTAAGAGAGTGGGGAAATGTACTAACTCCCAGTTTCAGCAGCTTGAGACCGCCGAGGGCGTCACGAGAAACCTGAGATCAAAGGACATCTCCATCGATGAGATAGTGAAGGTGTCAAACGAATTGTTAAATGAACAGCTGAATGTGTACCTACCCAATAAGAAAGTGTTTGTGTTCGAACTAGTGTGTGATAGGCTAAACGATAACAAGCAGCTGAAGTACAAAACCAGTCCAGTCTTTTGGGAATTGTTCAATAAAGTGTACACATTGTTAGACAATGTTAAACTGAAGAACCGTGCATTACAATCATTCAGGTTTGGTGACGTTGTATCCACTGCCCTTGAAAAGTCCGATCCGAGTATTCAACGTGATATCCTACCAATCTTAATACAAACCATCAACCTTTTCCGTTTGAACTCTTTCCTGACCACATCCACAGATCATGCGATTATCATCCTAGCATCCATTTTACAAATCTTGAACAACGCAGACTATGAACAAGAACAGAGATCACAGATTATCAGTGATGCATCCTCATTTTTCAAAGCTTCAGTGAGCCCAGAGAAGTACAATAAAAAGTTCTTTTCCAGCTTTATCTCCAGGGCTCTACCTCTAATTCTTAATACCATTCAAACCACTCCAGAAGATAAACACTTGATACATCTAGTGAAGAAGACCATCTTCCACAGAGAGCAATTAGAAGCACTGGAAGAGAATACTAAGGCATTATTGGCAACCGATGTCTCAGAAGAATCCATAATTTTCTTTTACAAGCTTGTCATTGACACCATTCCAAGATCTGAGACACAGAAATTTGAACAGTTATTCATCTTGATCACTTCCAAGTTTGCACAATCATCAGAAACTATGCTAGGGTACATTGCAAGTACGAAAAGAACATTATCATCGGAATTCCTAATCAAAGCTTTTGACCAAGAATTCTCGAACCCATCACAAAACTGGAACTTGATCCGTTCTGTGTTGGAGTTGGATATTGAAGTTGGTTTACAAAACGCAGAAAAGATTCTTGTTAACTTGTCTGAACAAAACTTTGAAGGATACATTTCCATTGGGGAGGTGTTGATCAATTCATTCATTAGAGCTAGAGATTTTATCGCCTTTTTCCAATTATGGGACAAACTCTTGCAAAATGGTAATACTCTCTATGCCTCTGCAGAATTTTCAGAATGTGTTTCCCACCATATCAACACACTAACAATCACCCAGCTCAAGGATCTTCTTGATGAATTCCTTTCAAAAACGACAGAATCCAAATACATCATTCTAAGCTCCATTGTTGAGGGTTTCTTCAGTTTTAAGAACAAGGTGATACTTGGCCAATCAGAAGAGTTATTTAAGCCTGTGTTTGAACTCAAAGACGACATTCCATCTCTTTGGAAGTTGAAATACCAGATTTTGACGCTCTATGAAGCCATTATCCCAGAAGATCAATTGTTGAAGATTGCTAATGAGAGGTATAAGAAGTTCTCAGAGTTCCAATTCTATACACTGTTCAGAATCAGAGAAATCGTTGAGTTTGACATGAGTGAGATCACTGCCTCCTTCATTACTTTCACTACCAATAAACACTTCGAACCTCTGAAATACTCATTCAATCGTTGGTTTGTGTTGATTAACGAGTTGTTCACTACGGATCAGATTAACACATTGGTCTCTGAACTTTTAAAGGACCAGGATCTAGTCCTACAAGTTCTATCTAATGATGATATCTTTGAACAACTCAAGATTATTGAATGCATCATTGATCAGATCTCCAACGCTAAGGAATTCACTTCAGTACACAACCAAGTCCTACAAACCATTCCAATTCAGTGTTATCCAAAACGTATCAAGTCGAACCTTATTGACAACTTAACTAAGAAAGTCAACTCAGCAACTGATTCAAAGCTTATCAAGACCATCGTGCATATCTTACAAACTCCAACTTTTAAGAGTGATGTTGAAGCAAATATCAAGACCATCATCCCAATCATCGAACTATTCCCAGACTCATCCCTCTTTGAAATGGTATGGGAACACCATCTAAAGAACATCAAGGAATCTATCAGCGAGTCATACATCAAGAAAAGCATTAAGAAAGTCAGAAAGGCCCTGGAGAATTCCAATCTTCAGAAGATCATTCCAGAATTCCACCTTGCATTCACCATCTTATTCAATAAACCATCAACTGCATTCACTGAAGAAATATCGAAGCTTCAAACTACTTTCACCAGTGCCTCTAAATCATTACTAAACTCTTCAGTATTAAGACAAGGTGACACCCATGCTACTTCTTGGTTATTGAAAGTGTTACATGATTTAGATTTAAAAACTGAAGACTTTATCACATTGCATGAATCGTTGAAACAATTCGGTGCTCATATCCAAGACTCAGATGACGTGGACGCTAAGGCTAATCTATTTACCCTTCTGACTAAGTACTTCAAATTCACTGATAATACAGTCGACTATTATGAAGCTCTATATTTGGTTTTAAGACAGTCAGGTGTTCCACAAAAAAGGCTATTTAGTGGATTGGAATACATCTTGAAAGACCTTGAAGAAAATCAGTTTAACACTGAGTACATCAAGAATTTAAAATCACAAGTCAGTGAAAATATTGATTACATCACTGAAATTGCAACTGCCTACTGGAGAGCCTCAGATCGTTCAAATCAGTTGGCTGTGAAGTTGTTCATCAATTCATTATCCAAAATTTCAAACAACATTTCCACATACAGAAACGGTGATTCAATCATCTTAGTCTTGACAGAATTGAGCTCTCTTTTGGTTGACAAATCATGGCTTGTTTCCCAATATAGCCTTGAGTTGATATTCGCCCTACTTACTCAATTAGCTGATTCGTTAGTGACATCGACATTGTCCTCCAAAGAGGAGATCTTCCGTCAGATTACATTGGTTACCTCCAACATCTTGTTATTCTACCGTTTCAGATTGTCCAACCGTCATCATATGGTGTTGTCTCTGTTCAATTCACTGTTGAGATGTCTAACCACTAGAACTACCGAATCCACCTTATCACACTCCAAACAGTCAGCTGAAGCACTGTCACGTTTATTATCCAACCTGTGTGAACCTCAAGTTCGTGATACCAAATCTAAGGACTCGTTGACTTCCATCACTGCCACTTTGAAACGTTCTTTGAGAAAGTACCTACCAGTGACTCTATTGACATATATTCACTTATCTTTGAAATACTCATTCCAATCAGAGATCAGAGTTGCCTTGCTGCCGGGTATCTTCAACATATTTGACGTCCTGTCTCAACAAGAGCTGGTCTTAGTGAGTACTTCGCTGGACCTACCGGGCAGAACATACTACAGGACCTTGTACGATGAGTATAAGAAGATTGGGAAATGGCAAATTGATTAGATTCTTCTATAAGTTCTCACTCTGTTTAATAAAGAATTGTATCTTTGCATGATGTAGCCATCCCAATTTTCGATTCGATTCCATGCCTCATCGGCACGAGAAAATGTTTGCTCTCTTTGGACTTGATTTTGATCTGTATGGGATGAATGTAGACGATGTTGGAACTTTAGGATATCCTTTCTCGTTAACAGCCCTTTCAAATGACCCTTATCTTCCACAAGTACACATTTTGGCCCAACACGATGAAAGAATTGTAACAGGTCGTTCAAAGAGGAGTCTATTTGTGTAGCTATTGGGGCATAGTTGACGTACTCAGTGAAATCTAGGCTTGAATTATAATCCTGATCAGTTGGAGAAAAGATACAAACAGTGGATGGAGATGGTGTACTCTCTCCAATCATCAATTCCAAGGCATCCCTTGAAATGTAACCTTTCAACAGTCCACCATTCTGGACAATTGGGAAATTTTGGAACTGTGATTGTCCAAGTAGTTTCTCCAACTTTGCAAACTCCACTGTGAGTGATAACGCAACAATTTTTCTAGTCATGGCCTGTTTGACTTCAAACCCTTCTAAGTTTTCATCTTCATGAGGATGAATGAATGGAAGACCATTATACTCAATCATCTGGTCCGCGATCCCACCATGGCCCCATGTATCATTGATAGCTTTAGTAACGGCAACGGAAATCATCGTTGGGATGATGTATTTCAAGGCCCCTGTCAATTCAAACATAATAACGACAACAGTGACGGTTAAATGGGTGATACCACTCAAAGCGGCAGCTGCACCCAGGAAGGCATAAGCACCTGGTGTAATGCATTGTTCATCAGCAGGGCAAGCACCGAATGGGAAGGATGAAGGTGATGCTTCTCTCCACCTCTCCACTATGATCCCCAGTGCTCTTCCAAACGTGGCGCCACAGGCCATGGAGGGCACAAAGATCCCGGCAGGCACTTTACAACCATAAGTGAACACGATAAGGACCATTCTAATCCCTGTAGCTAGGATCAAAGAGGATAAATTTCTAAAGATTTTGAACTTGGAGTCTAGTTGACAAATAGCATAATGTTGTTCATGTTCCTCTGTGCAACTCTGGAACAGAATTTGCATACCTTCAGTCATATCCATCTTTAAATAATCGTTGAAATATGAAATCATCGCAGTGATCAATGTCAAGATGGCAACTTCTTTTAAGGGAGATGAGCCAAGGAATCTCTTTCTGAAGCTCACAGATTTGATGTTGTACTTAGCGACAACGATACCATAAATACCACCAAAGGCACCGAGGATGATGAAGAATGGTATCTCAAAGAAATGCCAGTCCTTATCAAACTTCACTTCAAACATCACCACTTGCCCAGTTCCGAATGGGTTGAACAGCTGTAGCACTGATACAGCGATCAATGAACAATAGTAAGATTCCCACATTGTGGACAATTTGAACAAATTGGAGATTTCCTCAATGGAGAACAAGACACCGCCCATTGGGCTCCCAAAAGCAACAGCGACACCAGCAGCAGAAGAAGCAACCAGGATGTTCTTATAGCTCAAAGAACTCGTCAATTTTGTGTTTGATAAGTCGTATTTCATGGCGAATAACTTGGATATCACAGAACCAATACAAACAGCATAATGCACTGATGGACCTTCTTTACCAACACTCAATCCGGATGCAATGGCTAATGGTAAGCCGACACTCTTCAGTAAGAAGGTCCAGAAGGACAGAAACTTGTCAAAGGCAAACCCAGAAACAATACACTTGATCTCAGAGATCCCTGACCCTGCAGCGAACGGAGCATAGTGCAATACCAGTTTTGATGCTGTCAGACTGAACGCCAGTGAGATCAAGATGAACATAATGTAATTGAAGGGACCAAAGCCGGAATAACTGACCCAGTTCTCACAATTGGCCTCGTCTAAATCGTCCCAGCAGCAAAAGTTTCTGTTTAAGTAGAAGGCATTCGAACAGTAGCCTGTCCTTATGTTGGACAAGTATTCGGTGATGACGTTGAGGCAGGCAGCAACGGATCCGGTGCAGATTCCAACGACTGTCAGGATAATATATGTCTGGAACACCTGGTACAGGTCGCGCAATTGGAAAGAGGAGCCCTGCTTGAGGATGCTGATTTGTCTCTTGTGGAACTGCAGATTGTCATTGACCCAGTCGATGGTCTTGAAGTCGTTGAAACGAGGGAGAAAGTTGGCAGGAGGAGGTGGTGGTGGCGTTGTGGAGCGTGTGTGTGGCTGGAATGGCTGCCTCTCCATAGAGTCCAGCTCGAAGGGGTCGCTCATTTGTGTGTGTGGATTTCAGAGGAGGATGTGATCTGGTCTGTTAAAAGGTGTTTCGGGTATAAATTTCAAAGAGCGATGAGATAAGTAACCCTTGGTACAGTTGTCATTAATCTACGAGTACTATGACCACAATTAAAAACACAATGACAAACACAGTATCAGGCTACGAGGCTGGCATTTCTCACAAATCCAATATTATCATTCCAACTCCGTCTAAGTACACTTGCTTAACAGGAAGCCCTTCAATTGACCCAGCACAAAGTTCCCAGCCTTCTTTGTCTTCTCATTCTTAGCAAAGCTCTCAATGTTCCCAGGTCTATGGTGTGTGGAAGGGTTCAAAGGTGACGGTTTGTCATTGTAGGACACTTCTCTCACCTTCAAGTTGATGTACCCGTACTGTGGGGCAAATGGGCCTGGATTAGCTGGTTGTTCTGGGGGAGAATAAGTCATGATAAAGTCTGGTGTTTCTCTTTGAATCAATCGACAGATGAACAATGGTAGAAGCTGGATCTAACAGGAAGAAATAAGAAATAAGAAATAAGAAATAAGAAAGAAACAAGTCAAAACTACTTTCTTTGCTTTGAAAGCAATTGAATTATACTGAAATTACAGCAAATCTGTCCACGTTGTCCTGGTTACTGATTACCTCATTGCTTATGTAATCGTCTTATTGAGAGATCTGACTGATACAAGAATCCTGGAGGAGACTCTCAAGTGCAGCTCTGCTTTGGTCTCTCTGTCCTTTACTGGTACTAGAAATACCCCCACTGATCAACCAATAAAACAGCGGGAACTTTGTTTTGTCCTGTTCCTTTCTTCAATATCCAAGTCTAATCAGTTTTTCGGTTTTTCACTAAAAATCTCGAGAATTTGACAGGCTTCCAATAACCGGAAAGACATTGGAAATTCTCTATCCCTGCTAAATTCAGCACCCAGAGAAGATGATCCCCTTGTACGATGCACTGCTGCTCGTCGTCATTGCCGGACAGCTGTTTCTGACCCCTTTCACTAAAGTCGAAGAATCCTTCAACATCCAGGCGATCCACGACATTATTCACCATGGTACAGACTTACAACGCTATGACCACCTGGAGTTCAGTGGTGCTGTGCCACGTACTTTTGTCGGGTCCCTCGTTATTGCCGGTATCACCAAGGCTGTCACACACTTCTTCCCGGTCACTGGGTCTAAGCTGGACGGCCAATTGGTCGCTAGAGGTGCGCTTGGTGTCATCAACGCGTTTGGGATCTTGGCCTTAAAGAACGCTGTCGTGGCTCAGATTAAGGAGAATTCTAAGTTACCAGTGGAGAAGAAGGTTGAGAAAGCTGACAAAAAGAGTTCTAAGGGCAAGAAGAAAGTTGTGAAAGTGAATGATCCGCATAATGCCTGGTCCTTGAGCATATGGTTTGCCATTTTGACCTTCACTCAGTTCCATCTTTCTTTCTACTCTTCAAGAACGCTGCCAAACTTCATGGCCCTGCCATTGACCAACTGGGCTTTTGCTAAACTGGTAAGAGGAAGATATGGATCAGCACTAGCCATCTTGGCCGCCACCGCTGTCCTGTTCAGAATCGAGATCGTTGCCCTGTTATTGTCTGTCGGCTTTGTCCTTTACCTATACAAGAAACAAACTCTGTGGCAATTATTCAAGATTGCTACAATCGGTGGGATCATTGGTGCCGGTTTGAGTCTTGTTGTTGATTCATGGTTTTGGGGGAAGCTAACCATTCCTGAACTGGAATCCTTCGTGTTTAACGTCATCGAGGGGAAATCTTCAGAATGGGGCACTGAACCATTCACCAGATACTTCTCCAAGTACTTGTTGACTTTGTTTCTCCCACCAATAGTTCCACTCCTGGCGTTAGTCGGTTTTAAATTCGATGTCACTGGTAATAACTCTTTGAGAATTAGTTTCCTATCTGTGTTGCTATATGTTACTTTATTATCATTCCAACCACATAAAGAATGGAGATTCTTGGCCTATGTTATCCCAGTCATCAATGTCATTGGTGCCAATGGTGCCTCATATGTCACCTGGAAAGCCTCCAAATCCTTTTTCTACAAGCTAGTCATCTTGGTTATCCTTGTCTCTGTCTCATTGACCGCTTTGATTAACATTGGCTGGACCTTGATCTCATCATACAATTATCCAGGTGGCTTTGCCCTAAACAGATTCCACGATATCTTGATTCAAAAGACCATCAATCCATATAGTGGGTTCAATATGTCTACACTAATCACTGTGCATTTCGACACAAAGGCCGCCATGACCGGTATCACCAAGTTTGGTGAATTGAGCGAAGCCGCAGGTTTCAACATCACTTATGACAAGACTGAAGGTGACGCATTGGTCCCCGAACTATGGGAGACCTTTGACTATATCATCTCAGAGATCAATTTGGACAAGTACAACGGTGGTGGTGAACTTCCAGTGCTGAAGAATTGGAGATGGACAAACTTAGCTGTCATTGAAGGGTTTGATGGTATTGATGTAAGGGGTTTTAAACAGTTGGTTCCTGAACAAGTCGTCTACAATGTCATTAAACAAAAATCATTAAGACCTATCGGTGCTGCTGTTAGACCATTCGTTAAGCTTGAAAAGAGTTTGTTCATTTATGAGAGAACGCCATATGTTAAAGCCAAAGATGAAGCTAAAAAAGTGAAGGACGTCCTTGAACCTGTGGAAAAGATCTCTGAACCAGTTGAAAAATCTGTCCCTGTTGAGGAACCTCAAATTGAAGAAATTGTCTCTGAAGAATTTCAAGCTCCAGAACCAACTCCTGAACCGGTCCTAGAGGTTCCTGAGGCTGTGGAGGAAATTCCTGAACCAGTTGAAGAATCTATTCCTGTCGAAGAACCACCAGTCGAAGAAGTCATCACTGAAGAATCTGAGGTTCCAGAACCAACTCCAGAACCAGTCCTAGAGTTACATGATGAACTATAATCCTACACCAAAGCATAATATACAAAATTTTGTTAACTTTATAAATATGTACAGTATCTTTATAACACCTCCTCTAGAACACTTCATCCAAGGCTTCCACTAATCTATGTTTGTAGTTACCCTTAATCAAAATTTTCTTTGACTCCATCAATACCTTAAAATCTTTCTTTGAGACATCGGACAAGACTTCCTGGAGGTCGTTTCTCAAGAGCACAATGTCACCCTGGATCTTTCTAACTTCAGTATATGGATGGCTGTTCTTGTACTCGACGTATACTGGTAAGTTGCCAAAGTTGGATCTCTCTAGGAAGTAACCACCATGGCCAAACTTCGCTTGCGTTGTGGAGGAACCGATATCACGAGCTGTGATCTCGGAAAGCTGTGGAAAACGGGACACGATGGTCTTTGTGGCGGTAGAGTGTAGCCTTATCTGTTGGCGTAGCGTCGAGCTGAACATGGTTGCGTATGGAGTGGTGAAGTTGATATTTTATCGGTACAAAGGTTCTTCTCGTCCTTAGTAGTGATTTTTCACATTTTTTCTGAAGTCGAGAAATTTCGCGAAATTAATTGATTAGGCATTAACCATGGTTACCGAAATCTTTAGAGTAGTACTACATTAGTTCACAACATCACAGCTATTCTATTTTTAATGTGTCCACAGTCTGACGTGCTTGTCCTTACCACCACTGGCGACTTTCTTCCCGTCAACACTCCAGTCTACGGAGTAGACCTCGTCCTGGTGGCCTGGTAGATCAACGCTCAGTTTCTTGGTTCTGATATCCCACACTTTCAGTGTGGTATCCTTAGAACAACTGACTAACAGTCTACAATCGGAGGACCAGGCAGTCTGGTAAACGGCAGCAACGTGTCCTCTGAAAGTAGAAACGAATTTCCCTGTTCTACCATCCCATAGTTTGATTGAGTTGTCAAATGAGGCAGAAACGATGTTTCTACCATCTGGAGAAAACTGAACATGGTTTACCAGTTTCTGGTGACCAGTCATACGACACACTGGCTTGTTGGATTTCAATGGTTCCCATAAATACATGGTAAAATCATCTGAAGCGGTAACGATTCTTTCTTCAATCACACCATTCACTTTAGCAACAGATTCATAGTTCTTTAGGGCCTTTTTTCTAGCTTCCTCTGCGTTAGCTGGTTTCACGGAAGTATGGTCAAAAGCACCCCTTCTCAACACATAATCGGTGGATAATGACAAATGGTTGACCCAATGAGCATGAGATTTCAATGTGTTGACCAATTTACCATCGTTCGCATCCCAAACTTTAATGGTTTTATCATGCGAAGCTGAATAGATGACACCACTACCACTCCACTTGACACAGGAAACAGAGGATGTGTGGCCACTCATGGTGTATAATGCAACTCTTCTATCGGTGTCCCAGACCTTTATCGTACCGTCTTTAGAACCTGAGACTAATCTTGGACTGGCACCTGGTTTCACTAAATGAATAGGTTCCCAAGCTAATGAGGAAACCCATTTGGTATGACCTGTCAATGGACTACCAAGCGCCTTACCGTCTTCACCCCATAACCTGATAGTGTTATCCATGGAACCTGTAGCGATCTTGTCACCATCTGGGGACCAACTGACACAGAGAACCCAGTTAGTATGGCCTTTTAAAACATGTTGACAGGTCTGTGTATGTGTATCCCAGATTCTGGCTGTTGAATCACCAGCACCAGTGACCATCTTTGCACTTGTATGTGGTGCAAATTGTGTACATAGAATGGTAGAGCCGTGACCGGCAACGGAAGCTGAAGATCTTGTCACCGGTTTGACTTTGAAAATAGCTCTTGGCGTGTAGACCAAAGTCAAGAAATCTTCTGTAGTTTTGATACCTGGTTTCAACACTGATGTATATAAGTTATCTTTGATATCGATCATATCACTCTTTGTTTGATCATTTAACAGACTGAAAGAATATGGAACAGGTTCATCGGATTCTCCAAGCAGTTGGTTCAGCAGCTCTTCTAATTGTTTCTCTGTGATGTTACCTGGGACTTTTAATGAGCCACCAACAGCATCACCAGTATCTGACGCTTGAAACTTTATAAGGACATTTGGCAAGTCATCTGGAATGATCTC
This sequence comes from Taiozyma bovis, assembly GCA_003707945.3. Taxonomy (NCBI): domain Eukaryota; kingdom Fungi; phylum Ascomycota; class Saccharomycetes; order Phaffomycetales; family Wickerhamomycetaceae; genus Taiozyma; species Taiozyma bovis. The sequence goes on along the minus strand of PPMH03000017.1, from coordinate 85,095 downwards.
GACCTCTCTTTCCTTCTGAGCCTCTCTTTTTTGCTTCTTGGATGGTGGTGGGACTAAAGTAGCCATTCTGAATGGTGTAAATAGGGAACGAAACCTTTAAAGTGGATCTTGCCTATCTGTAGAAATGCCTATACAATTTCACTATCACCTAAAATTTTTTGCACAAAGAAAATAAATTCGCGAACTCATCGCTTACATAATAATCAAATATTAAAAACAAACTAGTAAACAAACAAGTAAACATAAGCAAACATGATAGGTCCTTTCTCTATTAATGAAACATAAAGCAATTAAAAGCCCACATCAGGGCCAGTGGCCAACAATAAACATAACAAAGAAAACGACGATGAAGGAAATAGAAAAAAAAAACATAAACATAGCACAGAATGAATGTATAATACAGTAGTGGGATTAACAGTTTAACCACCATAGTCTGAGGAGTTTTCAGAAGTTGAGGATAGGTTACCATCGCTGAATGCCTTGGCTCTGATATCCAACATCCATGGATCTTGCAATAATTCAGCGGCGGTGGCTCTCTTGTTTGGATCTTGTTGTAGACATTTGTGCAAGAAGTTGAAACCCATATCACTTAATTGATCTCTTGATGGGAATTGTGGCAAGTGACCAGCGGCGATATGATACATAATAGCCCATTCGTTATCCAGGTTGGCCCAAGGACGACGACCTGTAGCCATTTCTAGAACACAACAACCAGTGGACCATACATCAACAGCACCAAGTTTAGCACCACCACCACCGGTGATGACTTCTGGAGACATGTACATTGGTGTACCTGTCATACTGTTGGCATTAGAGGTTGGTTTTCTTGTCAGGTTCTTAGCAACTTTGGCAGCACCGAAATCAACGAATTTGATAATACCGTTGTGATCTAGTAGGATGTTTTCAGGTTTGATATCTCTGTGGACAACCTTCATCTCATGCAAATAGGCTAAGCCTTCAAACATTTGTAATGTGTAAACTTGGATCACCAATTCATCTTCAACCCTACCGTGTTCCAATAGTGAAGCCAGTGAACCACCTTCACAGAATTCCATAAAGATATTAACCTTATCACGATGAACTTCAACACCATAATACTGGACAATGTTTGGATGGTTTAACATTTCCAAGACGGTCATTTCATCTTTGATAGTTGGCACAATCTGCTTGGTGGATTGAGAATCTTGTAATCTAATCTCCTTAACAGCCAAGACACCACCTGTGTCCAAGTTTAAGGCAGAATACACTGAACCAAATGTACCACCACCAATGAATTTTCTTTTTTGCCATCTGATGGATAAACTTGAGAATGAAGAGGCCAAGAAAGTCAAGAATTGATTCTCTGTTTGTGTATCATCCAAGACTTTACCAACGATCTTCTTAGCCATTGAATCCTCCAATTGTTGAATTCTTCTCATAGTCTGGTTACTGAAGGCGTGTAGCAGTTCAGCATCGGTTTGTAATGTGGTAGGATGGTAGTTAATGTTCAAAGATTTCTTCTCAGCCTCACTGGATCTGGCACCCATGATATCGAAATGAGAAATCAACAATGACATACAACCAGCAACTTTCTCTTTCAACAGAACGAATTGATCATCCTTCAAAGTCAAAATATTGAAACCCTTAGAAACCTCCATGCCGAATTCTAGTGCAGTGACACACCATCTGAATGTTTTCTTATCTGTAGGAATACAATCATCGACAATGAAACTAACCCATCCAATACTGAACTCAATCATCTTCTTGACAATGATGGCCTTTCTGGAAGAATCTGAACTTCTGATGTAATTCTTCGCAAGATCTCTATTGAAGCAGAAAAGCATGTGCAATGAATCATGATTCTTGTGAACTCTCTGAATTCTCTCTTTGCAACGAGAGAATTCATTCATACATGCCAGCACTAATCTAAAGAACAATCTTTCCGACTTGATCAAATCTCTTTGAACCTTAGGCAAGCTTGATCTTTGTTCAACGAAAGTAATGTTCTGACCGAAAATCTCTGAAAACATTGTTTTGGTTTGTTTCAAAGTGGATGAGGAGCCCTGAATGATCAACAAGATCTCACCAGGTTTGATCTCATTGTTTATTTCGGGTAAGTTGTCAACTGTGGCGATCAAACCATCCCATAACATGGCCTTGGCGGCATTAATAACAACAACATAACCCATATCGGGTTCTCCTTCATACTCATCAACTTCAATCATATCCGGACGTGGCTTGTAAACATCAGAACCAATCTCGGCACCTTTCAAAATGCGTCTAATTGCCTCATCTCTACCATAAAGGTCTTTGGAGGCCAAGATGTAAGTACCGCTAGAATAGCTAGTCTTCATCAAGAAATGGCCAGAGTCTCTCATGAGATCTAAGAATGGTTTGACTTTGTTGATTTGGAACAAAGCTGCATTACTGAAGGCTCTTCTTATAGAGGTAGCAAACTTTGCAAGTTTTCTCCTGACTGTACCAAAACTATCAACCATATTGTTGGACCACGTGGTGATTTCATGGTACTTCTGATTATCTGAGGTGTCTGGGTTATCGACTATGGTTTGAATAACACTAGGTTGATCTTGAATGAAGCTCACTAATCTTGATACAAGTCTCGCGGTTAAGGCGGCAGTCTGAGACGCAACTTCCGGACCGGCATCTTCAATATAGCAGCCAACGTTAGTCATCAATGACCAACATTGCTCTAAGTCATCTGGCTCTTTAAATGTCTTGAAACTCTTTGAAGCAGTGTTGATTAATTTTTTGTGAATTAACATGTATAGAAACTTGATAGCTTCCAACACAGTCTTATCAAACCCTTCTATCTGACCCAAGTTAACGTCCCAACCCTGATTGTATTTCTTTTCCGAATGTTTGCAACTGACAGCTAGCTCAATGTAGGAGGAGAAATCATCAATCATCTCATCGATCATCATCATGGTTGGGTTATCTAACTTTCTAGCATAAGCTAAACGAACTTTTAAAGTCTCTTGGATTAACTTCAGTGGGAAGCTTACCAATTGGGAAAGATGCGGAAGAAAGCTTGGTAAGTTCAGTTCTTCGAAAGTGTCTTCAAACTGTAGATATGCAGATTTGGATTTATTAATCCAAGGTAAATGTGGACGAAAGATTCTGCTGGTAAAAATATTAGAAATGTCTTTTTCTTTCAACATAGCATCAGCAAATGAACTATCAGTGAACCCGTCACTTCTCTTCGCGGTAACATCGAGATCATCACTTTGGGTCCATTCTTTCAAGACCTTCAACTCTCTCTTCAATGCTTGTGTAATGTTCTTCCATGAGTTTAAGGCTTCAACTCTCAGAACAAATTCTTCACTTGAAACAATAGGCTTATCATGGGCCATTTCTTTCTCATCTCTCCAAAGTTCCTTCACAGTTGATAGTTTCTCTAATAATGTCCTGACTTCAAGAAGTGCCTTTTCTTCATCTTGGACTCTAAAATTTAAAATCTCATTAAAAACATCATCAGCCAATGATCTGGAATAACCAATAATCCTTCTCTGTTGTTCTTCTGAACGACCCAGCACGTACGCCTTGATACCCAACCAAAGGTTTTCTTTGTAAGTGGTTTGTAATGAAAAATCGTTCTGAGTGATAATTCTTCTCTTTTCTGAACTGATAACATCACCATTCAAGACTAGGCTCAACATGGTTTGCCATTCTAGTCTTTCCAAAAACTTTGGGTTTTCTTCACCATTTTCCAATAACGAAGGATCTAATGCTTGATGAAGATCAATCTCCAAATCAGCTTTTCTATGAGTGTCACTTTGCAGAGTGAAATCCTGCCATTCTTCTTCAACGTCATCTAGTTCCTCGGATGAGTCATCTTCACTTTCCGTGGGATCTGAAATGATTGCCTTTGTATAGTAATCGTCAACAGTGTCATTTCTCATCTTTCTCAAGTAAAGCCTTTCCTGTTGGGCATACTGGTTGAATTGTTTGCCAGAGCTCGAGCTGCTTCTTGGCTTTGGGGTTCGTTGTGAAGTGGAAGGTGTTCTTACTGGCGCATACGAGTTGTCAAAGCTTGGAACACGCTGCTGGGTGGCACCTTGATAGCGTTGATTTTGCAAAGAGCTGGTAGGAGACTGATGGGGGCGGTGCTGCAGAGCGCTGAGGCTTCGCTGCACCTCCGTGGGCCTCTGGTGGAATTGTGGTTGTTGGTGAGCCTGTGGGCTGTACTGGGAGCTCGTTGGGGACTGCTGGTGCTCCTGCGGCGACTGCTGCTGTTGTGGACTGGCATCCTGGTTGACAGCGGGTGAAGAGTTGGATCTCACACCAGACTTCTTCCGATTCAGCTGCGGGCGCTCCATATGTGTCTGTGTATACTTCTATGGTGCACAAGGGCGCTTGTACCTGGCGGCAATGGGATCCTGGCACCGACTTGTATTGGTAATGGCGGCTTCTTGAGCTCTCTTCCCGTCACTTGGTGGATCCCGTGAAGCTGAGCAATGATAACAAATCGAAAAGGGTTGGAGCAAAGGAATGGGTCTGTAGCTCGTCGTAACACGCTATCGAGGGGAAATGACAGAGCACAGAGTATGAAACTGGGGGAAACAGATGGAATCGAAAGCAAAAAATTGGCTTATCTGGCTTCCCTCACTGTATAACTGGGACCTTTTTTGACCTTTTTTGAATATTACTAATGTGGCTCCTACCGTCTATATCGGAAACAGGCATTTAAGGGCAACTTTAAGCTCCCAGATCTACAAGCTTGTATATCGAAAGCATGCAATTAACAGTTTCTATGAATCTCTCCTGTGGAAAGGAAATTGGGTTAGATAATATTCTTGTAGTAAAAGAAACGGGATGTGTCAGAAATAAATATGATTAAAAATGTACATGATAGACACCATTGACGTCTATCTGAGTATTTTGGATGGCGGTTTGGGAGAATATGAAACGGTGTGTGGAATAACCAACTGCTCATTTCAATTTGTAAAACAATCTTGGGGCAACACAATCGTTTAGGTGATGTTGTAAGTGGAAGAATTCTTCGACACAGTCTTCTTTGTAGTCTTTGTCTTCGTAACCTTCTTCCTCTTGTTCTTTGGTGACTCTTTCGACACATTCAGCATAGTGATGGACGTATGGTTTGATTTCTGGTTGTTGGGAACATTCTTCTCTTAGTTTGTCTAATGGATCACCACCTTCTTCTTCTTCGTCTTCATCTTCGTCCTCATCTTCATCTTCTTCCTCTTCCTCTTCTTGTTCTTCATTGACACTTTCTTCGGCATCTTCAGTTGCTTCTTCCGTACCTGCTTCAGCTGGGACTTCTTCGTCAGCTGGAGCAGCTTCGTCAGTAGATGGTTCTTCAGCTTTTTCTTCTTCAACTGGGGTAGCTTCTTCTTCTTTGACTTCCTTCACGTCGGTAGATTCAGGTTCTGGGGCTTGTTCTTTTTGTTCTTCAGACTTGTCTTCGCCCTCGATGGTGGTTGATTCTGGAGTAGATTCGATACCTGATCTAGTGGAGTTATCAACAACAGTTGAGTCCTTTGGTTTGTTAGTACCGCTAAATTCATGAAAACCAATCCCTATGGGCGTTCGCACAAGACATACATCGTTATCAGCGAAGGCTAAAGTTGGAGCAATGCTTTCGATTAGTTCTGAAAAGAAAGCCATGTTTGACAGTTTAATTGTGATGTTTAAGCAATCAATTGTTGTGTTATCTCAACCAAGGTCCAATTCGAGCTTTTGTTTTCTCGAAATTTTAAAACACCAAAGTCCTATTGGCTAACAATGGGGGTACACTCCCGATACATATTCAACATAGAAATCGTAGAAGTCTATACGTCTCTGTATATGTTCAAGAGTCATAAAAGCTTCACTGAAGTAGTGGAAGACCTTATTTGTTCATTTCCACGGCAGATACATCTTCTTTTATGTAACACTTTCATAACATAAAGATCAGGTCACTGTGTCCCTTATCAAAATGATTGTATGAGAATCATTTGGTACTTACAGAAACAGAGATCAGAGTGACTACACCTCACTTTATTACATGGCATAAACTAATTAAACAAGACAAAATAACAATGCTATTTAATCAACTTATTTTCTGTCAGAAGTGGCAGCGTTAGCAGCGGCTTTGGCTCTCTTTTCGAATTTGGCAGCAGATTTAGCACCAAAGATACCACCACCCCAGTGTTTTCTGTTTTCTTCGTATTTTTCAGCAAAGTTGGAGTTAATAGTGGAGACTAAAGTGGCTAGAGCAGCTTCATCTTCTGGTCTAACATCGGTTAAAGCAGCGACGGCAGAAGTCTTTTGGTGGACTAAAGTACCTAATCTGGCTTTACCCTTGATGATGGCGTATGGGATACCTAATTTTCTGCATAAAGCTGGTAAGAAGATAACCAATTCGATTGGGTCAACATCGTTGGCAATTAGAACTAATTTGGCCTTTTTGTTTTCAATTAAGGAAACAACGTGGTTCAAACCGTATTTGACAACGAATGGTTTTGGAGAAGCTTCTTGTCTGGTCTTACCTTCGGCAATAGCAGCGGCTTCTTTGGTCAAACGTTCTTTCTTTTCAGCTTTGGTTTCTGGTTGGTATTTGTTGAACAATTTGAAAGCTTCAGTGGCAGTGTTTCTGTCTAAAACGTTTTGGAATTGAGCAATAGCTGGTGGAACTTTCAATCTCAATTTTAAGACCTTTCTTTGTCTTTGTAATCTGATGTATTCTGGCCATTTAACAAATCTAGACAAGTTTCTCTTTGGTTGAACAGCTTGACCAATACCGAATTTCTTTGGTTTGGATTCAGCTAATGGGTTCTTGGAACCCTTGGAAGCTTTAGCTTTACCACCGGCTAATGGAGCTGGGGCAACTTTTTTACCTTTTGGAGCCATCTTTGTATAAGTTGAACTGAAGTTGGTTTCAAACGTCTTTATCCAGAGTACCTTTTGATACTTCAAGATTTTTTTTTCACTTACACACTATGCGTCTTTACCTTCGCGAACTCATTCGATTCGCGAGATTTTTCTCTCTAAAGTTTCCCGCGAAATTTTGGGAATTTTGGAATGTTTTTTTTCCAAAAAAACTTTTGTGACTGTTATTTTCTTTAGGCGATCCGTTGGTGTCTGGATGTTTTAATCAAAGTCTGGAGATTGGTGATGGAGAGAGACTGATGATGTGGTCTGCAGAGCCAGTAGAGTAGTTGAAACCTGATTTATTCTATGTAGATGAAAATTGATTTAAGGTATGTAAAAGATAATTTTCCACTTTTTTGTCTACCTTATTCAAACAATAATTGAAATTAATGTACCTTGTCTTCAGGTCTTAGTCTTTCACTTATGCTCACACCACAAAATTATGTCAAAATATTCAAGTCTATCATATCGAAAGAGAAGAAAATAATAAGCAACATAGTACAAGAATCAAAGACTAATCATCAACGTAACATGATCAAAATGAAGAATATACACAGTAAAAGAAAAGTAACGTAAGAATATCATAAAAACATCATCTAAGCATCAATCCAGCCCTTAGCTCTTTCCACAGCTCTTTCCCATAAAGTCCAGGCTTTTCTTCTTTCAGTGTCAACAGACTTGGACTTGAAATCTTCGGTGGAAGTACCAGCAATGGATTGCACAACATCGTTCAAGTCATCCCATAGGTTGTCTTCAGGCTTCTCGGATGACAAACCAGCAGCAATGGCGGCACCAAGGGCAGTGGCTTCAGCATTAGGAGAACGTCTGATGGTGACACATGGACCTAGGATATCAGCTTGGATTTGCATAACTTCGTCAGATTTGGACATACCACCATCAACGGCCAATAGGGATAATGGGGCCTTCTCGTAAGTACCCACGGATTGTTCTAAGAAATCACCTTCAGCACCAGCGTCAGAGGCCATGGCTTTCAAGATGGCTCTGGCTTGGTAACAGACACCTTCTAGAGCGGCTCTAGCAATGTGTGAGGCAGAAGTGTATTGGGTCAAACCTAAGATGGTACCTCTAGCTTCAGAGTCCCAGTATGGGGCAAATAGACCAGAGAAGGCTGGGACAAAGACAACACCACCAGAGTCTGAAACTTGAGAGGCTAGAGGACCAATATCTTGTGCTTGGTGGATCAACTTCAAGTTATCTCTCAACCATTGAACAACTGAACCGGCAACGGAAATGGAACCTTCTAAGGCGTAGTGTGGAGCGGCTTCTTCATTATTAGACAAGTTTTTGAACCAGAAACCAACAGTGGTTAAGGCACCGTGTTTGGATAGTAAAGTCTTACTACCAGTGTTGTATAGTAAGAAACAACCAGTACCATAGGTACATTTAGCAGCACCGGTTTTCAAGGCCAATTGACCAACAAGGGAGGCAGATTGATCACCTAAACAACCAGAGATTGGGGTATCTCTGATAGAGTTTAATTTCTCAATGGCGATTTCGGATAGAGCCCCAGGATAACCTAATGGGCCCAACTCTGGGACGCTGAAGGAACCGTAATGTTCAGAAGATGAGACAATCTTTGGGAATTTGATCTTCTTTGGGTCAATGTCCCATAGTTCGAACAACTCATCGTCGTATTCAAAATTGTGAATGTTCATGAACATTGTTCTTGAAGCGTTAGTGACATCGGAAACATGGGCGTGTTCTTTGGTCAAGTGGTAGATCAACCAAGTGTCAATGGTACCAAAGACCAATTCATCGCCTTTAGCGTAAGCGGCTTTGATCTCTTCATCATTGTCAATCAACCATCTCAATTTAGAAGCAGAGAAATAGGTGGAAACTGGGACACCTGATTTTTGTCTCAAAGCCTCCAATTTTTCAGCAGAAGTAGTAGCTTTCTTTTGGTTGACAATCTCAGCGGTTCTGGTATCATTCCAGACGATACCATAGTTGTAAGAACGGCCAGTCTTTGCGTTCCAGACGATGGTGGTTTCTCTCATGTTGGCAATACCAATGTTGGTGATCTTCAATGGGGCTTCACCTTTAAAGACACGTTCAGCATTGATCTTTTCTAAAGTCAAGATACAGGCAGCAAGACATTGGACACCGTTGGCTAGGACATGAGCAGGTTTGACTTCGACCCAGCCAGATTTTGGGAATCTCAGAGTTGGACCCTTGGAGTCCCTGTCGTCTTCGATTTCGATATCGGCAGAGGCAGTGATGGTGATACCTTCGGCAGAGTAGATTTTGGTTTCCCCGTCAGCAGTGGTGTTGGCGGTGGTGGAGTACTCGATTTGGTGTTTAGCAACCTCCTCACCCTTTCTGTTGAACAGAATGGCTCTGGAGGAAGTGGTACCGATATCGATGGAAGCGATCAGTTGAGTGTCTCTGTGTGACATTGTGTTGGAGGGGAGAGGGAACAGGAAAGGAAAAGATGTCCAACTGAAACTGAGGATTTCCACTGTATTTATACCTGCCCCGAACGGGTCTTGTCTTGATGCGCAAGAACGAAAGAGTGCAGAAACGTCCAAAAGTAGTCGAGAAGTTAAGAAACCGGGCGCTGTGACTGTGGGGGTTGGTCCAAGGAGATGTTTGGAAGTTGTAGGTGCCAGCGTCTGTGGTACTCTACAAGCTGCCAACACCATCATACACGCTTCAGTGCCTACACGCTCGGTTAATGGCCCAGCAACTCATTGGTCCCCCGGAATAATCATCACCCACTAAAAAGGAAACGTTTTTCCTGGAGAAGCCTGGAGAAAGTCTCTGGAGAAGCTGCAGGAGAAAGCAAGGACAAAAACGAGCGGAGGTGGTGGACCCGGCAAATGGAGAACAATGTGCGGGCAGGGCACTGCCTAGAGGGATCACTGATGAACTGAGCTTGGAATGATTATAAGGGACCTCCCATTCTCTAGACCTCCGCACCCACGTCCGCTTAGAACTGGAGAAGTCCGATCATCTTTTACATTGCGGAGACCTCTGCTTCTGGTTCTGACTACTGGATCGGAAAATGACTTCTTGGAACAAGTTGGGGTGCTTCTACTTCAGTTTGTACTTCCGCTTCCACTCGGCTTCCACTCTCACTTCGGCTTCGGCTTGTCTTCTGTCTCCAGTTACTGGTTTCTTGTCTGTTGTCGTCATCTCTTTTTTTTTTGTGTCTGTTTTTTGTACCCACGGCTCTGTTGATTTAACCGAACACATTCACATTACATTTTTCCGTCGTTTGTCTCCGCAAACTGAAACTCTCATTGGTTGGAAGCCTACTGATCAACACTATTCGAGCTATGAGTTTAAAGAGGACAGCTTTATCCACGATTGGTTTATCTTTCCGCTTTTTTCGCCGGGACTGTGTCTTTGTACAGTGTACAGTATGTACGTTTACATTAACCGTTGACGGCGTGTCCCCATATTGTCCAATGTACACACTGGACATGCAGCCAGTGTGGAGATTCCCCAGTTGCCGAAACATCAACAACCACAGGCTACGGATCAATTTTGGCATAGAAATTTATTACCCCGTGGTTACTGGTGTGGACTCCCTTTTGAGTAGTCTGGGCTTTGCACTCTCCAGCCTCTCCAGCCTCTCCAGCCACTGCTACTCTCAAAGCTCACTTTGTGTTGTTGCTTTTTATCTCTCCAGCCGACAGTGCCCACCAGGACTGACCCATTTCCTCGAGCCTCGCTGTAAATGTAGAAACACCCCAGCCGCAGCTCTTTAATATGGTCTGAGAACTGAGGCATCTCCAGCTTCTCGGCGCACCTTTGTTGCAAAAACCCAAATTTTCATGGGGTACATCATACAAGACTCGAAAACCCTTCCGTATACACCGTGATTCATGTTTCAAGTTTCACGGATGAATCAATTGGTCGCCAGCCTGTTCCTGTTCCTGTTCCGGAATCATATGTCCAACCTCGGTACAGCTCCTCGGCTAAGTGGTGGATGACCTTTGTTGAATATTCGTTTGGAACAACAACTCAAAAACTCCCTCTTAACGGTTATCGCTTCCGGATTGGGAATCCGTATATTTTTACGATGCCTTAAGATCATCAGGGGTTTGTTGGAGTGGAGGAAACCGATATTACCACATTGCAGGGCTGTGGCTTGTGACCGTTCATGATAAAGGGTCTATGATCTAAAAGGTCTATGAGTGTACAGGAGATTAAACGCCTGCATGCTAATCGGTAAAGGTTTGAGAGCTGGATATATTGCCAACACTAGTGGCGGTATTGTCGATCATCCAACATCTCGTCTGGTACTGGTATCACAGGAACCACTCAACGTACAGGTATTTCGAACTAGCGGTATGCCATCCGATTCTCCATACAATATATGAAATACTACAGGTGTTTGTGTTTTTTTGATATTTTGGAGAAACTCATATACTGCCTGGTAGGACTCAATAGAGCCCACATCAATAGGTGAGTGTAAGGCTCTGTTTATCTCGCTCGGGAAGCCCTTATGTCAACGCGATGCACAGAGGGGTTAGACAAATAGGAGCCCAGAGCACTCAAAGATATCAACAGACACGAAGAACTTATCAGATAACCGGTCAAATTCAACAAATAACCAATCAAGCCCATGAGCAGCAGGTTTTTTACACCAGCGCCTTTTTACACCAGCGGCAAAAGACGTGGTATTTTGAATTGAATTATGAGGAAGTTGGAATTCAGTAATTTTTGTTAAAAAAAAAATCGAGGCACAAAACGGGAATCCGGCTTTGGACTCTCCACCACTGGTTTTGTGTCACTTTTGCATTATGGGAGATATCTACATCATATTGAGCCGCGAGCTATGGATTCCCGTTTGACAGTTGATTGGTCTTGTTGCTGACCAATTGAATGTAGAACAGTTGTCCGAAGGATCATGAGCAATTAGACATTCAGGCGGTGCTCAATGGGATATTTTTAGTTGAGTCAACTTGATTGATTACATGAATTGGTCATCAGAGGATGAAGTTGTTCTGTGGTTGTTAAAGAATTAGCGGGCGGTACGCGTAGGAGTTCTGTGACCTTTAAGAAACGTCTAGTTAATGTAGAAACCTTGATGACATTACATTATATAGATTATTCACCCTGTAAAATAGACAGGTAATCCAATCCCAGGCCAAATTGCACCAAATCTTTCACACACGCATAGTAATCCTCAGCTGATCTGGTAGATATTTGTGAACTGTGGCCCCCCTGATCCCCTTTTGCTCCCAATGGATGGTTTTTATTTGACTCTCAACAAATTTTTTATGTGCATGAGATGAGGATATGCAAAATTGATAGATCTTTTCGGTGTATAGAGCGCGTTATCGCCGCTAATAGAGAGTGTATCTGTGACGGGAGAGGATGGGAGAAACGGTCAATAGCACAAACAGGGGGCGAGGATAGCAAATATTGGTAGCACATGCCCATCAGACGCTTGAAACATCCCCATATCTCCATATCGCCACATTTAGTCCGTGCCATGGGTTTCCTCAAGGCCCTGGTTCGTGGCACATTCCTCCGTTGACATCACTTTTCCTGCAGGTTCAACAATTTTTTTTTAGTGAGGAACAAAGAAAAAGGAAAAAAACACGACTCTTTAAAGCTGTTGACGCCACGACGTCATCTCCCGAGATTCGTGGCTTAAGCGTGGGAGGCTCATGTGACTCAGGTCTCCTTTGTGCGATTTTGGCAAATTCTGTAAAGTGACAAGCTCTGAGCTCTGTCATTGGCCAAAAGTCGTTGGTGATTAAAAGCCCGAGCCTTTACGTCAGCGATCACCACTGTTGCCAACCAAAGAGCTTATAATCATTTGGATACCAAGGGATAAGGAAATTCCAGCTGCCGCATAAAACCAAAAAAATTAACCATCGTTCAGGTCCCTGACGTATAAATACCCAGTCTTTCCCTGTGCCACCTTTCCCTGTCAGATCTTTTGAAAGTCTTCCTGGTTATGCAAAGTTGTCTTGCCAGATCCTTCACTAGACAAGCGTTACTCTTCTCTACTACTGTTACTGCCACTGCTACTGCTACTTCTACTACTTCTACTACTCGCTCTATCCATAACACTCACTCTTTCAAACTCACCAAATCAGACTTATCGAACACCAAGATGTCTCCATTACCAGAATCTGATGACTCTGGCATCTCCCCATTCACTTTAACCAAGAACTCAGACTTGAAGGAATATCTACACAACAACAGGCTATGGGTTGAAAAGACCGATGAGGCCAAACCGGGCCTATTTGAATCAAATGGTAAAGGTCAATCTCCACATACTTTATGGATCGGTTGTTCAGATTCCAGATACAACGAAAACGTGCTGAATGTTTCCCCCGGCGAAGTTTTCGCTTTCAAATCTATCGCCAACCTGGTGTCCATCGATGATCTGACGACTGTTTCCACTCTGGAATTTAGTATCAACGTCTTAAAAGTCAAGAAGGTGATTGTCTGTGGGCATACTGATTGTGGTGGTATTTGGAACTCGTTGTCGTACAAGGACCTGGGTCCACAAAACTCCAACTTGATGAAATACTTGCAAAAGATCGACGACCTTAGAGACGAGTTTATCAAGGAACTAGAGCCGATCAAAGACATGCATGAAAGAGCCAAAAGACTCGCGGAGTTCAATGTTTCCAGACAATTGGAGATCCTAAAGAGACAAAAACCAGTAATCGAGGCCCTTGCTAAGAACGAGATCGAGCTGTGGGGCCTGGTCTACGACGTTGGCAGCGGGCTGTTGGAGGTTGTTGAGGCGTAGACGTGTGTTTTATATAGAGTAATAGAAATTCTGTAATTGGACCGGTTAATCTTAATAGAAATCAAAGAACCACTCAGTTTATGTAGTTAGTATATATAATTTCTGTCATACCAACCCGTGTCAGCACCGATCGCGAAATTTGTGATAAAGATTTGTGATTTCTTCGAGGGGTTCATTCTTATCACAAGCAGAAAATCGGCCCTCAAAGACCACTTTCGAGACCAGAGCACTGCCAAACTCTACCAAAGCCCTGTCTAAAGTCGTCCATCACCACTGCCAGTGCACCACTGGTCTAGAGAGAGATCCCAGACACCGTACAGACTCTGAACAGGGCCCGCCACGCCGTTCTGCCCGTTACTTCTTCCCAATCACTGAAGGTTGCCACCCCTCTAAGAGTTCGTGTCACTGAAACAAAAGGCCTTCAGGGAGGGAAAAGTTCACTGCCATCCATAATTGGTTTCAATTGCCATTGCTATTACCATTGCCATTTCCACCAAGAGAAGCTGCTCTAACGTTTAGGCGACACTATCGCCACACACCTCTATTGCACTATGAGTGATTCAACTAGAAACTATCGCACCCTGGCCAGAAAAGAGTCACCAGTGTTCCCGCAGTCACCACAACTGGTCAGCCACGAGTCTGCAGGCCAGATCAGCACCTTAAACGTCACAGACTCTGGGAAAGCCGCCAGCAACATCGCCTTGAACAGCTCCAATATCCCCGGTTTAAGCCTAAGAAGAAGATCCTCCACCGGTGTCGATCATCATAGAAACCTGCCAAACTTGACTGCGTCTCAAAGATCCATCGAAAACAACTTGTTGCTACTGAACTCTGTCAAGATTAACTTCCCGATTTCTGAAATCCCTGAAGATATATTGAGATTCATCCCAGAGAATCAACTAAAGATATTAGAACCATTTAGAAAGAACATTCAAACCATCGATCCAGCTGATCAAAAATTCATCGTTAAAAAGAAGTACTCTACAAATGTTGACGAAAGAAACTATTTGACTGTTTATGAGTACCAAATCAATGATGGCTGGATCATTTGGGATTATCATACAGGTTATGTCTTCTTCACTGGTCTTTGGAAAAGTTGTGGTAATAACAAGACTGATATTAACAAATTGATTGAAAACTTCCCAAACATCTCTAGTACAGTGAAGAGAGTTCGTGGTGGGTTTTTGAGAATCCAGGGCACTTGGTTGCCGTTCCACATTGTTAAAGACCTGGCAAAGAAGTTTTGTTTCAATATCAGATACTGCTTAATTCCCTTGTTTGGTAAGGATTTCCCTGATCAGTGTTTAAAGCCAAATGATTCAAACTTTGGAAAATTGGTTGATGTCAACACTGTTGGTCATAGAAGAAGAAAATCTAGTATTTCCAATACTACAAGATACTTAGATATCTCAACGGCATCTGGTGCTCTTGCTGCTGCTTCCGCTTCTACGTCTACTTCAACTTTATCTTCTTCGATCACCAAACCAAAGATCTTTAAAAAGATTAGATCCAAGTCAGATAGTGTTCAAATTAGTCCTACAAACTTACCAATCCTGGAGATGGAAGAAATCTTGAAGGCTTCAAAACAGTTACATGACTTGTCATCTTCCCATAATTACAGCTTCCACAATCAACAATTCAATACTCCTAAAAGGGATTCATTTAACTATGGTGGGTTTGTATGGTCATGGAATGATGGGTATGATTTGAAGATCTTGGGTCGAGAACACGAATCTGCAATAATCACTGATGATTTGATGTTAGATCCTTTTTCACCACAACAACAGCATCAATTTACAAAACTGGCTCCTTTGCAAAATATCACTCCAAAGCATCACAATATTCAAAACCTGTTGACCCCAATTGAGTTCATGGATACATCTAGGGAATCAATCCCCAAGAACTATGATGGTTTTGAATCGTTATTGAACGCTGCTCAACATTTGATGAACACAACACAGGACTCAACCCCCTCTTCAGTGTCACCACCTGGCTCTAATGCCCACGAGAGTAGAAGCAAGATCAAGATTGGTGAACTGTTGAGTTGAAGAAGAAGAAAAAGAGAATGCTTTGGTTAATGATACATCTACACTAGATTTTTATATCTATTTGCACTACATTTGGGCTCATCTATTCATTTAGTGAACTATTTTATTTATTAACTTCATTTTTGAGGGTTTATGTTTTTTTTAGAGGTATGATGGGTATATGGTTATGATTATGGTATAGGGAATACCATGGGCCATCGTTTAGGATTTGGTAAAGGGTTGATTTTTTTTATTTCTTTTTGGTATACTTTTGAGGTTGGTGTTTTTATTCCTTTTCTTTTGGTTTTATTGTCGTTGTCAACTGGTTGACAAAGGTACTTGGTTTGGTTTATATTATGCTACTTTTTTTTAGGATTGAAACTATGTTGATTCTTTATTGGTTATAAATATTAGTATGGTGTTTTTCATCTTTTATATGAATACATGTTGGTTTTACGGATAGTATTATTGTAAGGTCCCTATGTTCCTTGTACGAAACATTTACTTTAATTGGGCAAGCAATATTGTATAGCTCGTTGATTTGGCGCTCTTTTTCGATTAAAAGATCAAAAAATCGGTTTTTTAATGGCAAATTTCTAAAGCTGTACAATTAAATTAAACAAGGCACAAAAAGCAGAATATATAAAGAAACATCATGAGTATCGTCAAAAAGTGAGTGTGTGTAACATTTTTGTACAATTACGCATTATTAACATTCGTTTCAAGAGTCTCCAGAACGGACCTATACAGTGACAGTGAACAAGAAGTGGACGATGATGAAGTGATACTCCCAAAACTAGAATTTGAAATCGTTGAAGCTGAGACAAACCAGGCCCCAGAAGATGAAGTAATGGAAGACTCTCCAAAGGAAGAGTTTGACTTCCCGCTGTTCTCATTTGGTGGGAGTTTGTCGGAAGAAAAGGAGAAGAAGGACGAAGAGATCAAGGAAGATGATGATGAAAGAGGCCGTAAGCTTGAGAGACAAACCATCAGAGTCTCATTAAGATCACCATCCCCTGAAGTTATAATACAGGATCGTCCAGATTCATACTATTTCGCCAGCTACGATGAGGATCAACTCAAACAGTTTGCTGATGTCGCACTAACTGGAGATGATATCATCAATCAAGCACAAATAGGAGTGAAGGGTTATTTCTCCATGCGCAGGATACTCAACTTGAATGAACATAATGAGAAAGTTGAAAGAGAACTACTAAGAGAAAAGAGACAGAAGAAGATCAGACCGGGGAAAAAGAAGAGACTGGCCACCATTGAAAGCAGGAAGAAGAACCAAGAGAGAGCTCAAGTGCAGAAGGAGATTGAGAAGGAGAAACAAAAGAAACTGATGAAGAAAATTCACCATAAAAGAGGTGGTAAGAAGAATAAGAAGAAGGCTGTTGTTAAGGGGAAATCTGCTGCTGCTGACCCTAAAAGGCCAAAATATAGAACAGAATAGAGCATTCCTAACGTATATTACATTGGCATTGGACCTTATACAAAGCTGATATCAGTGGCCACTAGCTAACCGATGAATATCATTTCTCCTTTGAGAAACAATGTCATGATTTGCTTAACCAATTTCTTTAGATTGTGTCTAGAGATCGAGGATATCTAGAGCTATCATATAGTAAAGGTTGCTTGTATTGGCTCCAAACTCAAGAAGGAGAGACATGTGTTCAGTAGTAGGTCCAAACTACTAGAAATTAATAATAAAATTCTTGACCAAGTTTATAGGTTAACTTAATCAGACAAACTTGTTAATTAAGTCAGTGTAGGGTTCTTATGATTCAATAATAAGTTCCAGTAACCTGAACCTATCACTATAAGTCTATCACCAGAATCTCTCAAAACATCCAGACACCACTTTCTGGTGATCGAAATCAAAATTACAATAAACTGTCAACAAGATCAAACAAGTCCATTGTGTATTTAATACCTGTTCCCTCATCACATTCCCTCATTTGCACTGCACCAGAAGATGGATTATCTAGACTACGAGGCGTTCGGCACTTCCAGTCATAGATCTGATGACCACAACAGCTCTGAACTGCCCGAGCCAGCTCAACCATTGATTTTACCATTGAATCCAGACATTACCAACAAGTTTAGAGGTTTGTCACTTCTAAAGCAGAAATTCGACTTCGAGGGTAAAGAGGATGAAGAAATCTCCACCAGTGAGGCCAATATCACTACGAAGATTGCTGAGAAGTATGCAAAATTATCCATTGAACTTCTAAGTTCATCATATAACGATCAATCCAATAATTTCTTGATATCTGATCTTCCGACCCACAAATCCTCTAAGCCAGATGTTATCTTGAGTAATAAGCTATCCAAGATCTTGAATTCATACGAGTCTAACGATCCAACCCTTCGTGAAGCATTGAATATCTTACAGGGTAAAAAAGACCTAGACTTGCAGTCATTAATACGATCAGATCTTTATGGTTCTATTATGAGAAGAAGATTCAGAAGTGAGATTGAAGGTGAACTGTTGAAACAACACAGTAATATCTTGAGAGAATTTCAACCAATTGTGGAAAAAATTGAACATTTGGGGAAGAAGATTGATCAATTGAATACTATCAATGATAAGTTGAATGAACTAGGTGGATTGGATCCTGAAATTATCTCCAAGATTGATGAGTTGATTAAGGAGAAAAACCTTGTGATATTGAAAAGGTCATTGTTGCAAAACTTTAAGAAGAACTTCACTTTAAGTCAATATGAAGAACACTACTTATCGAATGAAGACATCTCACTTGAATATTTCGAGATCCTGTCCAAATGTATTAAGATCCATTCAGACTGCTCTGTATTATTAAGTTTGCAGAATACGCAGCTAGGATTCAAGATCATGGAAAAGATGAATAGTTTCCTGGATCTATCATACCAAAGAATTTCATTTTTCCTATCGAATCAACTTGACTTATTTATTAATCAGAAAACCAATGATGATTTCTTAACCACAAGCTCCAAAGAATTGAAACTAATGAAAATCTCCATCTTTTACCTATCAAGAAACTTGAAATTCTTTGATGATATCATTGGGAAATTGGTTCAATCACGCTCCAAATTCATCGTGGATGACCTGTTATACCAATTAAACAACTCTGATTCAACAGACCATTCAAGACCAATCATTCTTTCTGCCCATGATCCATTGAGATATATCGGTGACATTCTTGCTTATGTTCACACCGTTATTGTCAATGAAGTTGAATTTATCACTGGTATGTTCAAATTCGATGAATTTGAAACTGATAGAAGTGAACTGGAGGAAAGATTGATCCAAGCTGAAAACTTACTAAGTTTAAACGACTCCATTACCACCACTGTTTCCAAAATTATTGGCTCTTTGAGCAGACCTTTAAAGATTAGAATTGAACAAACATTGAGAAGTGAACATAGTGTTGAAATCATCCACAAGATCTTCAACCTAATGGACTTATACGGAATGATGTATGAAAAACAATTTCCAAAGGGCACTGAATGCTCCATCTTTGAAACATTGAATTCTTTGAAGGGTCTAAGTGTGGAAAGAGTGTTCAATTTGATCAGAGAAGAAATCACAATAGTTGAAAGGGATAACGAAGTCATTGACTGGTCCTTAGGTGAAGATGATTCCCTGCTACCTCCGGATTGGTTAAGAACCCTATTGTCTGAAACCCTGGTGGTGTTTAATGATCACAATAACACCTTTGATGATAGTAACATCTTTAAATTGAATAATGAGGAATTCAAAGTGTTAACAGGCTTGCTTGTTGATAAACCAATTGAATTGATCAGGAGACAGTCAAAAATCAATTTCAAGAGTGATCCAAGATCCAAGAAGATCTTTGAACTGAATGCATTGGACCTAATAGCTTCAAGAATCTTAGCTATTCCACCATTAACCACCAAAGTCCTGGAATTAACCGAGCTAATATCCACCACAAAGGAAGAACTAACCAAGTATCAGTTCGACTCATTACTGAAAGAGTCTTGTCTTGACATCCATCAGCAGTTAATTCAATTGATCTTCCCTATTGAACAACTCGAATCTGAGGATGACTACTACATGTATTCGTCATTAGTAGAGAACAAATTATTTGGTAAGGATAAACTGAATGAAATTGAAGTCCAACTACATGAATTTCTTCCTGTTGCATTGATTGAAACTCAACAGGCTCTATTCAAAATTTCATCTCCATCAATCGCCAACGATATCATTACTGAGAGTTCCTTGAGATTCTTGAAGCTATACAATGTTTTCTACAAGATCCTGAAAATCATTTATGAAGAGGATCAAATACTGGAATGGACAACATTCGAAGTCGCCACTTTGCTAGGTGTTGAAGAGATCTACAAATCAGAAATAGATAATTAATGAACATGACATAAATAAAAAGTATTGTTATTACTAGGGCGCCCCTATTTAACTTCGTAATGATTTGGAACCTTACCACGACCGTAACCATCTTTACCATAGTAATCCATTGGATAATAGTTCTTATCCCACATTCTATCTTCCTCCATCATGACCATGGCTTCGTAAGGCGTTAGTAGTGGCTTATTGAAAGCATACCCCCAATCAATGGACAATCTTGGGCATGCAACTTGAATAAAGACATCGATATCGTCAAACATGGACAGCTTTTGCGGGAAGATCTCAGATAAGATGATCTTGACAACGGTCTTACCTCTTTTCTTCAACTGGGTTTCCAGATTATTCAAAGTGTTGGTGTTACCTTGTCTACCCAAAGCCCCTAGGATCAACCCAACTTTCTTAGCATCCCTTGCAGTCGTAATGGCATCTTCTCTGACTTTCACCATTTGTTCTTGATCGTAGTATTCCCTGGTGAACTTTCTTGAGTATGGATCATACCTGTAAGCGGGTATTTCAGGGTTATGGATCATAGCACTTTCAAGATGAAATCTCCCATCCCCAACATAAATCATAGCGTCAATCTCCTCTTTATCCAGTCTTTGTGATGTACAACCCAACACTTCACCTTTGGACAAGGGCATGATCTGTGGAGGCATGGTATAGATAGGTTTTTCTTCGTCAGTGGCCAGCTTGTCCTTGATGGAATGGATGGTAGGGTTGAATTGAATAGTACCGAAGGTGGCGATTCTTGAACCTTTTTCAAAGTTTCTCTTTATCGTGTTGATCATGTGAGTCTCATCAATGTTAATAGTGACGAAGATGTAAAGTACTTTGATAAGTGTGATATCGATAGGCACTAGGCATGAATGGGCATAATGAACGATGAAATCACAGTCTAGTGATCTTGCTGTATAATCATCAATACAGCATGCACCATAGGACACGTCACCCATGACGATGGTCTCACATTGACAGAATTGTTCCAAGATATCGGAGATTACCAATGAGTATATCAGCAAACCTTCAGGCATCTGTAAAGCCACACGTTTAGCGTTGCTCTTCTTGATGTTCCAGACTGTCTTGTGGATTTCAAAGTTGTAGTTTGAAGGGAGGAGCCTGATGGCTTCATTCAGCTCCTTATCGTCAAGGATCTCTTGTGGGATTTGTGTCATGGCCCTACCCACATGACGTTTGGCTCTATTGGTCTTCACCAAAGAGCCCTCCGTGGCATCTCCACTGCTCTCCTTCTTACCAACAAATCTTCTTCTCGGAACCCTCTTTGGCTCCTGCACTGTTGTTTCGGCCATTCTGTATCTTCTGGAATAGTTATAACTTCTTCTCTATTAATACCAGCTGGGTTATGTCTTTTCCCAATTTTTTAATAAGTCCATCACTTATATTAAATTTTTGATGTAAAACGAGTTCGCGGAAATATTTTTTCAAAGAAACTTTTTGACATATAAAAACACATTGAGACATAAAATTGACTTTATTGTACAGAGAATACTCCGGAAACGCAATGCTGACACCCAGGTTCACGTGTTCCCAGGACGAGGAATTTGTCTATATTGACATCAAGGTCAGCCACATCCGTTTCGATGCTCCCGGCGTGCAGATCGTTGTGGAGAACGAGCTATTCGTCTTTGCACTAAGCCCTTACTATTTGAGACTGAGGTTCTCCGAGCCTTTGATCGATGATGAAGAGAGATCCAATGCCCATTACGAGGCCAAGGATGAATGCATCAAGGTCAGAATACCGAAGCTGAACAAGGGTGATGTCTTTGAAGATTTGGACTTGCCCCAGAAGCTGTTGGCTAGAGCTGGTGAAGAACAAAAGGAAGAAGCTCTAGATACAAAACAGTTGCTACAAGAGATTGGTGTGCAGACCAAAGATGAAGGTTTGATCAAAGAGGCAGGCAAAATGATTGAAGAATTGCCCCTATCGCAAGGCCAAACAAAGCCAAACATTCAAATTATTGGTGAAGAGACCTCTGATTTGGAAAAGACTGCACAGGAAGCAGATGCCTTTAATTGGGAGATCCAACAAACAATTGATGAACCAAATTTGGGATCCCAGGCAAAATATGGTTTCAACTCCGAGTATGACTCCATCATTGGTGTTTCAATCAGCAATGGTAACGATATCAATGATCTTGATGATCCAGAACATTCAACTCCTGAATCAAGAATCAAAGAAAGATTACTGAAGGAGAACCAAAAATTCGATCCAGAATACTATGCTGCTGACTATATGACCACAAAATACTCCAGTGAGGATGAATACTCCGTGATACCTGACTTGTTGAAATACGAAAACCCACTATTAACTACCTTAGAGTTGACATTCACTGAAGATGAGAACAACAAGATGTTAGACCTCCCAAAGAAATCATATCTAATAGCGAACCCAAAACCACTATACTATACCATCTTGTCACTGCTATTCTCATACTCTTTTGAAATGAGAGAGACTGAAGGTGAACTAAATACAGAATCTGCATGGAGCATTGGGAAACTTACGCCGCAGATTTCCTCTTTGGACCAACAAGTCATCCTTCCTGATGCCACTGTCCCTATTATCAAAGCCATCATCATTACCAGTATCAGACGCACATTAGCATATCCATTGCATAGAAACTTCGAGCTAGCATATAAGGCCTGGTTGGACGCTGTTGCAGTGTTGAATAGAGGTAAAAGAGCCGTGTTGAAAGCGTTATTGACTTTACATGAATCTTTTAGATATCATGACATTTACTATGTCTATAACAAAGTTCTGTTAGATGATCTGATTAGTTGGGTGATCAATGACCCTAGAGACACTGATTTTATTTTCAAATCCCTTGGTGCTGAATTGAAGAGAAATTTGGATACTCTGGAGAAGAACGAAATTGTGTTTGAACAACTAGATGACGAAGGTGACGTTGATACGAGCTTAAACATCTTGGAAATTGAACAGATTGCAGAAGAGATGTATAAAAACCAGGAATGACTTATATAGCACTACACACTTTCACCTAAAGGTGTAAAGTATAATTAAAAATGCATTTGTTGTTTTTTCGTTAAATCATGTGGAGCTTAGAATATTATTGGCGAAATTTGGGCCAGGCGTGGACTTGTTACTCGAGGCACTTGGGGCTGTCGTATGTGCCTTCCCAGCCTCTGCCTTCTTGATATCAGACGGTTTCACACCGGGCTGGAAGGCCTCAATCGCAGCGTCCTGTTTCGTGGGCGACATTGTAGCATTTTGTCTATCCAGTATGAAATTCTCGGATTTGGTTCTGGAATGGCCCAGGGGTCTGAATGTGGACATTGGTGGCTTATCCTCGTTCTCTTTCGCTTCCTGTGTAGTAGCAGCAGTGGCAGTAGAGGCAGTAGTGATATTAGTAGTGGAAATTCCGGTGGTGTTAGTTGTGGTATCTTCCTCATCACTTTCCTTAGGCACGTCCAAACTGGATCTTCTTCTCTTTCTGGACCCTGGATTCTCACTTATGAACTGTATTGGGCCGATGGTGCCCATCATGGACTGCTGGTTTCCTAAGGTGGAAGGGGATGTGGGCTCCGATCTCTTTGGGGTATTACTGTTGGAAGCGAAGTGTGGTAATGACTGGTTTCGTCTGTGCATGGGGGAGCTTGGGTATCTTCCCCTATCAAGCTGTGACACAGCAGCAGCACCTATCTTTGCAGGGGAGTTCGGTCTTCGCGCATGAAGCGTCACTGGAGGAGCCAAATGCGTGGTCTCTGTCTGGTACTGCGCGTAAAGTGGGCGTTGCTGTTGTTGTGGGTGTTGTTGCAGGTGTTGTTGTGGAAGATGCTGTTGATGCTGTTGATGTTGTTGATGGTGTTGTGTGTGAGGAGGCGGTGGTGGCGGTGGTGCCTGTGTTTGTGTTTGTGTCTGTGCGAGCTTGCTGACCGTCTCCTCGCTCAGGCCTTCATGGGAGAAGACCATCGGTATGAGATAGGGAGGAATATTAGACGACAGGCACTTGTTAAGGAGTTCAATGGACTTGTTTGTATTTTCCACCTTGTAATACAGTTGTTTGGTGATCTCCTTCTCCCGTTGCAAGCTGATCACTTCGATGAGAGACTTCTCCGTGTATGGCCACTCTGCGTTAGGGCCCAGTCCCAGAAGCATGGACAGTTGTTCATTCATTTGCCGGTGGTTCCAGTGTTGACAGATAAACAAGGCTCAGTGAAGAACTTAAAACTCATCTGTGAAATGAAAATTTCGTGTCTTTTCAATTTGGGCATGGAAATAGCCCAAAGTAGAAAGCAACGGTCCAGATTTGGAACAAGGTTGGAGGGGCAGGATGTGGGGCAGAAGCCCTCAAATCCCTTTAACGTTTGTCAGGCACAATAGACCAGACTCTTGGGTCTAACTCTGGGACTTGTTTTAGTCCCTTATTCTGAGGTCCTGCGTCCTAATGTTAGGGCTCTTAGACTTGTACCGTGGGTATATTTAATCGTATTAAGCCTTAATATCCTAGGCCCCCGCGAAAAAAAATGTTTGATGCGACATCATGTACGGCTCAAATTTACTCCCAATTTCATAAATCGGCACTTAGGGACACTCTTTTACAATCAAGACTCATTTCGATTCTCAATTGGCCATTGCTGGATGCTCGCTGCCCGTTTTCCTCAATACATACAAAAGCCCTTCTCTCGACTACTCAGCCCTTTTGTTCAGCACGCTAATTTTTACCACAAGATGCCATTACCTAAAATCCTGGAACAACACAGACCAAAAGAGTCTCCTGAGACCGATTACTCAACTCTGTCCAACTACAAGGACTTCAAAGTCAACCACTCCACTTTCGACATTGCCCTGAACTTTGACTCTCAAAACATTGTCGGCTCTATCAAGTATGATTTGACTTCTTTATCCACAGTCTCCAAAATCGTCTTGGATACCTCCTTCTTAAAAATCAACTCCATCACCATTGATAACGAAACCAAAGAGTTCGAAATCAAGGACAGATCCGAACCATTGGGTTGTGCTTTAGAGATCCCATTCTCTTCAGAAGTTAACACCAAGTTCGAGTTATTGTTAAACTTTGAAACCACTAAGGAGTCCACTGCTATCCAATGGCTGAAGACGAATCCAAATACCACTGATCGCTCAGACTACGTCTTTACTCAATTGGAACCAATCCATGCTCGTTCTTTGTTCCCATCTTTTGACACACCTTCTGTCAAATCCACCTTCACTGCCACCATCAAGTCTAAGCAACCAGTGGTGTTTTCAGGTCTACCAGTTGAATCCAACAAAGACCATGTCTACAAGTTTGAACAAAAGATCCCAATCCCTTCTTATTTGATTGCCATTGCCGCAGGTGACATTGTCTCTGCAAAAGTTGGTCCAAGATCAACCATCTATGCTGAACCAAGTGTCTTAAAAGATGCCACCAATGAGTTCGAATCAGATGTGGAAAATTTCATTCAAATTGCTGAAAAAATCGTCACTCCATATATATGGACCACCTATGATTTCTTAATCAACCCAGCTTCCTTCCCATACGGTGGTATGGAGAACCCAAACATCACTTTTGTCACTCCAACTTTGATCTCCTACGACAAATCACAAGTCGATGTCATTGCCCATGAATTGGCCCACTCCTGGTCTGGTAACAACGTGACCAATGCCTCCTGGGAACACTTCTACTTGAACGAAGGTTGGACTGTTTACTTGGAAAGAAGAATCACTTCTTTCAAAAATGGTAAATTGGATGAAAAATTTAGACATTTCCAATACATCCAAGGTTGGAACGATTTGGTCAACTCAATTGAAGCTTTACCAAAATTTGAATATTCTAAATTAGTCCAGGATTTGAACAAGGGTAAAATCGACCCTGATGACACTTTTTCCTCTGTTCCTTATGAAAAGGGTTCCAACTTCTTATTCCATTTGGAACAAGCTTTAGGTGGTGTTGAGGCCTTTAACCCATTCATCAAATTCTACTTCACTAAATTTAGTCAAAAATCATTGGACACTTATCAATTTGTTGATTCCTTATATGAATTCTATGGACAAGACAAATCCAAATTGAAAGTATTGAACGATTTCGATTGGGAATTATGGTTGTATACACCGGGTTTACCACCAAAATACCCATTTGATACCACTCTTGTGGATCAAGTCTCCGATTTGGTTGCCAAATGGGTCTCCAAGGCCACCGAATTCACCACTGTTCAACAATTCAAAGAGTTTTTTGCCTCTGAATCTGCCATCTATGACTCCTTCTCATCCCCACAAAGAATCTTATTCATTGATAACATTTTAGAAGCCAACACGGACGACTTTTGGTTAAAGAACTCAGTTGCCAGTGATGCCCTATTGGAAGTCTATCCAGACTTGAATTCTTCAAGAAACACAGAGATCATCTTCAGATGGTTCAAGTTCAAATTATCCAGTGGTAAGACTCAATATCACCAAGACCTGGCTGACTGGTTAGGCACTGTTGGTAGAATGAAGTATGTCAGACCAAGTTACAAATTGTTGAATAAAGTCAACCATGAATTGGCTGTTGCAACTTTCAAGAAATATCAAGATTTCTACCATCCAATCGCTGCTAATCTGGTTAAGAAAGATCTCGGTCTAGCTTAAATGATAAATGAAATCTAATTTTAGTGTCTAATTTTAGTGTCGTTTGATTAAAATAACTATCTTATCTCGGTAACCATGGTAACAGTCTGCAAAATCACGCTGTCTTTTTTTTTGCTTTGCCTCGTTGAAAAGAAATAAAAAAGTCCAAAAAAATCCACAAAATTCAAACATTAAAAGTTGTTGCACACTCTCTTCATTTGATTTCGTGTTAGAAACCGCACTCTTGTAAAGCTATAGACCGGTTCAAGATGAGTTTAGCCCAGTTCTCCAACATCACTGTGAGTACCACCGGTCCTTCAGGGGGGCTTTGAACGCGAGATGCCATGTCATTGTGCCTCGTGTTATGATTTCGATATGATTTCGAGAGAAACGTTGTACTAACTATCTAAACCTTAGTTCTCACAGTTCTCAGATAGATTGAGTCTAGACAGATTGAAATCAGACCTGTCTTCCGTACAGAACAAGCTGTCCAGTGTCCGTCCTCCACAAGAGTTTTTTGATGTCAAGAGAGTCTCTAAGCCACAAAACTTTGGTGAGGTCCAATCAAGAGTTTCTTACAACTTGAAGTACTTCTCCACCAACTATGCCATTGTGATCTCTATGCTATCCATCTACTCTCTATTGACCAATTTGTTGCTGCTGTTTGTTTTGGTCTTTGTCGGAGCCGGTGTCTTTGGTATAAGTAAATTGAATGGTCAAGATTTGGAACTAGGTTTTGCTAGATTCACTAGCTCTCAATTATACACCGGTTTGTTAGTCATTGCCCTGCCATTAGGCTTCTTAGCTAGTCCTATTTCTACTTTGCTTTGGTTGATTGGTGCTTCTTTGGTCGCTGTTGGTGTTCATGCTTCATTCTTGGAAAAACCGGTTGAAACTGCCTTTGAAGAAGAAGTTTGAAGAGAAGGATATAGATATATAAGAGTTATGAGGGTTTTTCACTTTTCACCGGATGTTGTGCTACACATATAAACAATTTATGCAAATGATATTCCATTCATGTAATCTAATTTGTGTAAATGAAAAACTTGTTCATTTACTTGAAACGTTGCTAGTTCAGCAATCAACGTCACAATCACAACAGCACTCTAAGATCCATAAACATAACAGAATCTTACAACAGGTACCGCAACAGCTGCTCTCGTTTCTAGGAGGAGCCTGCTGGATGTATATGGGTTGTGGTTGTTGGGCATAATAGGCTTGTTGTGGAGGACCGTAAGGTTGGTTCTGCGTGGTGGTGTTAGTACCTCAGATCTATATTAATTGAGAGATGAATCAAGAGTACTCACTTGGTGATGACCCATTGTGTTCTGTGTAGTGTTCTTTCGTCAGGGCCCTTCTCTCTTCCGTTTGCGGCGTTGTGGTGGTTTTTATAATTCTGGCAATTGATTCTATTCTTGGGTGTGGGCTGTGGAAAGAGGCTGAAGAACCTGCAGATTAATGATCTTGAGACTAAAAAAAAATTATAAACAAAGAAATAACGAACTGCATGGGACTTGGCAGTGATAGTTCTGTCTATATCGATCTATGATGGATCCGTGTGAGTATTGGATCAAAGCGAGTACTGGTTCTCACAATATATATGCGGTTGGTTCCACCTGCAGGATAACGACAACTTGGGTCACAGCCCTTTTCACTCTAAGTGTCAGATGGGCTCCATCATGGAACATATATCTGATGTTGGGGTGTATTCCTATCTCGTGTGGTACCCTTGACCAGAGACTGACTAACTGCTGATGGGAATTGACTTAAATTGCGAATCTACGGATACAGTAAGCGCAGTCGGTGTATTTATACATGCAAATCTCAAGAATCTAGACCTAGACCTTAGTCGCACAGACCACCGTCGCAACCACCACCACAGCACATCTCTAGGAGACAACCACATAGTAGAATTTTACAACAGGTACCGCAACACCCACTATTCTTTTCCTCTTGTGGTGCTTGGACGTAGACAGGCTGTTGTTGTTGGTAGTATCCCTGTTGGGGTGGACCCTGCCGGTAGTAGCCACCCTGTGGAGGAGGAGGGCCCTGTTGGTATCCCTGTTGATATCCCTGTTGGTTATACTAGTAACAGTTTGTTAGTTTCTTGTTCCAGGCAGATCTTTAGATCTGGGATCTTGGCAATTGAGTGGCTGCAAAATTTTTGACACAAAAATCAACAAAAGTGGCGGAGGCAGCGTAAAAGGAGCTTCTAAAACTACTCACGTTTTCTTAGGACATATGTATTTATTCTGATCAGATATCGGAAGACAAGTACGGTGGCGGTGCGATGGGGGAAAAACGTCGATTTTATGGAAAATAATCTCGACTAATTTTTTTTTTGCATAGCCATAATCAGTTTCAGATCAAAACACAATGTTTCAGACACCAGACACGTGATTTGTTAAATTTTCCAAGGTGATTTTTGATAAAATTCTCGAGTAAAGTGCAATTCTTGGTGCTGTGATTGGCCTGATACTCCTTTCCTGCTGAAATAGTTTCAAATACAACTCCCTCCCTACAATCGTCATTATTGCCTAAAAGGGAAACAATCCCACTGTATGAACTTGTTAGAAAACATCCAGACACCAGCCGCGAATTTTTTGATTCCTACTAAAAAAGGAACTTTGAACTAAAAACCTACAGGTATACCCAAATGTATATCCAAAACCCCTCCACTTTTGCTCCCAACTGTAATGACCGCCTGCTCGTTCGAGTTGCTGACCTCCTTCGATGTGGAATATGCGCCATCGACAATCAAAAAGTGGAGATCCAAGCGTACGGGCCTCCAAGCTGCCATCATTGATAAAGAATCTCCAATCGTGAATGGGTTCTTTGCAGTCGCCACTGAAGTCGAGGATGATTCCGGTACTCCACATACTCTGGAGCATTTGATCTTCATGGGCTCCAAGAAATATCCTTACAAAGGTCTGCTTGACACACTGGGTAACATTGCCTTTTCGAACACTAATGCCTGGACTGCCACTGATCAAACTGTGTATACTCTAACCACGGCCGGCTGGGAAGGTTTTAAGCTGCTGTTGCCTATCTATTTGGACCATATCTTGAATCCAACCTTGACTGATGAAGCATGCTATACCGAGGTGTATCACGTTGATGGTGAAGGTAAGGAAAAAGGTGTTGTGTTTTCAGAAATGCAAGGTATCCAGAATCAACCATGGTTTTTAACAGCTCTTGATGCTCAAAGAACTATTTTCCCTCCTAAATCTGGTTACTCTTCTGAGACTGGTGGATTGATGGAAAATTTGAGAGTCTTGTCGAATGAAACAATTAGAAATTTTCATAAATCTAGTTATAGACCTTCAAACTTGTGTGTTATTGTCACTGGTACTGTTAATGAAGATGAATTCCTTCAAGTTTTGGAAGAATTTGACCAAGAATTACCCACCTTAGAACATTTGCATAGACCATTCTTGGACTCTCCATACCAGATCACTCCATTGAAAGAGACCCTGGTTAAAGAAATTGAATTCCCAGAGAAGGATGAAACCAGTGGTGAGTTATCAATTAGTTGGGTTGGTCCTAATTTTGAAAACTATGATGAAGATTTGGCCATCACTTTGCTACTAGAATACTTGTCTGAGGGATCTCTTTCATTGTTGACCAAATACTTGGTTGAGATTGATGAGCCATTGGCCAGTGATATCGAATACAACACTGATGATTTCACCTATATCATTCCATACATCAAATTAAACGACGTTCCAACTGAGAAACTTCAAGAAGCCAAGGATAAGACACTTGAACTATTGAGAGAGCATGCAACAGTGGAAAATTTCGATCTAACTAGAATGAGAGAGATCATAGAAAACTCTAAACTGAAGCTGATCTTTGCTGTGGAAAAATCCGCTGATATCCTGAGTGATTATGTCATTACTGATTTCCTATATTCTGATTTAGAAGGTAAGAGACTATCCAAGAACTTATCCTCTTTGAAAGACTATGAAACCATTAGTAAGTGGTCAGTGAAACAATGGGTTGAACTATTCCAGAAATACTTGATCAACAATCATCCAGCGATCATCATTGCCAAACCATCAAAGGACGCTTACAAGAAACTAAAAGCTGCTAACAAGAAGTTGTTAGACGACAGGTTAGAGCAATTAGGTGAAGAAGGTTTACAGAAATTGAAAGAAAAGCTTGACCATGCTCAAAAGGTCAATGACGCTCCTATCCCTGATGAAATCATATCCAACTTCCCAAAGCCAGACCCATCAAAAATCAAGTTCATCAATACCATCACTGTTGGTGTTGGTCTAAACAAGGACGTTAATAATGATTTATCTAATGAATTTGTTGCAAAGGTTATCAGTGATACCCCTGATAATCTCCCATTATACATTAACATTGATCAATTCAAATCTGAATTTATCTCCATCGACATCTTGTTATCATCACTTGAGATTCCACAAGAACTATTACCGTACTTTGATCTATTCCAAGAGTTATTCTCCTTGCCATTGGAGATTGATGGTAAGACCATTCCTTATGAGACCGTGATCAAGGATTTGCAAAACGATACAATTGAACACTCATTATCAACATCATTCCAAAATCAATTCACTGAGTTGGTTAACGCCAAGATCCAGGTCAAGAAGGAAAATTACTACAAGGCCATCGAATGGTTCAAGAAGATCTTTTGGTTTACCAAATTCGAGGAATCAAGACTGAAAGTCGCTGTTGATAAATTCTTGAACGGGTTACCTTCAAGTAAGAGATCTGGTATGACCATGTTGAACTCCCTATCTGTCAGAAACTGTCTGAATGAAAGATCATTGCATAGATCCAAGGATGTCCTTGCCGTTGAAGAGTTTTATCGTGAATTGTCAAAGAAGCTGGAAGATGGAGGTTATAAACAAATTGAACAAGACTTAGAGACCATTAGAAGTGCACTATTCAAGACCAACAACTTTAGAATAGTCATTAGTGGTGACTTGTCAGCCATTGAACATCCAGTACAAGCATGGGAAAAACTAATTAAAGGTCAACCAATTGCTAGTGCACCATTGACCCCAGTTCCACGTACTTTCCACTACCGTACCAAATTAGGTGAATCATTATCCAAAGACGCCAAGATCATCACAGCTCCGGCTTCAGAATCAACTTTCCTATTAGCGACAACCAAGATTCCGAACGACTATTTATCAGACGATGGTCCCGCCATAACGTTGGCTGCTTCGTACTTACAAGCCGTTGAAGGTCCATTCTGGAGAGCTATCAGAGGTACAGGTCTAGCCTATGGTGCCAATGTTCATAGAAATGTTGAATCTGGTCAATTGTCATTCGACGTGTACAGAGGCGCAGATGCCGTCAAAAGTTTCCAGGTTGCTGCCAAGATTGTTAGAGATTTGGCTAGTGGTGAGGTCAAATTAGACAAGACTCTGTTTGAAGGCGCTGTGAGTTCCATTGTTAACAGTCTTGCATCAGCTGGGTCCAATTACTACACTTCTGCTGCTGATAAGTACATCGATGATGTCTTGAAGAAGAGAGGCCCAAATCACAATAACAAGTTCATCCAAAAGATCTCCAAGGTCACACATGAAGACGTCGTTAGGGCTTTGAAAGAATACTTTGTTCCTATGTTTGACAGTGAAAAATCCGTTATATTTGCGTGTGCACATCCATCAATGGCTCCGGAACTGGAAAAGTTTTTCAAGAGTGAAGGTTATGAAGTCACTGTGGAGGAAGTCCCAAGCAGTGGTAATGGTGAGGAAGAAGAGGAGGAGGCATACAGTGATGAAGGCGAATACAGCGAAGAAGATAGGGAAGAAGACAGTGAAGGTGATAGTGAAGATGATAGTGAGGAAGACAGCGAAGATGAATCCGACGAAGAATAGACTAGTTTATAGATTGTTTAGATGATAAAAGACTTTGTTGGCATAAGCGACATCTTGTACGGATAATTACGCCAAGGAGAACTGATGTGCCGTGTTTCAACACCATCTAATTGGTTGGTTAGGACGCAGTTTTAACCGCAGAAGAGCTTACTCTATGTATGCTGTGTTCAGAGTGTGGTGTTTACGTATTCCTTTGAACAAGCGCCTCCTTTTGTCGTGTCACAGGTAAAAACTGCGATGTGAATACGCCCTCAGCTCTTATACTCAGGTGCCAATTCACAAGAAAAAATTGTTGAACCAAGAGATAAGAGAAATGGTATGAGCAAGATTATGAATCAGTCTAGGGTTTAGAGCCATTTGCAAGCTGTTATTGACTCAAACCTTCTGGAATACAAGTTTCTGTTTCCTATTGGAAAATACATGCCACGTCAAATGTGGCGGCACATCTTTTATTTATCCGGCAAATACCCGGTAGTCAAAAACTATAGAGTATAATTATTCTCTTGAAAATAGCAGTTTTAAAGTACTAAATTTGTCTAAACCAAGAACAAAATGACGTACGACTCTCTATTACAGTTACATAGCCTCTATGGAGTGAATCTCGCTCCTCCATGCAATCAGTGAGCAAAAATATTGACCTGTCGCTTGGCAGTCAAAGGCTCAAGAGCTGGCTGTGAAATCAAAAGTAAGAACTTTGATCACTTTCCTTCCTTCACATTTATAAACAATTGCAATTGCATTCCAAAGTCTTCTAAGGCTCTATCTCTCATTGATTGAACACTAATAATGAAATCACATGTCATCGTATCATTCTTGTCTTTATTCAGCAGAGTCATTGCTGACGTTTCCATTTCAAAACCAACAACGGGCCAGTCATTCACAGTCAGCGGTGGTTTAGTCACAGTCCCACTATCGTGGATAGAGTCACAGTCTAATCCATTGTTATCCGAGATTGAATCGTATAGCTTCACAATTTGTACGGGTCCCAATGACGATATCAATGGTATCAAGACTTTGGACAAAGTCTCAGCTGCTGATGTGACTGAATACTCATACAGCTTAGAGATCCCAGCAAATATTGGTACTGATGGTAACTACTTTGTTCAGATTTATGCTTCAACAAAAGATGGAGGGTATTCGATTCATTACACCAATAGATTTATACTGGAGGGCATGACAGGCACCATTGTCGCGTCAGGTAACAACAAAAATCCACCAAACACAGAAGTCAACATCGACCAGGGTGATGATGGTGATAAAGCAACTAAATTGTCTGATGAAGAACTATCAAAATCATTTGCCCTGTATTATACTTCACAAACTGGTAGGACAAGATATGCCCCCATGCAGACTCAGCCTGGGTCAAAAGTGATAGCTACCGCTTGGCCAAGAAGATACCCTACAAGTGCTGTCACTTCATACTTCTTGAGGATAGACCATTCACTTCAACAGTTGTCTACTTTGACACCAGCTTGGTCGTACACCATCAATTCAGCAATCCATTGGGCATCACCGGCTCCTTACCCAAGTGCTAATGGCGGATGGTATCATCCCAGCCAGAGGATAAAACCAGCAACCATAAGCTCAATGTCAGAAAAATCAACTTCTTAGCTTGAAATTTTGGATGTTTGTTCGTTAAAGAAATGTCTGATAGAATCCAATAGATAGCAATGTAGTTAGTCCTGCCATTATGACGTTCACTTCGTTATTGCTAAAGATGTCTTCCCCCGATACTTTCTTTAAAGAGCTTCTGTGGTCAAATAAATACTGGTTATCGATCTTCTGTCCACCTGGAACTTCCAACACTAAGCCTTTCTCATCAACGATTGATGATTGGAAGATAGCACCAAGGACCGAGTCGATAAGTGTACCAATGAAACCAACGATTGTGAAATAGATGAAATGTCCGATTGGGTTGTTTGCGTAGGTGAAAGCAGCAAGAGCACTAATTAGAGCACTGCCAGCTAGGCCACTGAGTAGGCCTACCTTCGTTACACCACCATTGGTGCCTGGGGGAACCTTTTGGAAAGTTGTAATCAAGAAAGGGGCTGAAGTAGATAGAATCCCCAGCTCTGAAGACCATGTATCAGCCTGTACAGCAACATATTGGCCAATTATACCTGCTTTAATCAATGACTGTAATTCTGGGTCTGATACAGGGAGTGAGACCAAGATCAATACTGTGGAGATAATGGAATTACATAAGACTTGGACATGAGTGCGCTGTGATGCGATCCCCTTAGTTGGAGACTTTGTCTTTTTCTCTTTAATCTCTTCTTTGTACTTGGTAGCTTTGGATGATGACACATAGAACACTAGCAGCAATATCAAATACAAGCCAGATGGAGGGAGTGAATGGATGAACCCTGTAATCAAGGCAGCGGCTATCCCAGTGTTGGTCAATGATTTCTTCCTATACGACTGGAGAGCAATCAGCGCTAGTACAATGGCTCTGAATGCAATTGAACCGCTCTCTGTGCTATCAATGACGTTCCACTTTGTCATTTGGCGTCTTCAGTGGCAAATTTGATGCGATTCTAACTTTACTCCAGCTATTTATATTTCAGTAACCTTTGTGATTTCGCGAAACCGATTTTCTGTCAAGTGTTACCGGGCAAATAGAATACAAAAAACACTACAAGTATTAAGTAGCTATAAAGTGAAATTAACCGAAGTTGAATTTCCAGCTTGATTTTCTTATCAGCTATTTGCAAGATTCTATGTATACTTGTTTTTCTTTTAATATTCAGATTATGTATTTTTAAAACAAAAAAAAAATTGTGATTAATTTATTTAGCATTTTAATTTTCAGACTTAGACATTCAATTATCTGTGAATTCAAACTATTCTTTTAAAAAGAATCATCACTAGAGAATTAAAAAGGATATGAAGAGAAATTCCTGAGTATTCCAAACTACCCGAGCTACATAGCAATCTTCTACTGCAAATATTGATGGAACTGTGCAAAATTAAGTTGTTTAGAGAGCTTCACCGAGGCAGCAAATTAGAGATCCCGATCTTGATCGTCTTGGGAATCAAACTGTGGCTCTTTAACTTAAGCGACTTGTCCTTGACACCACAGTTACGAAATATGTTCAATTGATAAACTAGTGCTATTAATTCAAAAATGTTTCGATTAGCCAATTGATAATCTATTATATTTTCATAGATATCTATACACAGTGATCAATTGAGAGAGCAAAACACAATATGCTTAGACAAAGTGCAAGATCAATTCTGAGAAGAACAACAACCCGTTCTATCAGATACCAATCCACAACAGTTCCTCCAAAGGCTTCAAAAACTGGTGCTTATGCAATCGGTACACTTTTACTACTAGGTGGTACCGGGGCAGGTTACTTCTATGGTACCTCCTCCTTGGAATTGAACCCTCCTGATAACTTATACCCATTGGGTTCAACTACTGAGCTATCCAAGATCAATGCCCCTATCTACGCTACTGGTGCCACTTTGAAGCTAGGGTTTCAAAAAATTGAAAAGATAGTTGGTGAAGAAAGCTTTTCGTTTAACAAAGAGGATTTTGCTAATTATGCTTTTGATGATAGTATTAAATCAGATGAAAACAAATCAGTTTTAATTGTACACCCAAAGTCTACCGAAGAGGTGTCACAAATCTTGAAAGTCGCTCATGAGTACAGGATCCCAGTTTTTCCATTATCTGGTAACACTTCGCTAGAAGGTCAAAAGACCATCACCAAAAATGGTATTATCTTGGATTTGGGTAACTTACATAACATTGTCAAGATCAATGAGCAAGATGGTGACGTTGTTGTTCAGCCTGCTGTTAGTTGGAACGACCTGAATGATGCCTTAGGTGAGAAAGGCTTATTTTACCCTGCTATTCCTGGTCCTGGTGGTTTAGTAGGTGGATTCATCAATACCAGTTCATCATCTCCAAATGCTGTTAAATATGGTACTACGAGAGAAAATGTCATCAACTTGACTGTTGTCTTAGCTGATGGAACTGTCGTTAAAACCAAGAACAGGCCACCTAAATCAAGTGCAGGTTACAATTTAACTGGTTTGTTCATTGGTTCAGAAGGTACATTAGGTGTAATCACTGAAGCTACTTTGAAAGCTCATCCAAAACCAAAATTTGAGAGAGTCAACGTTGCTAGTTTTCCAACTTTGAAAGATGCTACTAGTACCATTAGTGCTTTAGCTAAA
This sequence comes from Taiozyma bovis, assembly GCA_003707945.3. Taxonomy (NCBI): domain Eukaryota; kingdom Fungi; phylum Ascomycota; class Saccharomycetes; order Phaffomycetales; family Wickerhamomycetaceae; genus Taiozyma; species Taiozyma bovis. The sequence continues at coordinate 48,458 of PPMH03000017.1, read as the reverse complement.
CAAGGTATCAAAGCTGAAGAAGTTCAATTGATCGATTCAAACTTGATCGATGTCATTAACCGAAGTGGTATTAGCAAATCCCAGTTACCAGTCTTTCCGACTTTGTTCATCAAGATTGCTGACAATGATGAATCGGTCTTGAAAGCCCAAATCAAATCAATCGAATCGCTTGTCAAATCAAATAACTCTTCCGAATACTCAAGCTCTTGGAATGATCAATCCAACAAAGAATTATGGTCAACTGTGAAATTAGCTTATCCTGCTTCTTTCAAGTTTGCTAAATCAAAGATTCCTGGTGCAAAGTTATATCATTCACTAGATGTCACTGTCCCAGTGTCAAACTTGGCTCAATTGATTGAGGAAACTACAAAGGAGATCAATTCATTTGAAGGTATTTACATTGGTGGCTATTCCAGATCCGATGCTGGTAACTTTCTACCAATCGTCCTATACGACCCTTCGAAGAAAGCTGAGATTGAACAAATCAACAAGAACCTCCAAAAGCGTGCTTTGGGCTTAGAAGGTTCTATTTCCGGTCAATACGGTGTTGGATTGAGCAAAAGAGAGGGATTGATCGAGGAATACGGCGTTGAAGGTGTTGATTTACAACGCAAGTTGAAATTGGCCCTAGACCCTTTGAGAATCTTGAACCCAGGCAAAATATTTAAAGTTGATCCAACTGAGAAAAGTGAATGATTAGAAGAGAGCCAAAATTACCGACATCTTAGAAGGAAGTTAAAATGAGGTAAAAACCGTAAATACATCATAGGCTTAGAATATTAAACCTGTAGCATATGAGTACAGCCTCTATCACTTAATAGCATCCCTGGATGCAAAAATAAGGCCAAAAAAGAAAGCTCCGCGACGGGGAATTGAACCCCGGTCTACCATGTTCTGTCAGAGTTAACGACAAACGGTGATTCTAGCCACTAAACTATCACGGATGTTTTTTTTCTTGAAATTTACAGTTTTGGACCATTACATTATCTAATTAGTTACGTAAGCATAAAACGACTTCGCGGGCTATTTTATAATTTCTGATATTTTCGGCGCCATATACTCTGTTTATGCCAACTGAACTAGTTGATACGGAAGAGTTAAACGTGTTTAGAGCTTCACTAGGGATATTTCTTGGGGGAATATTGAACAATTGATTTACGTGGTTCCCAAAAGTCCGTTGAAGAAATGGGTGCTCAAATGAAAGGTTTACAGCAGTTCATTCTCGACTTAAGGTCCGTCAACTCTAAAGAAGAGCAAGACCAAAGAATAAACTCAGAGATTGTCAATATCCAGAAACAGTTCAGTAACAGCGAGAAGCTATCCGGTTATCAAAAGAAGAAGTACATATCCAAACTGATCTACATTTATCTGACCACAGGTTGCAGTATCTCCACTTTCAATGTCACATTCGGCACACAACAAATACTCGAACTGATTTCATCAAAAGTATATTCTGAGAAGTTCACTGGTTATTTGGCTACACAAATCCTATTTACTACTAAAGATTCAAATGAAAATGAATTGGAGTTCATTAATCTGATCGTCAACTCCATCAAGAACGACCTGAAGTCACCAAACACAGAGACGAATGCTCTTGCATTACAATGCATAGCCACATTGGGAAATGCTCTATGGGCAGATGTGCTCATTGAAGACGTGTTTCAACAGCTGAGATCACCTACCTCGTCTCCATTAATTAAGAAGAGATCATCATTGGCCTTGTTAAAGCTCGTGAAGTCTAACAAAGATATCCTCCTAAGACACGAATCATGGATACCGAGAATCCTTGCATTAGCAGATGATCCTGATCTTGGTGTGGTGATATCAGTGCTGCCCTTGATTGAATTCATTTCCACAGAGATCGACTTTGTCCAGGCCCAATCTTTGATTCCTACGTTGACTAAGAAGCTGAGTATGTTGGTACTCGAAAGTGATAGACTCCCAAGACAACACTTCTTCGGTAAGATCGCTAATCCGTGGTTAATTGTTAAGATTACAAAGATTTTTACCATTATCATACCTGATGCTCAAGATATCAATGTGGATCTTCATACTCTCAGAACATTGAGAGAATGTGTCACAAAGGTTATTGAGTTCACCACGAAAAAGACCACTGATTCTTCTATCAGAAATGCTCACAATGCTGTCCTGTTCTCGATGATCAACCTAGCTGGTCTATTGAACCCATCACCTGAAGCACTTGAATCCTCAATTGATGCCATTTCGATGCTTTTGGACTCTACAGAATTGAACACAAGATATCTGGCACTGAACTCTTTAATCACCTTAAGTTCGAGAAATTTACAACCAAGAAATCCTCAGAAACATATGATGAAGGTTCTACATTTGTTAAAAGAGCAAGATGTTTCAATCTCCAAGAAAGGTTTGGATCTAATCTATACATTAGCTAACGCTGAATCCACCACCTTTATCATTGACGAGCTGTTAAAGATTTTGAAAACGTCTGACCATATCATCAAACAAGAAATCGCCATAAAAATCTCCATACTGGCAGAGAAATATGCATCCGAACCTTCGTGGTATGTCACGATTATGCTTGAACTGATCGATAACTCCGGAACATCCTTGAATGAATCCATTTGGGAAAGAATTGTCCAAATCATTGTCAATAACGAATCTTTACAAAAGTACTCTTGCAGAGAGATCTTGAAGTACATTGCCAAACCAAAGTTTACCGAAGCCATGGTAAAGATTGCAACTTATATTTTTGGTGAGTTTGGTGTTTTGATAACAGATGAAATCCCAATGAAACAACAGTTTGGCATCTTTGCAAATATCTACTTCTATGTCTCAAACAATACGAGGGTTATGATCTTGTCTACTTTTCTAAAGATTTTGAGATATAATCTAGAAGACAAGCTTTTGAAGTCCAACGTGATCAAGATCTTGAGATTAGAGGTGAACTCCATCAATTCAGAATTACAACAACGTTCATTTGAATATTTGACACTGATCCAAAAATTAAACACCAAGGAAGGTCAGGCGTTATTCACAATCATCTTTGATGAAATCCCTGTATTTAACACCAGAGAGAACAGACTATTATCAAAACTTGGTCAAACAAACCCTGCTGCTAAGAAAGAGTTGATCCAGAGTACAGATAATTTAACTCAGAAATTGAAGCACGGCCATGAAGCCGATCTATCACTAGTCACAGAAGAAGTAAGCGAAGTGAGCATCAGTGATCCATTTGGTGAATCTGAGAATACGGTACAACCTCAACAACTGAAAGATGGGCCATTGACTCCAAACTGGGAACAGGGTTTCTACAGATTGTTTGAGTTCAACCAAGGTATTTTCTTTGAGAACTCACTGATTAAGATTATTCTTCGTCTAAGTAAGAATCAAAACTCAAAGGGCACATTGTTACTAAGCTTGACATTCACAAATAAGTCACCACGACCATTGACTTCCTTTATCGTCTCATTGACTAATTACAAGACCGTGAAACCGGATGTTGTGCTGAACTCCATTGAACTACCCGAACCAACAGTTCCAATCAATGGTAAGACAACCACTGCTTATGAGGTGGTTCTGAGAAATCCAATCGTCCTTTTCGACGAAATTCCAAACTTGCGCATCCAATTCAACTCTGGTGGTGGGTTCAACAACATTAGACTGAAATTACCAATCTTCTTAACGAAATTCTTATCTCCAACTGCTTTGAACTTTGGTCAATTCTCACAGCATTGGTCAAAGATTGATTCATTAGGTCCACAAGGTGAAACTAAACAAGTAGTTAGGGCTAGAAATACTGTTGATGACGTCTGGGTCATTAGGTTACTAGAGAAACTAGGGTTGAGCATTGTTGATGAGGTCGCCAATGAATTTTTGGCATCAGGTATATTGCACACAAAGGCCAAGGGTAATTTCGGTGTTCTATTGAAAATGGTAAGACTTTCTGAAAATGATTTGGAATTCACAGTGAGAGCTACGAGTCCAGGTATCACGCAACTGATTGCCGAGTCTATTACGAAGTTCTTCCAACATTAATGACATGATATTATTCTAGTTTTTAGGTGGTCTGGAACCGAAGATATCAGTACCAACCCTGACGTAGGAAGTCCCTTGTTTGATGGCTTGTTTAAAATCAGCACTCATACCCATCGAAAGTTTCAGAACAGTACCGTATTTCTCATCCAGGGATTTCTTCAAGTTGAATAGCTTAGTGAAATCAGGGTTCTCTTCCCCATCAGAATGTGATTGTTCAAAAGAACCAATGGTCATTAGCCCTTCTAGTTTCACGTTCTTTGAGTCATCGCTTAGCAAGTATTCGACAACTTCATTGACAGCATTGTCAAATGGCAGTAAACCAGATTTTTGTTCTTCTTCAGAGGTGTTGATTTGTAAAAACACATTGATGGCATCACCGTGACCCTCTCTAGTATCGTTCAGTTTCTTAGCTTTCTTCAAGGAGTCAATTGTTTCCACAGAGTAAAGATTTGGAATGTTAGTAGCCAAGTCCTTGCACTTGTTAGTTTGTAGACCACCAATGAAATGCCATTGGATGTCCTTAGGTAGGACTTTGGCCTTGCCAATAAGCTCCTGAACGTAGTTTTCACCGAAGTGACGGACACCCTTATCATAAAGAGCCTGGATATCACTGGCAGGCTTCAACTTGGAGACAGCGATCAAGTCGACCTTATCCGTGAATTTTGTCTCCACAGCAGCAATCTCCTTCTGAATGCGTGTGAAGTTCTGGAAAAGCTCAACTTGTCTTTCTGCAGTGTATGGTTCTAGAGACATGACTTTGTAGCTTGCTGGACGGGTTGTTTGAAGTAACTGGACACTTCTTCTACGGAGCATTAGGTAGAGGCTGGGTTGATTTACATCGGAAAATTACCAATAATTTTTTCTAGAAGATCCTTAGTGAATTATTACCTAGAGTTGTAACATAACACCAGAAGCGTGAGAGCAGTTGAGAACATTCAGTACTGCTTTTATAATACTGTACATTTGATCTGTGACGTTTGGATGATCTACAAATTTATAGTATCTTAAGCCATAATCATTGAAAGGGTTTATTCTGTTAAAGCGATAACACGGACACCCTGTTCCTATTCTTGCGATCAATCAATAACGGACTCTCGCTATTATGTTTAGGCCTATTGCCTTGCAAGCTAAATAGAGCGGTCTCTGGAGTTTCGCCTTTCTGGCTGTTATAGACTACGATACCGTTCTCATGCGCGTCTCTTCGCTCATCCCTCTTGTAGAACCACAAACCCCAAGCCATGAAGAACACTTGTAAACCAGCAAAGCAAGCAGTACCAGTGAACCCCTTGTGGAATCGTGGCGCATCGGCAGTCGGGAACAAAAGCTTGGACACCCAGGCATTCGATTGTTGGGCCAAGGTGTAGGACAAGACCCATTCAATTGCCCTCCAATTACCGTCTTTCCGTAGGATATCGTTATGTAGCGGGTAAAACACTGAACTTTGAGACCAACTCCAGAACCCAAAGAAATAGGCAAACCATTTCGCCTTTTCAGGAACATCCCAGACGGCAAGGATGGCATTACCGATGATGTTCATGATCTGGGAGAAGCAAATCATGATGAATCTCTTTCTGATGACATCTGCACCGAAACAGACAATGATGATGTAAACGATACCTAGGGCAGCGGGGATAGCTGTGAGTTGATTGATCCGACCAATGGAATAACGATCTAGAGATTTCAGCCATAGTGCAAACGATCCGACAGTTGCAGAGTTGGAGTTGAACCCACCAATGTTGGCAAGGGTAAAGATCCAGAAATGCCAGGTGGTAAAGATCTTTCTCCAAGTCTTCTTATCCCAAAACTTTCTTGTACCGCCATGTTCATCCAGACCAGTCAGTCTCATTCTTTTCCTAGCCAGCTTTATATCATCATCCGTCAGCCAGATGGAATAACATTTGAATGGCGTGCCAGGCAACGAAAACAGAGTAATCAAAGAGACACTAAATGAAATGACACCATCAATGATAAACATCCATCTCCAGCCAGCCATACCATGGACACCGTTCAGAGAATTATATATCTGGGCCTGCAGTAGACCACTGGTCAAGTTACCAAGAAACATACCAAAGTAAAAGAACCCAGCTCGACGTTGAGCTTCAACAGGTCTATACCAATTAGCGAACGAGTGATGGATAATTGGGAAGTAAGCAGCCTCGAAGGCACCGACAAAGAATCTGAAAGCTTTCAAAGCGGCAGGATTCTGCACTGTGGCAGTGATGAACGTAAAAAAGGTCCAGCCTAACTCAGCACCGAATAACAAGTATGTTGGACTAACCCTCGGTAAGATGTATAAGAATGGTAGGTCAAAGATGATGGCACCTGCGAGGAAGATCGCCTGTGTGTTGATCAGATCGTTCCCCTTCATCCCAATATCTTCTTTCAAACCAGAGACATAGGCATTGTTCAAATTAGCCTGGTCTAAGGACTTCACCCAGTATCCTATAAAGGCACAGAAAGCCACCAGGATATCCAGCTTCCATAACAGTTTCTTCTCTTTGGCAGAAGTATTCTTTTCAAACCATCTCCACCACTCATGGCGGGACGACTCCTCCTTTGTGTAGCGGTACTCGAACTCATCGAAGAACTTCCACCAGGGACGATTGGCCTCGTCGCGGTATTCTCTGACTTCGATTGTGGAGCTGATTGACGAGGTCTCTATCTCCTTGAGGTACGCTAGGTCTTCTTCGGTCTCATGAACGTGGCGCAACTGGGGGACAAACCAGGGTAATTTGGGAGCCATATTCTCTGCAGTGGTCTATAGTCTGTGATTGACTGATAGTGTTCATAATGGGACCGGCACTGTTCTTTTATACAAGGGAGATCCGCATATATTGTGGATAGAGCTAAAGGTGCCACAATTTGCTATTGCATAAGCAGCATTGATAAGGTTAGCAATAGTAGCGAGAAAAATGGCTGTCACACAACCTGATCAGATCACCTGGTTCGCCCGAGTGTAACAGCAACTGATAAATAGTGTTACACTCCAAACTGCTGTTCAATGTTAAGAGAGCCTTTCCTTCCCATGCAGGTACAGGTGTTTGCAATCAATTAGCGGCAGGCATTTTTTTCTAGGCGGGAGATACTCCCCGTTCTGGTAACTTCTCGTAAACTTTGAGGCAAAATTTACGAAAGTGTCACACAGTGGTGAATCCGTAAAAAAAACCGCCTTCCGAAGCATTTTTATTTCTAGGAAATTGGTAGCAGTGTGAAGAATATAAAAACTATACTAGCGTATTCTATATATCAGATTCAGTATCTTCGGAAAGAATGAGTGATAGTATTAGTAGAATTTTCTGCCGTGAGGAGAGGGAACATTCCGTTGATTGTATGCTGAGAGCCCACCAAAAACGTCACGAAAAAGCGTAAAAGTCCCGATTTGGACACTATAAGCAACGAACGAGAGGTGTACCAGTCATCACGAATGTCCCAATTTGGAGCACTGACTCCTCCGATACCGACTGTTAAACCGCTGTTATATCTATTCAGGCTGTTAATGGAAATTCTTTGAAGGGAATTAATCATACACTGTAACAAAACGCTTCATGGGACCCTTATTACGATAAGAAAAAAACTTGACTAGATCTCAATAAATATATAGAGATGACCCAGCTCTACTCCATGATCAACTCTCTTTCCGAAACTGTGTTTGATGCGGCACAAAGATGAGCAGGATTGACAGGGGGATATGTTGGCCAAATGTTTTGGTGATCAAACAACTTTTGTGCACACTAACGTCTACATCGTCTACATCGTCTTCGGGGACATGCATGAGCCAATGAAAATAAATATGATATTGAGGGCTATAGACTGAACTAATCAAAGATTCCAACAGCTCACTCGACGTACAAGTTGACAAACTCATCGACATCCAAGTTCTCCAAGTCACCATAGGTCTTGTCCAAGATGCCTTGAACTCTGTTACTGTCATTGAAGTGTTCATTCAAATGACGTTCATACTTCTGTAATAACACTGGTTTACCTTCTTCCCTTCTCTTTCTGTGACCAATTGGGAACTCAACGACAACTTCGTCCAATTTGGTCCCGTCTTTCAGTTCGATTTGGATAGCATTACCGATATATCTCTTGTCAGCGTCCAAGTAGTCGATACTGAACTTCTTGTCCTCGACAACTTCCATCTTGTCTCTTAGAGCATCAATGGCTCGGTTGGAGGCAATGGCGTCACTGTAGTCATCAGCAGTCAAACGACCGTGGATCAATGGAATGGCCACCATGTACTGGATACAGTGGTCACGGTCAGCATAGTTGTACAAAGGACCCTTCTTGTCAATGATTCTGGTGGCGGCTTCCTGGGTTCTGATAGTGACCTTCTTAATATCTTCATAGGTCTTGCCCAATTCTTTCAATTTGTTGAAGTTGGTCAAGGCGGCCTCAACAGCGGTTTGGGCGTGGAATTCAGCAGGGAAAGAGATCTTGAATAGTACATTCTCCATCACATAGGAGCCATAACCTCTTTGGAACTTGAATGGTTCACCTTTGAACAAGACGTCATAGAAACCCCACGTTTTGGCGGTTAGCACAGATGGCAAACCCGGCTCACCATTCTTCACCAAGTAGGCCAAGTTCACAGCACGGGAAACAGCGTCACCAGCAGCCCAGGACTTTCTGGAGCCAGTGTTTGGAGCGTGTCTGTAAGTTCTCAAGCTCTGACCGTCGACAAATGCTTGGGATAAGGCATCAATGGTTTGTTCTTCAGACAGGCCCAGCAGTTTAGACACAACGGCAGTAGTGGCAACTTTCACAAGCACAACGTGATCCAATCCAACACGGTTGTAACTGTTCTCTAAGGCAAGCACACCTTGGATTTCATGGGCCTTGATCATGGCTTCTAGGACATCTTTTACTTTGAAAGGTTCACGGCCCTCGGCTTTGGCCAATCGGGACAAGTGGTCAGTGACAGCAAGAATACCACCCAAGTTGTCTGATGGATGACCCCATTCAGCAGCTAACCAACAGTCATTGTAATCCAACCATCTAATCAAGGTACCGATGCTCCAGGCCCCACGGATCGGATCAACTTGGTGAGAGGTCCCGATGACCTTGGTACCATTAGGAACGACAGTCCCTGGGACAACAGGCCCAATGATTCTCTTTGGCTGGTCGTACTTCAAGGCAGCCAGACCACAACCAACAGTGTCTAGTAAGCAGAGTTTAGCAGTATCATAGGCAAGCTTGGAGTCAACGTCATAGTGATGGACGTAGGAAGCGATGTCCTTGAGGACCTTGTCTGGCTCTGGACGCGTGTTTTCGGTGATGATCGCGGACATTCTTCTCAGACTGGTGGAGAACGGTCTAGTGAGTCTGGACATGGTTGTAAGTTGAGGACTGAAGCTGAATGTTTCTCGAGATCTGAACCAGGTTATATAGGGGATGTCTCCCTACCCCACCCTGTCCCGCATAGAGGCCGAGCACGGAGTTGGTATTTTGGGTTTTGTTCGTTTCTAGCAATTGACGCATTTTTTTTCTGGGGAAAAATCAGCTTATTTAGCCGATAGGGAAATGACACTCCCTTGATCCAACAACTTCTCGGTGCCTACATCGAATGGTCATGAATTGTTTTATTTTTTTTTGAACTAGTTTAGCTGGAGTTTATGGACATTTACCTACACGAATTAAACAATTGCCGCTTTTCTTTGGGGTTGCCCAGAGGAATCCGTTACTTGTTCTCAACTTCTTCACCCCTGTGCTGTTCCAGAGACTCAATAGTTTATCAACCTCCTTGGTATCTACAACAGATGATCTTCAAGATGTGGATTTGTTTTATATAGCTAATTACTTGTTTCTACTTGATGTAGCTCAACAAACTTTGCAGAGTCTCGCTCTGTGGTCTCTCTATTGGCAGGCCCAGGGCTCTGTCCCAGATCAACTGGCTCAGAGGACCAAGGGATCTCGAAGCACCAAAGATCACAGTGTAGAATAATGTTTCTCTTAAACCATAGTGGGAGAATAACACACCAGAGCTGGAATCAACGTTTGGATATGGGTTCTTTGTCTTACCATGCTTGGTCAATACTGGTGGGGCAATATGGCTTAACTTCTCCACGATCTGGAAGTATTCATCATTGGCAAACTCATTGGAACGTTCCTGTGCGAAGCGCAGCATAGCAGTGAAGCGTGGATCAGCCGCACGCAAGACACCGTGACCATACCCTGGAATGACCCGTTTCGAATTCAAAATAGACCACAAGTACTCTTCGATACCGGCATCGGTCAATTCGGCCTTGGAGTGTAGCTCCTCTATGAAACGAACAACTTCCTGAGCAGCAAGACCGTGTAATGGACCAGCGAGGCCCTGTATACCTGCACTATAGGATAAGAATGGGTCAGACAAGGCAGAACCAACTAGATGTGTTGTATGGGATGAAACGTTACCACCTTCATGATCACCGTGAAGGGCACAGTATAGCCTAACCAAGTTCACAAAGTCATTGGATTGTGATTCATTCAAGCCCTGAACATTTGCAGAAGTTGTAGTGAAACCTAGCAATTGAGACATGTTGTAACTCCAGTCCTTACTGTAGTCAATCTCACCTAGTGTCTTGCCACCATGGTAGGTATTGCTATAGATCCTCCCGATCAAGGCAGGTAATTTGGAGATCAAGTTCAACGAGTCATGAAAGGCAGGTTCCCAGTACTCATCCTTTCTCAGTCCAGCGGCATAGCGCTTAGCAAACTCGCTTTCATTGTTCAATGTGCTGATCCCGATACTCAATTGTGTCATTGGATGCAAAGTGGATGGTAGGGAGTCAAGGACTTTCACAGCGTAGTCAGGCAGGGCAGCATTGGCCACAAGTTCCTTACTGAGCTCGGCAACCTGTTGCTCTGTTGGCACCTCGCCTGTCAACAAGAACCAAAACATGGACTCTGGCAGGATTTCACCATTGGAAGGCAGCTCAGCCTGGACCTCCTCGATGGTCTTGCCATGGAACGTGACACCTTTGTTAGGGTCAACCTTGGACGATTGCCACAGAAGGGCATTGTAACCTCTCATACCACCAATGGTGCCACCGACTGTGATATCACCAATCTTGACATTGGCATTCTTCTTTAGGTGGGCAAAGACCTGTCTTGTCTCTGGGATCTTCGCTTTGAGCGTCTCTTTGAGACCAGAGTAGCTTGTGGAGTAAAATCTTCTTCTTAACATTGTGCAGTGGTCTTCTCTGTGACGAATCTACTGTTTTCTGAGGAACGAGTTCCCTTTTATAGCATCGTTGTCTACTCCACATCTCGTCCCACTTCCGCTTTGAGATATTCTCGTAACTCCTCAAGACGGGTCTAAAGGAGACACGAAATGATGCAGAAAGTGGTGCAGGCAGTGGGGCAGAGCGTGACTTGGAACAGAGATAGGCATCTACATTCTGACAAAGGAAATAATGATTGACGGCCCGAATTAGGTTCTACGGGCCCTTAATCGGTGTTGCTCCCTGTCTCGGTTTGGTACCCCAGATTTCTGATTATTATCCTGATAGGCGCACTACCCAATGACACAAAACATATACGACTGCACTCACACACGCACGCCCCAATACTAATAGATTTCTTCAGCATATCTGAGATTTATCTCTAAAAAGGAGTCCTTTCTATGAAGGGATATTTTGAGGATGATGATGGGTGTGCAACTATCGCGGCTCTTGTAATATGTGAGTTGAATTCTTCAAACCATGAACTTATCTTGAAGTCCATCCAAGACCAAGAGTACAAACGGTGTGCTGCTTACGACTATTAGACTTCAAAATCTTCAACATCTTCAACATCTTCAACATTTGTAGACGACGCGGTGTTATAACATCGTTGTAGAGGTCTTTCATTTCAAGTGAATCCTTGACGAAATATTTCCTTTAGGCTTAGTGCTCAGGTGCCTGGCTGTTGATAGTGATTTTAAGAAAGGTGTAACATTTCAAATTCCAGATTGCAAATTCCACAGTCCTAGTACCATCCTCAAAGTTTCTATAACATCTAAGGGTGCGGCAGCCCAACCTTTGGATGGAAAAGGTCTGTTTCTGTATTATCCAATTTCCCATGCCACCAGGTCAATATGATCAAAAAATTCCAAAAGATAGGAGATGCTTGTAGTTTACAAAAAGTTAATGGTGATAATACCATCTCTTCCCAATCTAGTTTCTTCATATAATCTTTCTCGCTGGAAACTTTTGATCAAAGGCCATTGGACCTCAATCTCCGTGTCATTTGCAAAGTTTACTCTCCAACTGTTAATAATGGCAGCTCTTACTTTTGATAAGCTTGAGTAACTCATCTATAGTAGTATTGTAACTTCTCAATTATAATCCGGTCCTTTTAACAGTCATCATTTGAACACCAGATTCGAGTCTGCCATATCGAAACGGGCAACTATGATACTCTCAACTCTGAGTCAAATCCGACCTTTTTCATGCTTGAGATCCGAGAAAGAAAAGCATTAAAAGTGGCGATTTCGAAAACAATCACATAGACAAAACCTGTCTAAAACCTTCAACTCAAAGGAGAATATAGGACTCAATTGCGCCAGAAAAACACACAATGTCCACTCTTGAGGAGCTATCCAACCAGCCAGAAGAACAGGATGAAGGTCTTGACCAAGAAATCCTGAATTCTACCACAGATGACATAAACCAACGTTCCAGGTTATTGGAAAATGACATAAAAGTGATGAGATCAGAACTGCAAAGATTGAGCCACGACAAGCAGGTGATGCTTGAGAAGATCAAAGACAACAAGGAGAAGATTGACAACAACAAACAATTGCCTTACCTTGTCGGTAATATTGTTGAGTTGTTAGACGTTGAAGCTGAAGAAGAAGCAGGAAAGCAAGGTGCCAACATAGACCTGGACGCTCAAAGAGTCGGTAAATCTGCTGTTGTGAAGACCTCGACAAGACAAACAGTGTTTTTGCCAATGATCGGTTTGGTTGATCACAAAACTTTGAAGCCAAACGATTTGGTTGGTGTTAACAAAGATTCATACTTGGTTTTAGATACTCTGCCTGCCGAGTATGATTCTAGAGTGAAAACCATGGAAGTTGACGAAAAACCACAAGAAACATATTCTGATATTGGTGGCTTAGATAAACAGATTGAAGAGTTGGTGGAAGCTATCGTGTTACCAATGAAACAAGCTGAGAAGTTCAAGAAGCTAGGGATCAAAGCTCCAAAGGGTGCATTGATGTATGGTCCACCAGGTACAGGTAAGACTTTACTAGCTCGTGCCTGTGCTGCTCAATCAGAAGCTACCTTCTTGAAATTGGCTGCCCCACAATTAGTCCAAATGTTCATCGGTGACGGTGCTAAGTTAATCCGTGATGCCTTTGCCCTTGCTAAAGAAAAAGCCCCAACCATTATCTTCATCGATGAATTAGATGCCATTGGTACCAAGAGATTCGACTCTGACAAATCAGGTGATAGAGAAGTTCAAAGAACAATGTTGGAATTACTAAATCAATTGGATGGTTTCGGTTCAGATGACCGTGTTAAAGTGCTAGCTGCCACCAATAGAGTTGACGTCTTAGATCCTGCCTTGTTGAGATCTGGTAGATTGGATAGAAAGATTGAATTCCCATTGCCATCGGAAGAAGCTCGTGCCTCAATTCTTCAAATTCACTCCAGAAAGATGACTGTTGATGGTTCGATCAACTGGCAAGAATTATCTAGATCCACTGATGAATTCAATGGTGCCCAACTGAAGGCCGTTGTTGTTGAAGCCGGTATGATCGCTCTAAGAAATGGTCAGTCTAGTGTGAAACATGAAGACTTCATTGAAGCTATCGGTGAAGTGCAAGCTAGAAAGTCCAAATCTGTTTCATTTTACGCATGAGAAATTTCTAACATTACTTTAGTGACATTCAAATCGTAGTCCATTAATTCTAATCATAGTAAAATATCTCACCAGTAATACCAGTAGCGATGACTTTGCTCACTTCTAATTGGTTCCAAAGAACATGAGTGATTGGTTTAGAGTCCACTTTCAACTTCTTCACCAATCTACAAGTCTTCCAATCCCAAACACACAGGTGTCCGCTGGAATCACCACTAATCAAGTTCTTCCCATCAGGAGAGAAGTCAATGGAGATACCATACCCAGCACAGTTATGCCCGCTGAACAGTTTCTTCTTATTTGTCTTAAAACGGTCTTTTGTGCTGAATACAAGGATTGTGTTATCCATTGATTGGGCTGCAAAGTACTTGCCAGATGGATGGACTTTCAAGTATGGCATTGAATGTAGTGTCGGATCTGAGATCAGCTTGATAGGGATGTTAACATTGATATCCCACACTCTGATAGTCTTATCTTCAGAAGTACTGATAAATCTCTTTATTTTTTCATCTTGACCAGTGATGAAACATAAGTCATTGATAGAACCCAAATGATGATCATAAGTTTGAAGTAATTCACCCTTTAGATCATAATGCTCAATTTTGTGATTTGTTAAACCAACAAGGAACTCATTATCTTCCCAGATATTGAACTTGACGACGTTTGGAACCGCTCTCAACTTGATCTTCCATAGGCATTCACCGGAAACAGTATCCCATAGCTTCACGTACTTGTCATAACTTGAACTTAGGAACTTACTACCATCTGAATTAAATGAGATGTCCCTGATTGGCTTGTCGTGACCAAAATAACCTCGAAGTAGTTCTCTCCGACCGTGATTTGACCACAAATATATCTTAGAGTCGTTACCACATGATAAGAGTAAATGTTGTGATTTTGGGAACAGTATAATCTTGGTGATACCCTTTGGATGGCCTCTCGATTTGTGTATCTGTTTCTTTGGAGCAAAGCATTCTTCGGGTGGCGATAGTTTTAAATCTGTCGGTATGTATGTATATGAGCGTCCTTGATAATCAAGTTCGTTCTCACCGTAAAACTCAGTGAACTCTTCAGGTTCGGCATCAGAGCCACTTTCTTCAGCCAAGGCTTCCTCTTCTTGTTCTGATTTGTTGTTCGCTTCTGGTTCTTCATGGTCTTGTTCTTCATCTTCATCGCTTGAATCTTTGTATTTTGCCCAAGACCCAAGATAGGCAGCATCGCCATCCACCACTTCGGCCTTTCCCTTTTTCATTCTTCTTCTCTTCAATTTCTTACTCTCGTATTTCGTGCTCCTCACATCGTCACCATCTCTTTTGCCATACTTTCGTTGCTGTTCAAATGTGTAGTCATCGTAGTGTTGATGTTCCACTATACCAGCTACGTTTCTGGTAGTTTTCACAATTTGAGCGGTTTCTGGGGCTTTAACAGACACCAAAGGAGCAGCATCCACTTTCACGATACTTTTGACATTGTCTTCCTCTTCACTGGATGAATAACCGCTTATTAGACCCATTTTGCTGGAGGCTTCAGTGTCGTTATGTAAGTGTCCCTTTAACAAAAGTTGAAATTTTTCTGCCAAAAGAAAATGCGATGAGCTTCTTCAACCACTCAAGCCATTACTTCATACAAATCACCAGAAATGTCCAAAAGAAGAATCGAAGACGAAGAGGAATCCGACATTGATATCAGCTCAACCGACTCGGTAAGTTCTTCTTCCCCAGAAGATTGCATATTAATTTAAAGACTAACAACGTGTTTCAGGAAGCTTCAGATAACGATGAACAAGAACAAGAAGAAGAACAAGAAGATATCATCAATATCGATTTCGACTTCTTTGACATCAACAAAGACATCGACTTTCATGCCATCAAGAACCTGCTGCGTCAGCTGATTGGCGAGGACTCCAAGAAACTGCCCCTGTCAAATCTAACCGAACTGGCACTGGAGGCTCCAACCACAACCATTAAGACCGATGGTAAGGAATCAGATCCATACGCCTTCCTAGCACCAATAAACCTGAAGGAGATCAAGAACAACGAATATGTCAAATACATCCACAAGTCCAGCTCCGAGCTTTCTACTTTACTGGACAAGATTTCCAACAAGAAGAACGCATTGCTATTGAGTGAGAGATTGATCAATATGCCTATTCAAGTCATCCCAGCTATGTACAAGATTGTTCTAGAAGAGATTGAAAAGGCTGAGGGGGCACACTACGATCACTACTTGATCCCATCCAGAAAGTACGAAGTCAATGAAGAGACCGAAGACAATTCAAACAAAAAGATCAGAACCACTGAGACCGATTATTACCATCATGAAGATCAATTCCTAGAAGCCAATGCTAAATCTGTCATTTCCTTGGAAGCTAAACGTGGTATCATCCAGACTTTCATTGTTATCGACCACGATGGTCTAAACAAGGCTATTGGCGAGCTAGAAGATGCCATTGCTCAATTCTTCTAGAGGATGTCTACACATGTATAGATATAATGAAAGGTATCTTCATTGTTTTCTGTTTTGAAACTTTTGATAAATAAGTCTATAGTGGCCAAGGGTCCAATGCTAGGATGGAGCCGAATTGGGCAGTGCTGTAGTTAAATATTTGCCATCTGAAACCTTCATGATCTAGCCAGATACTCAGAGGCTTGGTTATCTTTTTGTAATCAGAGTAGTTGGAGGTGGCAGGGACGACTAAATAAACCGTCTTTGAGTTCTTTGGATATTTGCTTCTGACTTCTTGCAAGTTAGTGTTCAATTGATCAATGGCATCGTCAAACTCCAAACCATGCATCTCGAACCAAGCCTCGTCCTTTAATGTCTCTGAGTACTCGTAAAGTTCATCATCAGCGAGTTTCAATTCATCAAGCGACTTGTCTTCGAATTCGTTGGCTTTATCACTCATCTTTTTGGCCCTTTCACCATTGTTGGTCTGCCATGCGTCAGTTGACTGTTGAGCGTATCTCTTTCTGTTGTTTTCAAACTTGATGGAATTGTTTCTATGGGATAAGTATTTCTTCAAATGTGGATCCGATGGGTTCTCCCAGGGCACAGTGGTTGGCTTCTTGATAGGTTTTGTAATTTGAACTGGAGATGATGTGAAGCCTGGAGAAGAGGGCAGAAAGGAAGGAATCGACTTGAAGTCAAATTTTGCCCTGCTGGCGCCCGGAAGAGAGCTGGATAGCCCCGAAGCCGTTGAGGCATTGGTGTTGGAAGAATCAGCAGTCCCTGGAGCAGTTTGTGTATCAAATTCACCAAGGTCATGTTTGAACATACATGAATCACCCGCAAGACAATTGCCTTTAAGCCAGAAACTACACACCTTATCTTCAACATTATGACTGAATTTACAGTCAGATCTCAAACATTGGCCATTTTTAGCAAAGAATGAGCAGACAACTTTGTTCTTGGAGCCGACATTAAAGAATTTGTCTTGCTTGGTGACCTTGGGACCAGAAGCAACAGCAGTAGCAGCAGCAGCTGAGTCATCATCCTTTGGTTGCTCAGGCAGTTCTGACTTTTTGATTTGGTTCAAGATCAACGTCGAGGCATCAATGACATTATAACCTGTGGATTTCAAAGCTTGTTCAACTCTTTGTCTGGAGACGGTACCACCAAACATACTGATGATATGGTCAATTGGGGAGACCTTGATGGAGTCGGAAGCAACGGCGTTATCACCATAGATCTCGATTCTCAAGTCTTTTGTCTTCCTTAGCAAGTCCTGGTACTCTGACTCTACTATATCTTGTTCACTTGTTGGTTTCTGATAAGTGCGCTTGTTCCTACTTCTTTCGTTTAGGACCTCAAGCTCCAGAAACTGCTTCTCTAGCTCCAATCTTCTCTCAAAGGAAGGGATGTCGGCCTTGGTGACGATTTCCTCCACTTTGACGATCTGTGGCTTGCTAGGTCTCTTTGAGGGGTCCTTGTGACGCCACATGATGTCCATGATGGTCTTCTCTATTTGATCTGGAGTCGAGGACGGGTATTTATTTCTCACCAGTTCCTCCAGCAGGTCGACCTTGTCCTCCTCGAAGACATCAGGGTCGTCCAAGATGGCGTTGCAGCTGTCCTGGAACATTGACAATGTTTTTGCAGCTTCTTTAGTTTAGCGTTGATAGCCTTGGAGCCCAATAAATGATCTATTATACACCAATGCAATAAAGATATACTGAGCTCTAATTTCCACAACAAGTTCGCGAACTTTCCGCGAATTCTTTTGATTTTTTTTTCGTCGGCAAAGAAAAAAACACAAACAAAAGAGGGCCGGCTGGGAGGTTTAGACACTGGAAAACCCCACTAATTTCACCGGTCTGGCCCCAAGGAACACACGCTTTCCTTGGTGAACCCGACTGCCACTGCTGTTCTTTCCGCTCGCGTTTTTCCCGCCACAGTAGCTGCTCTCGCCGCTGTTTTCCGCGCTGTTTTGCGTTTCCTGTCATTTTTTTTGAGAAGAGAAGAGGAAGAGACACAGTATAAACACAACAAACACAATGAGCGCCAACCTGGACGGAATCCGCCTGGAAGCGGTGCAAAAGAGACGCAGCGACCTCCAAGTGGCACTTGAGAGCCGCAAACGCAAGCTCGCAGAGCTCTACGCCGTGTCCAGCCTTGCCAAAATACGTACAGTCAATACCGAAGAGACATTGAAAGAGGTCAAAGACTCACTTTCTTCCTTCATACAGAGGAACGACCTGTCCAATGGCAAGAGATTTAACCTCCAGTCGCTCCCTGTCTCCGAGGACGAGCCAATCATTCACGAGGTGCTTCCAGACTCAAGATCTGAGGCTTCAAGCTCCAAAGACCAAGAACAGCTGCTCTCTCCACAATCACAACAGGAAGCATCACAAGACTCCCAAGACTCTATAGATGCCTCCACCATCAACACAAGCCACACCGAAGGTCCTAATGCTGAAGACCAGGCTCAATTACACCAGAATAAGAAGATCCCATTGCAAACACTGCCCAAATCTGGGGAATCCAATCTTGAAAATGACACAATTACACCATCCACCACTGAACAGCTCAAATCACTACAATCCCAGACTAACAACCAAAGAAACATACAAAGTGGTGACAACTTGCTTAAGGATGCATCTCAACCACAGCCACAAGCCATCGCGCTAACATCATCTATGGAATCACAACGTTTAGAAACTCTTCCGTCAAAATTGTCAAGCTCTCAAAAGAGAAAAGTCCCAGAGGGTTACCTATCGCTTTATGACGCCGAAAATAAAGAAGCTATCGAGACACTGGTTTTAGTATTGAAGGAATCGTTACCTCCGAAGGTTGTTGAATCTACTCCACTTGCAGAGCTTTATTACTTGGCCCAAACCCTCCCATTGGTGAAACTAATGCCAGCTACGCACAAAGTTGTCACTTCTACAATGTTTGAAAGTGCTCTGACAGAGGGTAAGATCAATGTTGTCCATTCAAGAATTGAAGAGTTGAAGAGACAAGGTAAATGGAGCTTGAGACAACCATCGAGATTTGTTGATCCAATCAGGCACAACAAGAGGACTCATTGGGATAACTTGTTATCAGAGATGAACTGGATGGCAATTGACTTTAAAGAAGAAAGAAAGCTCAAGATTGCTACTTGTGCTTTCATTGCCCAGTCCATTGCTGACTATTGGAACTATGGCAAAGTTTGCTGTGTCAAGAGAAAACCAATTGTGTACCTGGAACAACCTACAGGGACCGCAGATGCTGAAACTGCTGTTGATAGTGACGTGAAAATGGAGGATGCTAATGAATATCCAACTGAAGAACAGAGTAATGAACAATCTAAACAACCAGTTGTTGATGAGAAAGATTCCATTGATATCTCCAGATTACTAGAGAGACCCAATCCAGGTGAGGAAGTCGTTCCACCAGTCCTACCAGAAGTGTCTGCTGAAGACTACAAGAGAATAAAGGATGAAGAACAATACAGATCTCCATTCAAGTTGTTGATTGATTCCAACGATTTAAGCCACAGTGATAAGACTCTACTTGACCATATGCCTACATTTTCAAGTTTCCAAGCCTTCGATGTCCAATTTTCGGAATCTCCTTTGGTCCCCGTCTCTAAGGCATTATTACCTGTTGAAGATGACAATTGGTACAACTTACATTTCAAACAGTTACTGGATGATAAAAACATCATTCCAGATCAGCAGAAAGGTTTGTTTGGTTTCTCGTCCCAAAAAAAGATCAGTACATCAATCAAACCACCACAGCCACCAAACCTAAAATATCTGGATCTGAGAACACCAACTATCTGGTTGCCTGAAGATGACCAAGATTTGATTGAATACGTTAACCAGTTCTCATTCAATTGGGGCGTTGTTTCTGCTCATTTGTCAAAGAGACCATCAAGAAGTTATTCATCCAACATTGAGAGAAGGACTCCATGGCAATGTTTTGAAAGATACATCCAATTGAACGATACATTTCAAATCAATGACATGAGAGGTCAAAACACAATGAGTGCAATGAAATGGTTAGAGCATGCTCACAACATCCAAGCTACTACCAAAAGGAGAATCTCCCCTCTAGGTGTTGGAATTGAATCTATCCAACGTGGTCATAAACGTTTGAGGTGGGCGAGTATGTTTGAAGCTATCAGAAAATGTATGAGAAAGAGAGAAAGTGTCACTAGACCTAACAACAACCAAGTCAGAAGAGGTCTTGACGATAAGAAGATTGTTGCTCCAACACCTGCTGAATTATCCAAATTGAAATATGAAAGAGATAAGGCAATTCAAGAAGCTTACTTGCAGAACCCAGCTAATGGTTTCAGTGGTAGACCTGGTGTCAATGGTGCCAATGGACGGGTCAACTCCAATCAAGCTCGTGCTTCTTCTCAGACACCTTCTGCTAGTAATGCTCAAATTACTGGTGCAAGTGCTTCTGCTAATGCATCTCAAGGGGTTCAAGCTGCTAGATTTGACAATGTTGCTGCTGGTGCTCAGAATGTTCAGCAACAGATTCAACAACAATCACGTCCTGTTACTGGCCAAGCTCCAAAATTGGCAGGTCCAAATGGTCAGCCTTATACACCAGAACAACTGCAGCAGCTGATGCAAATGAGACAAAGAAAGCTATTACAGCAACAAATGCAACAACAAGAATTGTCTCAAGGTAACTCAACTCAAGGGTCACCATCTCCAAATGCTGCTAAAGCTGCTCTTGTTCCAGGTGGTGCTAACTCTCAAGGAGTAAACCAAGGTGTCACTTCTAGATCGAACAGTAATACCAGTGCGGTTTCTCAAACGGCTAGTCCGGTTGTTGGTCAATCTCAACCAATCAATACTCAACAAGCTAGTCAAACAGGTAACAATGGTGGTCGTAAACTGGCATTTATTCCAGCACATGTTTCGGCTATAATTAGTCAAATTCAATCACAAAACCCCAATATGTCTAAACAAGAAGTTACAAAGATTGCTGCTCAGTATCTTGCCACTTTGCAAGCTAAACAGAACACTCAGGCACGTAGTAGTAATGGAACCTCACCACAAGTTGCTGCTACTGCCTCAAGCTCTAAGACCACACCTGTTCCAACTCCTCAACAAATCTTGCAACAATCAGCATCATCATCTCCAGCTGCTGGTGTTAACAGAGTTGTTCCAAAAGTTGAAGCTTCTCCACCATTGTCACAGAATGGCGTTGTCTTGACTACCCAACAACGTCAACAGTTGGAAATGTTAAGAACTATCCAAGAACAAGAACAGAAGAAGAGACAAGAGGCCAGTAATGGTTCTCCATCAGTTGGTCCAAAGGACAAATGATAATGTATACACTGAGTTAACGATGAACATTTTTATGAATTCTAATAATTGTCAGACGGGTTATCTAGATCACGGCCACGTAGCTATATTATTCTAAAAAATAACACATTATCATTAATATACATAGTCCCAATATGATCTCACTCAATGCTTCCCAGATTTCAATTGTAAAGCCCTGACCTGATCGTCAAGAGACTTTACTTTTTGTTGAATTTCATCTAGATCAGCGTTCAATCTATTTCTTTCATTAACGATATTTTGTTCCCATTGTCTAAATCTTTGTTCTTCAGCCTTAACTTGATCAGTAAAGAACTTCTTTAGTGCGTTTTCCTCTTCTTTGAATTTAGGGTTATGTAACTTTCTTGATGTAGTGATGCCACCAACTTCATTACCATCACCTTGTTCCAATCTTAAGCTTCTGTAGGTTTCATAATGTAATTCTTCAGTAGATAATATCAAATCCAATAAGTTTGTTCTTAGTAGTAAAGATCTCAATTTTCTGAAATCGGAGTGTTGTTCATTTTCAACTTCAGCAATACCCCATGGGTATTTACGACCTCTGACTAAAGTACCTGTACCGTTATCATATTCGTATTCAGAACCAATGATTGCGAAAGGCATGCTTTCAATCAATTGTTTGGCATGGTCAGAACTGGCTTGGTCATCAAGCTCGATTGGTGGAGTGTATATTCTGATTTCTTGGGCTTCAATGACCGCTCTGATTCTTTGTTTGAATTCACTCACCTCATTTGGGGATAAGGTGTCAGATTTGGCAATGACTGGGATCAAATTGACTCTTGTAGACAATTTTTTCAAAGTTTCAATGTCTAGGGGTTTTAAAGAGTGGCCTGTAGGTCTGATGAAGTATAGACATGCATGGACTCTTAAATCATGTTTAACGTCACGGTTAGGTTGTTGGTCTTGTCTCATATAGGAATCATGTTGATCATCGATGAAATCAACAATTGGTTGCCAGGAGTTCTTGTTGTTAATGTTATCACCAAAGCCTGGGGTGTCGATGATGTTGACTTTCAAGGTGAAGTTCTTCTCTTCCAATTCGGCACGAATGATCTCGATATCAGTGGTGGAGCGAATACCGCGTTTATGTCTTGATCTGTTGTCGACCGGTTGTTTCAACAGGGTTTGGAACAGGGTGTTGATGAAGGTGGTCTTACCGACACCGGACTCACCGGCAACCATCAAAGTGAAGTTACCACCGTTCTTGCTGACATGTTTGTACCTATGATATCGTGTGTTAGTATTATGATCCAGGAGATCTGGGAATGTGAGATACGCACCTTTGGTTAGGCAAGGAGGAGATCCCGATTGGGTCAGTCATTTCACTGTGGTGCGTGTTTTCAGTTGTGTGTGGTCAGAGTGTCGAGCAAGAGCTTGACGAAATGGAGCTGGTTCTTTTGTCTGTTGTCTGTTGTTTGTTCCAGGTTTGTCGCATTTTGGAATTTTTTTGATTTGTTTTCGATGAAAATTGGGATTTTTGACCAAAAACGCGAAAAATTGATTAAAAAAAATTAAAAATTAAAAAACAAGATCCAGTCACGTGATAACCACGTGAGTTGCTCACGTGATGAAGATGATTTTAGATCGAAAATTGTCTTCGATACATAAAGTTCCAATTTGATGGTGATTCATCTATTTTACTGGCCGAGTTTTAACACGAACAGAACCTATTATTATCAATGTCTGACAAGAATGCGAATGTGCTGTCGCCCTTCATCAAATCACTGATCTTAGATCCTCCAAATCTGACTCCACAAGACCTTTCATTGGTTGTGAAGCTGATTATACAAGGTGTCCCATCGGACATCCAGATAGCGAGCTTCCTGACTGCGCTTAGGGTTCGTGGTCTTGACCACCATCCTGAATACATCGCTGCTGCTGCTTCCAAGATTCTTGAATACTCAGATATCATCAACCCACTAGATGTGGATCCTCATGGTTATGTGGACATCGTTGGCACCGGAGGGGATGGCCAAAATACATTCAACGTCTCCACATCTTCTGCTATCGTCGCTGCTGGTATGGGTATTAACGTTTGTAAACATGGTGGTAAGGCCTCAACCTCAAGCTCAGGGGCTGGTGACCTGTTAGGCTCACTGGGTGTTGATCTTTCCAAAGTCACTGCTGAAACTACTCCAAGAATATTAAAAAACTCCAACTTTGCCTTCTTGTTTGCTCCAAACTTCCATGACGCCATGAAGAAAGTTGCTCCTGTCAGAGCTAAGATTGGTGTTCCGACCATCTTCAATATCTTGGGTCCATTATTGAATCCAATCCCAATTAGAGCCAGAGTCATTGGGGTCTACGCTGAGAATTTGGGTCAAGTATTTGCTGAAGCCGTCTTGAAACTAGACAAGGATAGTTATAGAAAGGCGAAATCCATGATTGTTTGGGGTAAAGTTGGTCTTGATGAAATCAGCCCAATCGGCCAGACCAAAATCTGGATTGTTGATCCAGAGACCGAAGAAATCACTACTGAGACCATTGAGCCAAAAGATTTTGGTATCAGAGAACATTCAATCGCTTCAGTTGCATCAGGAACCCCACAAGAGAATGCCGAACTGTTGATTCGTGTACTAAAGGGTGAATTTGGTGAAGGTGATGCCATCTTTGACTACATCGTTCTGAACAGTGCAGCATTGGCCCATATTAGTGGTTTGGCTAAGGACTGGAAAGAGGGGAAAGAGCTGGCAATACAATCAATCAAATCCGGTAATGCCCTAAAAGCCTTTGAATTGTTTAAAAACGCCGTTGACGAAATTGAATAGACAAATAGAACTCACTCTGGTTTCCATGGTTACTGATATTGACATCCGCGAATTTCGTGCTTTTTTGTAAACAAGAAAAAACTTGGTATAAACTCAGATCCAGCCTTGGACCTTTGAAAACTTCTCTAGATCCTCTCCTATCTACGCTAGAACGCGTCATTGCCTGTTTTTCTGTCCTCTGTTGCTATCCCATTATCTTGTCACTTGCACTTTCCATCCTTCTCCAGCTAACTTTTACGTGTATTGTTTTGTGGTTTTAGTGTAAATGTTCAGATCCTCCAAGCCATTGATTGGTACTCCAAGAGATCAAAGACAAGGTGGCAACGTCCTAGAATTTACCCCAATTGGTCAAGAGAACCATGAAGGCCGTCAAACATCAAGAAAGAAGACCACAAGCAAGAAATCACAAGCTATTGACAATCTGATATATAACCAAAAGAGAAACCCACTGAACAACAGTCCTCTGATCAACAGAGTCCACGGTGGTTCGTCCTTCTTTGAAGAGAGCACATATGATACAATTCATCATTCCACTGACAGAGCAAACCAAGCCAAAACTTCATCGCCTGTGGTAGATGGCTTCAACAATCATGATCTTCTAAACAATGGATCCAATCCAGTGAAACTTCAAGGTGAGGCTGTTGAGAATCTACAGAAAGAGAACACTGGTTTAAAGATTCAAATCTCAAGCCTCAAGAGACAACTAGAAATGTTTGCTAGCAATGAACAAATCAAGCTATACGAAGAAAATTCCAAATTACAGGAGAAGCTGATTGAATACAAAGGTGAAATCAACACATTGGCTAATGAACTACATCAAGCTAGAAACAGAGAGCCTCAGGTCGTTGAAAATCACGAAAATGAGGAGAAATATATCTCGGAGATCAGAAGTTTGAATGCAACTATCAAAGCCTTGACTGAATCTAAAGAAGAGCAAGAAGATGATTACAGAGCCAAAATACGCAAGCTCGAAGATTTGGTAGATCATTGGGAGAATCGATCACGAGCTGAGTCAGTGAACCGTGACGAAGTCGAAACCCTTGAAGAAAAGGTTGAAACTTTACAAGATATGGTTGAAGAGAAGATGAGTGAGATACGTCGTAAAGACGAAGAACTTGATGAAAGAGAAGAACAAATTGAAGAGTTAGAAGCCAGGGTCAGAGAAATTCAGCAAAGATCACAAACAAAATCGGATAAATCTAACGCTGCGGAAGGCCAGGTTGAAGAATTGAAGTTTTTGCTTCAGCAGAAAGATGAAAAGTGCATTCAACTTGAACAAGCAAACCGAAAGAAAGATCACGATCTGCTTGCTTTCAAGACCGACTTAGAGAAGGCCAGAGATCTTATAACAAGAGAAGTCCATAGAAGTGAATCTTTAGAGAACAATTTGAAGAAAAGCGAAAGAAGAGTCACAATGCTAGAAACTGAAATGGAAAGAGCCAAAGGCAATGACGACTCCAGAGCAGAGGTTAGACAGTTGAAAGAAAGAAACATTTCACTGGAGTCCAAGGTCGATCAATTGAAAAACAAGCTTGCTGAATCCAATGATATTATTCAAGAACAGAAACAGTTGCTAATCGAGCTGGAGCACGCACAGGGCGACAACAAAGAAGCTGAACGTCTTAAAGATGACTATACCAAGAAAGTTCAACACCTCGAAAAGCAAAACCACAACTTATCAACCAAATGTGATTTTCTGCAACGCGAGCTTGATGGTTATGATGCTAAGTACTCTGAGTTGAACCTTGAATATCAAAAGATTTCCAGAAATTACAATGAATTGAAGAAAAACTTGCAATCAAGTACCAAATCCGCTGCTCTGAACCAATCGTTAGAAAACCAAGTGAATGAGCTGGTGAACCAAATTGATGGCTTGAACTTGAAGAATCATCAACTACAGAGAGATCTGAAGAACGAGAAGCAAATGAAGAAGTCAACTAGCGAATCATATGCCCAAATGGAGCTAAAGTCTTTAAGTTCCCAAAACAATCAATTACAAACGGATGTTCAAAACAAGAAACGTGAACTTGATCAAATCAGGCTTCAACTATCTGCGAAAGATGATGAGGTTCTTCAATTGAGAGACAAGCTAAGAGAGGTTGAAATTACAAGCCATCAAAGTATGACCAAAGAGAGGCTTGATTTATTGACTAGCAAGAATGAACTTGAATATCAACTGAAGGCTCTAAAACTAGAAATGGACTCATTAAAGAAAATTAACGACAACGAGGTCAAGAGTTTACAGAAAACCATTGAGATGTTACAACAAAGAGAGAGACAAGAATCAAACCAAAGAAGAGATTTCTCCAGAACATTCGATAATGATGAAGTTTATGAAAAGATTAATGACAAGAACACAAAACTTAGATATCTACATGATAAGTTGGAAGAACTCAAATCCCAAATCAAACAAGATGAGAGAAAAATGTTCAGATTGGAAGATGATAAGTCTGAACTAGCCAAGTTGAACAAAGATCTAGAACAAAAGTTAACACAACTTGAGGATAAGAATCTGGAGTACAAACAGAAGCTTTTGAAATTGAACGAAGTCCAAGAATCATCCGCCGAATTCGATTTGTTGAAACTTGAATTGAAAGCCAAAGACAAAGAAATCAACATGTTAAACAAAGAGTTCAATGACATGAAACAATACTTGGTTGAGAAGTACCATACAGTTTCGCAAGAGAGAACCACGCTACAAGGTAAAGTGGACAAGATCCTGCTAAAATACCGTCAACTTCAGCAAGCAAACAACAACCCAGCTTCAAAGAAGAAATTAAGTTACCTTGAGGACCAAACTGAACTGTACAGAATCAAGTTCATCAAGTCACAGTACAAGATTTCTGATTTGAAGTTTATGAATTCGTTTATGATAAAATCCATCCAGGCTACAAACATGCATTTACAAAAAGATATCAGAAAGCTACAAAATGTTGGTATTTATCCTGACTATGAACTAATATGCAAAAAGAAGTTGAAGTTGAAAGTGTTGTTGAAATTTGTTGTTGCGGCTGTTCGAATCAAGAGAAAGACCGCAAATAGTGCAACTAGGAACAAGAAGGAGGAGAAGCTGTCTACGAAGATTGAGTTGTTAGACTATTAATGTGTTATTTAATGTGACGTTATCATGAATATTGTATTATTATATGCAGTTTGGGCGTCGTAGAATTCATAATTGGAACTCATTATTGCTTCTTGAAGTACTCCTCCAATTGTCGTATTCTTTCTTTGAAATCACCCACAATGTACCCAATCTGTTCAACTTTTAGGAATTCCACCTCGAGATCTTCACAGGCCCTGATCAATTGCTTCAGATCTTTTATACTCTTTTCAATATCCTGCATTTGAGAATCAACTTCTTGCTTTCTAATATTGACACAGTTCTCCACTTCTGAAGCCAACTGATCCATTTGTTCCCCGATCTTGTAGATCAAGTAGTCAAAGCTCAATGCGAGTTTCTTGACACCGAGTGGATCGTCTTCGTCCTCATTGTAAGGTGGGTTTATCAGTATTGAAGAGTTTGTGCTTCCATCTGACATCGTGTATTAATGTGATGGGTGCTGTCGTTGTGGTGTTAAGCCAGGGAGGAAGATGGCTGTGTTTTTTGAGCTAAACAGCAATGTATGTATGAATTTATCTATACTATCTATCCAATAGTCGATTGCCCCACATAAAAAGGCCAAACAACAGTGTTTTACTCAACACTGATATATTGACACAGTTGATTTGCTTTATCAGTTCCCTTTTTGGCGGAGCGTTATATTTAAGCCAGTCACCCTACCAGTCTGCCAGACCTTTAAAGGAGATTTCGCTCGGGAAATTGAAATAGAAAAACCTTGGACCTGGAAAAGCCCCGATTACGACGTTTAGAGACAGCTCAGCTGCCCAATTACCTGGAAAAAGAGACATGTCCCTCACTGATAGAACAACTGCGCCGGCATCTTCCTCCATCGTGAGAAAAATCTGTGAGTAAATGCATCTATTTTGGTGGTTTAAAGTGGGTCTTTGATACTAACAATGTGGGTCTCTAGATAGAGCATGTAGAAGTTCTTTGATCGAGCCAGACCTAGCTGCCAACTTGGCCGTTGCTGACTACATCAATGACAAACAGGGGTCCATTCCACGTGAAGCTGCTATCACTATTGTCCGTTTGATCAATAGCAAAGATACTCACACTGCCATTTTCGCTTTGGCCTTATTAGATGTCCTGGTCAAGAATTGTGGTTATCCTTTCCATTTGCAAATCTCTCGTAAGGAGTACTTGAACGAACTTGTCAAGAGATTCCCTGAAAGACCTCCTTCCCGCTATACCAAGGTTCAAAAGCTGATCTTGGGTGCTATTGAAGAATGGAATCAAACCATTTGTAAGACTTCCCGTTACAAGGTCGATTTGGGGTTCATTAGAGATATGCATAGATTATTGACTTACAAAGGTTACACTTTCCCAGAAGTCAAGGCTGAAGATGCCTCTGTGTTGAATCCATCTGAGAATTTGAAATCAATTGAAGAGATCCAGAAAGAAGAAGCCATAGCCCAAGCTGCTAAATTACAAGAATTGGTTAGATCTGGCAGACCACGTGATTTGAGAGAAGCTAATAAACTAATGAAGATCATGGCCGGTTTCAAAGATGATAACCTTGTCGAATCAAGAGCTAAAGTCGCTGAAGATTTGGATAAATTGAGAAGAAAAGCTGATATATTTGCTGATATGCTAAAAGCCGGTGAACAAACTGGTCAACTTGATATTAACGATGAGACCTTGGTTGAATTATACACCGCTTTGAAAGTTGCACAACCGAAGATCCAAAAGATCATCACTGAAGAACAAGACGATGAAGCTGCTGTTCAGGATCTACTGAGTTTGAACGATATTGTCAATTCATTGATTGAGAAATTCCAACTTTTGAAGAATGGTGATGCATCTGGTGCTTCCAAGGTGCAAGTCAAATCATCTGGTGATTTATTGAACTTGATCGATTTCGATGATGAATCCTCATTGCCATCAACCAGTAATACTGCTAACAACAATAACAACAACAGCACAATTGATGATCTACTAGGTCTAGGCGACTTGAACATCTCCAGCACCAGTAACAATAACAACTTTGGTCTAGGTGGTGACATCCAACTTGGTTCACCATCCCCACAGCCACAACCACAATCACAAGCCTCATCTTCACAAGCTAACTACGACATCTTCGCCCAATTATCCAACTCATCTTCTACTCCACAAGCACATCATCCGGTTCCACAACATCCAATTCCACAACAGCAAGCCAATACTTTGGATCTATTAGGTGATTTCCAATCCTTCTCACCAGCTCCACAACCTCAATCGTCTCGTTCCACCGTCAACGAATCCCAACACTTGAAATTCGAGATCTCAGCTCATAGACAATCACCAGACTCCATTGAGGCCAAAGCTTTCTTCTCCAACGTACAAGCCACTTCGATCTCCAACCTACGCTTCCTAATTGCCGTGCCAAAAAGTCTACAATTGCAATTACAAGCACAAAGCGGCAGCTTCTTGCCTGTCTTCGGTAAGGACTCTGTATCTCAGTCATTCACTGTCAATGGTGCAACCCAAGGTGTCCCTGTGAAGATCAAATGGAAGGTGAACTACGTGGTCAACGGTGCTGATGTTGAAGAGACCAACACGTACACTTTCCCTTCCCTATAGGTCAATTGGCCTCTTGATTCTGTAAGAATATATACTTTTGAACTATTTTGTAATGTAGAACATTCACTACAACAAGCTCGCAATAAGACATTAATGACATTAAATTTTATACTCTAAAGTGTATCGACATATTAAAAACAAAAGTAATCTAATTATATAACGGAAAAGCTGAAATCTAGATTTCCTGTTCTGCTAAGAATTTTTCAGCATCAAGAGCAGCCATACAACCAGAACCGGCAGAAGTGATGGCTTGTCTGTAACGGGAATCCTGGACATCACCAGCAGCGAAGAAACCTGGAACAGAGGTCTCGGTGGTACCTGGGACAGTTTTGATGTAACCTGCAGCGTCGGTTTCGACTTGGCCTCTGACGATTTCTGTGGCTGGAGTATGACCAATGGCGTAGAATAGACCATTGACTGGTAAGTCTCTGACTTCGTTGGTGTTGACGTCTTTGATGGCCAAAGCATTCAATAGCTTACCGTCACCTTTGGCTTCGACTGAGACGGTGTTGAACAAGATTTCTAGTTTCTCGTTCTTTTCAACTCTTCTTTGCATGATAGTGGATGCTCTCAAGTGGTCCTTTCTGACAATCAGGTACACCTTGGAGCCGTATTTGGTCAAGAATAGAGCTTCTTCACAAGCGGAATCACCACCTCCAATGACAGCTAATGGCTTATTTCTGAAGATTGGCACAGCACCATCACAGACAGCACAGGCAGAGATACCCTGTTGCCAGTAGGTTTCTTCACCTGGCAAGCTCAGTCTTTTGGCAGAGGCACCGGTGGCTAGGATAATAGAGTCTGTGGTGATTGGCTCTTGGTCTTCGTTCCATTCGGTCCAGAATTTGAATGGTCTGGAAGAAAGGTCGATCTTAGCCACAGTTTCCGTGACGACTTCAGAGCCGAACTTGACAGCTTGGGCTTTCATCTTCTCAACCAATTCGGTACCTGTCAGCCCTTCAGGGAAGCCTGGGAAGTTCTCGATCTCAGTAGTGGTGGTTAGTTGACCACCGGCAGCGATCCCGTTGGCAAGCATGCCTTCGTAGACGGTAGGCTTGATTTCAGCTCTGGACAGATATAGAGCAGCAGTTAGGGCAGCTGGACCACCACCAATGATAGTGACTTGTTGATGAACCATTTTGGCAAGGGAAGTAGAGAATGTTCGTTTGAATACGTGAATGTTGAACGAGTAGTAGCAACTGTTGGCTGGCAGAAAAAAAAAGAGGATTCGATCTTCTTTTATAACACTGTGTGGAAATTTGTAATCGCCCACGGCCAGATTTTATTCTCGATTTCTTCTTATTGAAGAAAATAGGTCGAGAACAAGGTGGAAACCCGCGAATCTGACAAATTCGAGAAAAAGAAAGAATGAAAAAAGAAACTCTTATCAAAAAAACTCACGGAAATAGCCTTATAGGGAAGTTTCCCCTTTCGGGATAAATCTACCTCGGAAATAAGAAGACTTCCGGGAACCCTCATCCCGATTCGGAAAAGAGTAAACAAACCGACAAGTCGAAGATCTTCAGCTTTGTTTGTTTTTCTTTCACAAAAGTTGGAAATTCGAGTATTGAACCGTTGCTTTTGGCCTCTTGCACTGACTGCTGATACACTTGTCTTCCCTGATTTGAGTTGCTGCTGCTGAGTTTGTTACTCACTACTGCCACCTCTGCTTTTCCTCCACAAACCCATCTTTTGTGTGTGTCTAAGCGAGTTTTACACTGTCCAATATGGTTAAGAGATCTAAGGTTGATGCCATTGAGTTCCTAAGAGGACGCATCTACCTTGGTGTCCACGACAACACTCCACAGGATACCGATGACCTGGTCTACTTCACCGTCGAGGACTCACTTCCTTACAACTCATTCCATTTAGATTTCGGTCCTTTGCACATTGGTCATCTCTACAGATTCGCAGTCGTGCTACATAACATCTTGAACGAAGATGACAATCAAGGTAAAATCATCGTGTTCTACTCGTCATCAGACTCCAGAGCTAGATCTAATGCTGCTTGTTTATTGGCTTCCTATATGATCTTGGTTCAATCCTGGTCCCCACATCAAGTATTGCAACCTTTATGCCAAATAGATCCACCTTTCATGGGCTTCAGAGATGCTGGTTATTCCCACGCTGATTTTGAGATCACTATCCAAGATATCGTTTATGGTCTATGGAGAGCTAAGGAAAGAGGTATGATTGACTTGACGAATTTCAACTTGGAAGAATATGAGCAATACGAAAGAGTTGACCAAGGTGATTTCAACGTTATTTCCAAAGATTTCATTGCATTTGCATCCCCACAACAACCAAGAGGCTCCAGTAATCTAAACCAGCCTTTCAATAAAGTCTTGGAGTACTTTGAAGAACATGATGTTCAGATGGTTGTGCGTCTGAACTCTCACTTATACAACAAAAACGAATTTGAAAAGAGAAATATCCAGCATATTGATATGATCTTTGATGATGGTACTTGTCCAACCATGGATATCGTGAAGGATTTCATAGGTGTTTCTGAAGGTGTCATCAAGAACGGTGGTAAGATTGCTGTTCATTGTAAAGCTGGTCTTGGAAGAACGGGTTGTTTGATTGGTGCCCATTTAATCTATACCCATGGTTTCACAGCTAGCGAATGTATTGCCTACATGAGACTGATTAGACCTGGTATGGTTGTCGGTCCACAACAACATTGGTTATACTTACACCAAAATCAATTCAGAGAATGGAAATTCACTATGGTTTTAGATAATACCCCATTAGAAAGATTGAACGGTTTCACCTCACTAATAAGCTACGATGACTTTAAGAAACATCAGAGACAAGAGAAACTGTCCAAACAGATTGCCGAATCACCAAGTACACCAGTTAGAAGAAAAATCAGTATTGGTACGACCAATCTACACAAGAGCGTCCATAAGGCTGTTCCATCACAATCTCCAGGTCAACCAAGAAAATCACCAGAAAGAAACTACGCTAATAATAATTCAGATTATGACGAAGAAGACGACGAACAAGATGATGCGTCATTTAAGTCCACAAAAGAGAATCGTGATGAATCAGCAACTTCAAGTGTAAAATACACAAAGACTGTCACTACTACTAAGACCACTACAATTTCATCTCCACCATCTGCTAAAGAATCTATTGTCGCTATTCCAAAGCAAAGACAAAGGGTTACTTCAGGTGCTAGAGTTAGATCTAAACTTGCTACCCAATCTCAAAGTACTGCTATTGGTCATGGTGGTATTAGAAAAGCTTCAAGAACCGTGAGCGGTGCCCAAAAACTATTGAAATAGAGGATCATACCCTCCATTTATTTGTTCCCTTTCTGTTTTTATCATGAGATTCAGTCGTGTAATTGGTTTTCAGTTCGTCTTGTCTTTTTTTCTATTTGATATCATTGTTTGAACTTTTCTTTGTCCGTTTCAGCTGGTTATAAGAATCATGAAGGTTATTCGTTTCACTACAGCATATTCAAGCAAAATCATAGAGCATTTTGAGTATAATAATAAGTTACATTTCATGTCACCAATTTGGCGATTGTAAATATGAAGCCCCAGTAATGATCATAATCAACCGAACAGGGCTTTCTTAGCTCTAGTAACACCTTTATCGAAACCTTGTTCCCATTCCCACAAGAAGCGGCTATCGTTCCTATGGTTCTTGTGCTCTTCACGTCTTGCTGATTTCCAAGCATTCAATCTCCCCAAAGAACTACCGTTGAACTTGGAGAACGCAACAGTGTCAGCCCAACCAGTGGTGAAACCTTCTTGATATCTCCAATGCTCGTAATTCTCATTCTTATTCTGTTCGTTCCAATAGTGAGAATGACCATCAAGTTCTTCCCTCAATGCCCTATTGAAATCATCTTCACCAACAGCATTAGCACTGGTTGGTCTTGTTGGCAGAGCGCCTGAGTCAATTTGTGCTCTAAAACCCCATTCTCCACCATCGCCTTCTTGGAACTTATAAGTCCAGAAGAAAGACCCGACATTGGCACGTTGTTGATAAAGTCTCTGTAATTCTTTACCATAACGTTTCACCAATTCACCACGGTCGTGCTGGGTCCTGTTCCAAGATTGATTATCTAGAACATGAGAGTACTCACCCACTAGGATATCAGCTGAGCCAGATAGATTGGTCAATACGTCACTGTCCAAGTCATTGATGATTTGTTCTGGTGATTTATTCTTATCAGCTTCGGAGAAGCAGCGATAGATGTGACAGTCAATGACAAGACCCACTGATCGACCGTTTAGGTTTTGTTCAGCCTCAGTGATCCATTTGACCCATTGATCTGTCCACCAACCGTCAGATATCACCACCGGAATATTTGGACTCACATTTCTGATATGTTTCAAAGCTTTGGAGTAATAGGCCTTCTGAGCATTAGCATCATTGCTAAAATCTGATTCATTGACGACTTGTAAACCAATGATGTTTTCAGAGTCTTTGAACTCACCAGCAATGAACTCCAAGATGCTCACTGCGGCATTTTGATTCTGCTTGTCGTCCCAAAAGCCGGCCCTCTGCAATCCAATACCACTGTGTTCACCAGTGTTAGCACCACCTGGTAAGGCATGCAAGTCAACAAGGATCCCAATGTCAAGTTCTTTTGCCTTTTGAATCAAATTTTTGAAAATGACCCAAGCGTTCTTGTACACCGAAGCAATAGAACTAAATGGAGTATCCTTAGTGAAGTAACCACCATTGACATGCCAGTAACCAAATGGCACTCTGATACCGGTGACTCCTTTGCTCTTTAACCATCTCCAATCATCGTCATTGACGTAATTGTTCCAGTGGGCCTCCAAGTCCTCTCTGGTCTTCTCAACTCCATTCTGTTCGATATAGGCACTGATGGCCTCGAATTCGGTGCGTGTACCATTGATGAAGAACTGGTGGTACATGAACTTCTCCAACACGAAAAGTGATCCGAAATTAACACCAAAGTTGTAACGGTTTTGATAGATTGATCTCTTATCTGGAGGTGCGCCGGAAGGAGCAGTGGCACCAGCAGCTTCCAATGGGTCCTCACTGATGGCTAGGTTCTTCAATTTGTCAAAAAAGGCCATCTTGAATGGGTAGCGTGTGTATAGTTGGCTAACAATAGGGATCTAAGATCAATGGGGGCAATCTGTGGAGTTAAATACTTCAATCCTGGAGGTCCCAAGCAAGCAATCAGGGAATAGTTAGGCGATTATGTCAGAGTTGGTACTAATTCCAAGAGTCCCAATAGGGAAATTACTTAAAGAGGAAGTGGGTTGTAAGATGGCCCAGCAAAGTTTATGTTTAAATATGGTTAAAAAACATCGTTTTATTCTCCAGGTTTTTCAGCTCCCCCATTTTTTTAATTTAATGGTCACTCCTCTACGCTTTGGTTTCAATTTAATGGTCATTCCTCTACACTTTGGGTGAAAAAAGGGGTTGCCTAAGTCTAAAAATGGTTGGCCATTTCTAGCAGAATCGAATACAGTAAATGTTGTAGATGTTTGGGGGCTTCATGATAACGTTGGTGAAGATCCCTGGTGGGGAAATAAAGTGACTTTAGTGAGTTTGAGAGATGTCTGATACGGTTCAAGTGATGCAACAACCCTGCTATGGCAACAATTGTGACTTGTTGGTGGGAGGATATATGTCTGTTGAGTTCTATCAATACCCAATATACGGATCATCTCTATGGAGACACAAAAGAAGTAAAAAGAATTCGCGAAAGAGGCACGGGGCTCACAATCGGCCATTGGCACAAAAATGACCTTAAGGAGACAACTAACTGTCTGTGAGCTCTATCTAGCTAAAAGCAGGAAGAGAAGGAAATGGAGCAAGTTTTGGAAGACATTGTCAAGAGACTCGAATCCCCGTGGATTTTGCAATGGGCGAAAGTGAACCGCTATTTCAAACAGCTTAGTTGGGAAGATGATGATGCGTTCAACAATGAACTCATTGCCGCTGTTGACACATACAATCGTGACTTCAAAACATTAGAGGCTAAGATTGATGAAGAGCTAGCAAAGCCATTTGGAGGACCTTTAAGGTTGACTGTTGAGCTAAAGAAAGCCATCCTTGAGAGATTCAACTTAGAAAATATTGATGTTCTATACAAGCCATTCCTATATGACTGGACCTTTGAAAGAGTGAGCCAGAAGATAGAAATTGAAGGCTTTGATGCTGATTCAGCTGCCCAGATTATGGAACGCTTATTAGAAGAAGGAGACTTTTCTTCAGGTCTACGCCCAGAACTTTTTGCTGATAAATATGCTCAGCTTGATCATC
This sequence comes from Taiozyma bovis, assembly GCA_003707945.3. Classification (NCBI taxonomy): domain Eukaryota; kingdom Fungi; phylum Ascomycota; class Saccharomycetes; order Phaffomycetales; family Wickerhamomycetaceae; genus Taiozyma; species Taiozyma bovis. The sequence continues at coordinate 12,111 of PPMH03000017.1, read as the reverse complement.
TCGATCCCAAACAACAGATTCAGCTCATCATGAAAACCTTGATTGATCTAACCGTCTTCTTCAACAGAATTCGTCCGCCTCTAACTCTACCTGACAAAAACAAAACAAAACAACCAGGCACTGCGGCTGTTGGTATCTCATCGCAACAGAAAAGTGACAAAAGCCATTCCGTACTTTCAACACACAACAGCCAACGAGCTAAGACTTCGACCTTCGTGACACCAAGAATGATTCAGTCAATTGCTTCAAATGCCCAAAATTCTGCATCTGGTGGTGGAATGTCTTCCAGTGCTTCTGTATCTTCACATGCGGATGGTACAACATTATTGAAACAGATTGACTTTGATGTCCTTCTATCAAAATTCAACCTATCCACGACAATCCGGGAGTTACTAAGCCCAAACAACATTGTTATGCTACTTCGAAATCTCAAACTTGATGTCTTCAGAACATTGAATAAACTTGGTGTTGAAGAGGTCAATCCAGTAGAATTTTATGGGGATGAGAATCAACCAATCAATGTCCAGGAATCCCAATTGAACGTGCTATTGCAAACTAATTACTTGCCTTGTTCTTTATTAGTGGGAATTTTAACTGTAACATTGAGAGGTCTACCACTGAAGAGTACTACAGGGACAAACCATACCTTTCGAAAGGCTTTGGTAGGGTTCACCATCGATAGCCCATTAAAGCTGAGTTCATCCATCACATCTGTATCTTCATCCTACATGTCAAAGTCAAGGTCAAAGCGAACGTCGAAGGGGCAGCCATCATTAAGTAATGAGGTGGGTGCTTACCTTTCAGGACGCCCAGATTTCAATGTTCATGTCACAGGTGTGAGTCTTCCATTCTCAAAAGAACCTACACGACTCCATAAAGAAGGTGCTAATCAGTCAGGAACTGCCTTTGAATCCAGTAGCATTTCACCATTGATCATTGAACTTAAAAGGAAGTCGAACTTAGTTGAAGAAGATCTAATGCCATTTTTGAGTAAAGTTTTAACCATTGTTAATCAAACTAATTATGGGAGCAGTTTTACCAACCAATCCACTAGAACAATGATGCAAGAGTTAGAAAAGATTAATACAGAGCCCTGGGCCAAGATAATGAAACAAATCAATGGCTACACAATTATGAATCGCTGTCCAGTTGGTATCATCACGCACTTGAACGAAATCATCATTATCACAACCCCACAAGGTTTTAAGGATACATTTGCCATACCTGGTACTCCTGGTGGTTCTGGTTCTAATTGGGTTGAGTATACTGATGTATTTCAGAATATGTTCATTGCATCTACTTCGGTTGTACCACTTCAGTTGGTATCCTTATGCTGCCTTTTCAAGGGAGCGAACGAATTCTCCAATGTGTTAAGTTCACAAAGTGGCTCCCCACACTTTAGAAGGCTGCTGAGAGAGCACTCAAGATTAATTGAGAAAGATCTCGTTTCACACCAAGCGGGTGTTGGCTTAGAAACAAATATCGGAAAGTTAGAACGAGATAAGACCAGGTATGAAGTATCTCAACTCAGATACCTCGATATCTTTGGGCTACTCAATCGGTATATTGGTATGATTGTGGGTCTACCTTCAAATTCAAACATCGTTCAAGGTATCTATAAAAATGCCTCAGAATTAATTGAAGGTCACTTCCCTGAGGCATTAGGCACGGATTTTGAGATCAAAGAAATGGAAGTCATCACTCAACGACTTGCCAATTTGCAAAAAGAGTTTGGTGTATGTGGATATTCTACTTGTGAATTGCTAAATTCCCAAAACTTTGAAGTTGTTGAAATTTTGAAAGGTGAACAAAACTTTGGAGACATATCTATCACCATGAAAGTGAGAGTGATAAGAGACTCTCTAGAGGCTGAGAGTATTGGCTCTACAGGAGAGAGCTCAGAGTTTTTTATCCTTAAAGTCTTTGATCCAGTAAGAATTTGCAATTTTGAAAACAGTACAATATATTTGGGTGACAAAGTTAATTATCCAGCAAATTTCTACAACAACTTGAGAAATATTCTAATCCACAGCTTTTTCACTGAGGTTGAATCCTACTTGACTATTGCAAAGAATGCGACTAACGTGTCCACCAGTATTGGTGCATATTGCGGTGGTGACTACACAAAGTTGAAAGCCTGTCCTGAGTTGATGAGTTATGGATTTATTGCACGTGGGGAACACTCGTTAGCTTCGATACTCCACAATTGGGAAAGAGAGTATGACTCCAACTTGATACCTAACTTTTTATCAGCGGTGGTTGCTTCTAAAGCTGAGATGAACGAGGTTCACTCTGGGACTGGTTTTGATATTTATGAACTTACAAAGACCTTGAATACCGGTCAGAAAGTTGGTAACTTCCAAGGTGCATACATCATGACAAGATTCATCCCTGAGAACATATCAGACTCTATCAAAAGCTGCTGTTTCTGCAAGAAGGACGTTGAGATGCTTCATGAAATGGTGTTGAAGAAGACTCTTGAAAATTATCAAATTATTCATTCTCTTGGTTTGACAGAACATGGTGATGTCAAGTCGGATAATCTAATCGTATCCCTTGAATTAGGCGGTAGTTGGTCAGAGTCATCGTCTTTAAAACAAGCTGTTAGACCAGAAGTTTATTTTATAGATTTTGGTTTGTCCAAGGTGAGATCCCCCGATTCGGTCCCTTCAACTGCGTCATCGAATCTAAGTAACGAGTTGGAAGGTGTTGCTAATTCTAATCCAGCTATTACAGAAACCAAAGAGTATTCAAAGATAAAAAATGCCATAAACAAAAAGCTAAAGCGATTCCATAAGGAGTTTACGAACCAGTTTGATGGTTGATTGCCCCGAGAACAATCATCATTGTTTTCATTTGTATAGTGTAATCCATAGCGTATTCGTTTCATCATTCTCTCTATTTACATGTAAGTAGACATCATTGACTATTTCATACACCAATCTTACCATCATCTGTACCTTCAACCATATAACCTTCTCTATAATGGACATAATTAACTCTAGTATATCATCTTTACCACCAAACTATGGATGGGTCTCTTCTAAGCTATTACTGATCTTCACTGTACTTTCATTGTACAAAGACACAATTCTCTTCGAATCAATTTGTAATGATGCATTATTGATACCACCGGTTCTTGTGTTTTATTTAGACAGAACTGGCATCAGCGGCTAATTTTATGCCTTGGTGGTTTCAGCTCAGGCGCAGGTTGCTATATTTAGACTATCTGATTGCTTTAGTGACCCATAGGGGTGATACTTGAATGACACTGGTTTCGTATGTACTGGTTTCCAGCCCTTCAATGGTTAATCGTGTTCAAATTTTTGTTCTAATTGATCCTTTTGCAAACTTTTGATTTGAACGACTACTAACCTTGAAGGTCCAGCAACAAACACTTATCATAGCAAGTGGATTATATGGCTAAGTCATTACTCTGTGTGAAACTGGTACTGCTTATTGGTGCTGTAATGCTGGTTCTGTTTCATTTATAAGTGTCATTGGAATTGATTTCGCTTGGGAGTTTGTCATTTTCAATTAAAAGTTCTAATTAAGTTGGATACTCACAGCATTCATTATAAGGGCCTTCTTCGGACTCGATTGTCTCTCAGGGAATCTAATTGATGGTTGAGAGACAATGATTTCCCTTTGCGTTTGATTTTGCCTAAGATGAGTGTTTTTGTGGTGGGAGACTTTTAGTATGAATATTGTCAAAGGCATTGACTATGTATATACCAAAGGAGCCACCTCAAAATAAACTTATCATTCTTTCACCTTGCAACGTTCTTTTGAAAGTCATTGGTAAACCTAAAATCAAGAATAAGGGGGTTTCCATCTATAGGGCTGTGGAAGACTTGCAAGAATTGAATGCTTTTGCGATTCACAACGTTGCTTTCAGAAAACACAAAGGATTTGAAGGAAGATCTTACCACATTGAAGAACCATGTTTTGGTTGAACCAGACAATAGAGCAGAGAAATGGTCTCAAAAACTAAATGGAGACTACAAGTTCTTTATTGTTTCCGGAGCTTGGAGAGCTTTCGTTGAGATTGTGAGTTTGGTATTTTCATACAAGAAGGATCGGATCATAAACCAGAGAAGGAATATTTGGTCTATTCTAGTTCAAGACTCTTTTTTTTTAAACAAAGAGCTAGATTGTTCTGTGAAAAATTAACTAACTCATGAACTATGTGTCTTGTACTATTGTTATGTGATTTATCGACTACCTCATGTACAATGTATTTGTAAAATAGAACAGAGTGAAACATGAAATTATAATCTAGTAGGTCACATGAACATCACTCCAAGTACATTATGTTTTACTATTCCTTGGTCTGTTTGTTATCCTTAAACCTCAAAGTTGACAGAACGACTCTTCTTGCTTTTGAAGCTGGAGTCAAGGTGTTTGACTACTTAAGAAGGGTAGATGATATCTTGATTCTTGATGCTTCCTGTTTTCCTAGAGTGGTCAGTCTTTTTGCTCTCTCAACTCCATTCTCTTATTCATCAGAAACACCAACATCATCCTCAACTGTTTGAAACAATAGGAACGATATGGGGTAAAGCATTCACCTTGACAATTTTTTCCAGATATACTCTCTAAGCCAACAGCAGATAGGGCCGTTGATAGAGTGTAATCCCTTGTTCTTGATGGGTCATTTGGTTTATTGCAACTTCCAATGATTTCACCGACATTGTTTTCAATGATCAAAGTATCAACAACTTATTTTCAAAGTCTTCATGGAGCTTAAGACTGAACAAGAACTTCATGCCAGACTAGCTGTTTTACAATCAACATGTTGGCACCACAAATGTTGAGTTTCTTCTGAAAAGAGACACAAACACAGTGGAGAACTCGCCAAAGATTGCATTTTGGGTTATGTAAGTGGAGTGGTGAGAGGAAAGTAACTTTGGGAAGTTGAGTTGAGAAGAATTCAAGTGATGAAATTCGCCATTGACACCAATAGCTCGTCAAGGACAGTTGGAAAGATAAAGAACAAACAAATTCATAAACTAAGGACGACACCAACACGCCGAAGACTCGCTTTCTACTTGTATACAGGCCTTGATGTCGTTATTCTCGAGGATCTTTTGAACTCTTTTCTTGATGATTGTAGAGTTTTCGCCGTCGTAATGTTGGATATGGATGAAGCCAACCAATCTCGTCTTTGTTTCACAACTCTCGTCATGATGATCATCATCATGATGATCATGATCGTGATCATGCTCTTTGTGTGAATGGCTATGACCACCATCATCTAAATTATTGTGTGATTTATTCTCTGGCTTTGTGTGGCTGTGTTCGTGAGAATGACTCGAGTGGTCGTGGTCAGAAGATGATGAAGCTGATTGGGCCATAGCTGGACTGTTCCAGAATCTTGGGGTGGTATAGCTGACAACGCCTGGCGTTGTGGCAATCTGTGACAGAATATCTCTAATGGAATCGTCCTTCTTGTCATCCAGAGTTAATAGCAGGTTTGAAGCTGATGATTTGATCAATGGTAATGCGGAGACAAAGATCATGATGGCGATGAACAGCGAAGCTAATGGATCAAAGATGTTAGATCTGAAGAACGATGTCAAGACTGTAGAGACAACGACACCCGCCGAACCCAAAGTGTCTGCCAAAATGTGTAGGAAAATACCCTTCATGTTATCATTACTCGAGTCATCATGTGAATGTGAATGACCGTGTGAGTGAGAATGGCCGTGACTATGGCCGTGACCACCATGATTGAAGGCAAAAATCCCCACAATGTTCACGAAGAAGCCCATTGTTGAGACGACCAATAGTTCACCAGTCTTCTCGAGGCTCACTGGATTGATGATTCTCTCAATTGCTTCAATGACAATTCCGGCAACGATCCCAATCAATAAGACACCATTAGCGAACCCAGCAAGTGTTTCAATCTTTGTTAAACCGAATGGGAATGCCTCTGAAGGTGGCCTCTTTGCTAGAATACCAGCGACCAAACCAAGTGCTAATGAAGTACAATCCAAAGCCATGTGTAATGAATCAGATAATAGACCCAAAGATTTTGACCTGAACGAGTATAGAAACTGGACAAACATGAATGATGTGTTTAGCAATAAAAAAGAAAAAATGGCCCTTGTGTCCTCATGTTGGAATAATTGATGAATGATTGTCGGTTCTGATTTCATGATGGAGGGTTTAACCGGTTGGAATAAAGTATCATCAACCTCGATGATTGCAGTCACTAGGATCAAGATCACTTCGCCAATGGTACCGATGACGTTTTGGGTGTACTTCGCATTAAGTGATAAGATCTCCAAGAGAATAGAAGTTATACCAAGGACAGTCACAGACCCCTTTTGAAACTTAATAGTGGTGTCTAATTTGGTAAAGTTCAACACAACAGCGCAGCCAATTGTGACAAACACCATACTGGTTTCCAATTGATCATAGCTATATGTCAACACGACCCCACTGAGGACCACACATATAAATGCAGATGTCAGATCAGTCTTTAAATGCAGCTGATCCAGATCTCTCAACGTATCCTTGATGGAAAAGATAATGATATAGGCCACCAGTATCAGATACAGTCTAATATCCTCCAAATTCCCAGGGACAAGCACCAATTCATTGGAATAATACAACCTAACAGTATCAAACACCAGCGATGCCAAAAAGTAAGGCACGCTGACGTTCGTCACCAGTAACATGGAAAGTGTCATGGTCCTCAGAGATCCCAGGACCCAGTTACTGGCAAGCAACCCGAGCAGAGTCACCAGGACCCTGTTCTTCTCCCATTGCGTCCCCGGCACCGACTTGGACGCCTTGTTCATGTATGTGTATATGATGGTGATGGCAGACGCAAGGAACAAGGGGATGAACAGCATTGTGAAGGGCAAAGTCTGTGAATATGGAGTGTATTGTGTCTTGTCGAAGATGAAATTGGCTGCCAAAAGACACGTTGGGAACGCCAGCAGAAGCGGCACCTTCTGTATGTCAATGTAGTTCTTCAGCACCGATGCAGACATGTTCTCCTAGTGTGGCAGTTGAACGGGAGAAGACCGAATTAGGGTCTTTTCTCTGTCCAATTTGTGGTGATAAACCTTTGCGGTTGATTTTTCTTGACGTTTCGTCTATAACGAGTTCGCGGGATGTTCAAAAGAGAGAAAAAATACGCGAAATTTTTACACGCGTCATTTTGTCTTATTGTTGTTTTCTATTCTATTATAAAATTTGGTTCAGCCATATGAAAGACATTGGTGCCTTTCCTTGTACTTACAATGACCTATTTCCATTGATCACTACTCAAGGTTTCGATCAAGTCGTAATAAGCAGCCATATTAATTCTGTAATAATCGCCATGAAACAACTGATTCTCGTAGTCACACATCTGCAATCCCTGAATTTGCTGTAAAATAATGGCATTTCCAATCCAGGATTGGTAAATAAGCTGTGCCAGTAATCGCTATCATCATCCAAGAAAGGTGTAGGCCCCCAAAACTCATGTCACACTTTCAGACATCATAGCGTTTTTTCAATTGGTATTCTCTTTGATGTGTCCAAGTTATATGCACCAGTGATCATACCGAGATGGTTCAATTTCGCCTACAGTTTAACGTCTCCTCCGGCTAGACTTCCAGTTCCCAGTAGATCTATCAGAGATAGCAATTTCATAAAAATATCTGGCAGAACTAGCTCAAGAATTGTTTTGAGTCTCTTGTCTTTTTGTAAAATTAATTTCCTTATGAACACACCAGTGTTACTAATACCCAAGTTCAACCCATCTCTGATTTTGAGCCTCAGAAAGTTATGAACATCAAATATCAATGGACCAACTTAACTACCCTCTTCAGTCAAGTTTGGTCGAAGTCTATGCCCTCTAGGTTCATCACTTGTAAAAATAAAGAAGGAGTCAGTGCAGTCTCTCAGTGATCTTAATGTCTCTGAATGCCTGAGATAGTTGAACCGGACATCAGGCAGGTATATGATCCAAATACTCAAGCATTGAATTGAGAGCATTGAAAACAAGGGTGTCAGTCGTCAGGGTGTTGCATTCAAACCGAACCCCTCAATGATCGTCTGATTAGTCTCTTTTGGAAAGCGTGCCAATTCTTTAGAGACTGTGAGCCTCTTTGACATCAATAAACTCTTTTGCTTTAATCTATCAGATCTATATAAATAAAACAATGGCAAAACTTCTCGAAATAAGAGTTGTTAAATCCGAAGTGACACAAAAACGAAATCGGAAAATTTGAGATACAAAACACCAAATATCCCAAACAAAATTCTTGTGGGTTATCTTTAGCGTTTAAGGCTGATCATATCCATACGGTTGTAACAGGACTGAAAGTGAGTACTACAAGGACTATCTGGTTGATACACAAGCAAACACTAACAGAAATCACAGGTTATGGGTGATATAGTCTTTAATGCTGATCCTATTGATGTTAACGGTCAGTACGACCAGTACAATGTCGTATCCAAGATACCATTAGTTAAGTGGAACCTAGCCTCAATTGCAGATGGAGAGCATGCTATAGTTCGAACCCTACCAGCATTTGGTGAGGTTCTTTGTGACCCTTCCATAGCACATGAAATGGTACATGGTGATGAATACGCCGTAAGATTGTTGAAATACTTTTCGACAAATTCCTTTCGAATCTGACTCTGTGTGTAAAAGTTAGTTGATACGGTGGTGCCCCTAGTTTTCGAGGTTCTCCCAGCTTCCTTGGCTTCTCGCACACGGTTCACCACAACTTGTAGGCGGGAGAGGCTCGTCAGCAGGCATTCTCTTCGACAAGCGATAGATCCACCTCCTCTGTAATACCAAACTTCTGAAGGAACTGAGTCATCTCAGCAGCGGTGATATCTTGTGGGTTGCGCACAACGAAAGTGCCGGCACCGGTAACCGTATAGGCGTCTGGCTTCCAAAGAACATGTGGGTTCCTCGTATGAAGCAATTCAAAGGCAACTCTCTTTTGTTCTTCTGACATGTGTTCGTCTGCCCTAATCTACTCTAATGCGCGGTATGGTGCTCAGTCTATTTCATTATATTTTTTTTTTCGATATTGGTTGCTCTTTATTGTGTGTTTAGCTCATTGTGTTTATATCATGCTGTTGTTATTGCTGGTATGTGTCTGTTACAGTGCTGCCGTGTTTTGGAATCCTTTTTCTAGGGATGTGAGCTCACTTTGTAACACCGTATGGGTGTTGGCTCTTCCTCAAGAAATTATCATCTTAAACCTTCAGTACTGTTCCTGACTTGGGAATCTATGACTGATTCAACTGCTGTCACCTTCCCTTCCCTAACCATACTGTCTTTCACAGATCTTTTTCTTATATCTGCAATCATTCTCTAATTCGGTGATTGTGATATCAATGTTGTTTCTTGACGTGTTTTTGATGTTCACTACCGTGTCAATCCATAGAGACATCGCTCGCAGCTGCGGTATATATGCAGTGTGCTCCGTTGGTGTAGTCAATTGAATTTCATTGCTGTCAGCAGAGGCAAAAAGAAAGCTCCGCGACGGGGAATTGAACCCCGGTCTACCATGTTCTGTCAAATTAACGACAAACGGTGATTCTAGCCACTAAACTATCACGGACGATTTTTATGTTGTGTCAGCAAGGAGGATATCAATTATCTTGGTGGGGTTAGTTATCTAACGCTTCAGATGACTATGGTTTAGAACTTCAGATCGAAGCACAAAAGAGAAAGACTGAGACCATTATATTAACTCTGATTTATATAGAAAGACTTATTGCTATTTCTACCTTTGATTCTTACTTACAACATCTGTTAGACCGATTCTAGTAGTATAAATATCATAAATGACTTCAGGCCACATGTAGTAGATATCAAGGACCTCAGTACACTTAGTCGTTAGAGAGACTATTATAGTATCCCTTTATCGGAGCTTGAAGATATCCTCACACAGACAAACGGTCCCTAGTATTTTTATCTTATTTAGTGTTATAATTCAATTTCACCTTTTCGAATCTAACTATAAGTTGCGTATTTGCGAGTATTACGGTCTATGAAGCTTGGGACAGTAAAGTAGCCTAATAAACGCTTGTATTGATGGTGGTTGCGAAATGAGTCACCAAGCTTCGTGATATTACATCACTTGCCTAGAAACGGAAACGCCCCCAGGTTACTTCACTACCTAGAAGTAAAGAGGCTGAAGGGAACTGTGAACTCCCCCTGTAGTAGCGAAATCCTCATTCAGTATAGTGTGACGATAAATGTTCAAGAATTTCCAGAGCAGTATAGTCATATAGTCATGTTACTGTACCAAAGAGGTTTGTTAGAAACCTAACTTTTAGTCCAGTTATCCGAAGCTGTTACAGATTAATGGGAAATTGGGATGGTGTCAATTTCAGTGATCAGCTAGCGTATAAGAATTGGAGGTATAGTTCGTGGTGTATTTGACTAACTAATTTGCGACTTTTTGCGATCAAAAATCCCCTGATGAGAGTTACAACCATGTCTGTTATTGTTAAATCTTGATTGGGGATCTATGTCGTGAGTGAATTCCTGACCAGTTTGACGAATATCAGTATAACCTCTCTGAAAGGGCACACTATGTTCTAGTTCAACACATATCGTTTGAATTATACTGGGGAATATTTCCAGTTGACCAGGTTATACAAGATATCATGGTGGTAAAATGGACAGACCTCCTTTGAAATAGAATCTATTTACTTGGATTTTATGTCGAATAAGTGGTCAGGAAGAAATGGATCTCTTCAAGATTTGTAGCAAAAAAAGTTCTAATGTTACCAAAGAATTGCACCTGGATTACACAAGATACCACAATTGGTATCGAAGGGTCTCGAAAGTACTTAAATTGACATTTAGGATCATTGCGATGAATGGAATTTATTTTTCTTAAGTCTAATAGCAAGCTTCCCAAGACTTGAGAATTGAACATTATTACTGAAAGTCGTACCTTTCAATGTCAGGGACCTAGTTACTCTTCTGGACTGGGCGGGATGGGTAGCAATGATACCAATGTAACTGGTTTTTTCAATAGCAAAGCTACCCAGTTTCTAAGCAGCTGATCAAGGTAGACTCATCAATAACACCTCAATATCTTTTTTTTTGAAATAATAGAACACATTTCAATCATATAAGATGACTGTCAGTAGAAGATCAGGAGTTTTCGCTTTTGCGGGAGTTGCTTCACAATATCACCATATTGTTCAGCTATCTTTAGTTAATAGGACGGAAATGACCCTGGAATTAGTTCTAACCTTATAAACTATTGGGAATTCGGGAATATCAAAATGAATTTGGAACTCATTAAAATATAGATAAAGTGGCGATGCATCCATATTTGCAGTAAGTACGTTGATTACTTCAAAGCCCGGATTGAATAAAACGAAGACGCGATAAGTATATAATACGAGCGGCACCATGAAAAGCTGCCCTGTCAGCGCCATCAGCTTATAACCCAGTATCAGAGAGTTATATGAATAGTTAGCGGGGTTAAGCTCATCTATAGCCGTTCTAGTATACAACCCCAGCTCAAATCAGATAGCCTTTTGCAGCCACAAGGAAGCAGACAATACAGTGCTGCACTTATGAGCAAATTTTGGAAAGCTGATTACAAACCAGCTAATTCAGGAACAAGTACCAGCTGCACACAACAATCCATAGTGGTACAAGCTGTTACCCATCTATTCAATAAGTTGTCTAAGGACTTGATTTTCCAAGACCTTCATCGACAAAGAGGCCTGTCGGGACTTTTCTCTTTAATTTTTCTTTCAAAATAAACATCATCGAAATATGGTTACAGCTATGCCGTTAACTACTCGTAAGGATTCCGAAGCTTATAACAGTAACACAGCTGTTCTTCAATGATTAGAAATCAATGAGTGGCGCGTACCGGGACCACATTGAGCCATATACGAGGGCCAATTCAATTATGGGCGGCTATAGAGTGTCTGCCAAATATACGAGTCAAGTTGTGTTTTGGTAGGTCCTTCAACTTCGTTTAGTCGATGCTTGGGTCGGGCTTTGTAATCAGAGGTTGAGATGAAGAGAAGTATAAACAGAGGCGCTTTCCCTCCTTTTGGTTTGGTGTGATGTTATGTTGTTGCTAGAGGTTCAAAGGTGAATAGTTATTTTTA
>PPMH03000016.1:0-241460 GCA_003707945.3 Taiozyma bovis | reverse complement strand
GTAAAAACTGGTGTTGAGGTTGATAGTGGGTCGTTCGGGTTGGGGATTGGATCAGGAGGTTCCTGATGAGCAGGAGGGCCACCTGATCTCTGTTGAGTAGGGGACGTTTCGCTCATTGCGCTCTTTAGATGAACCAAAAAAATACAAGTGCCTAACGCGGGGCTCGAACCCGCAACCGTACGATTAAGAGTCGTACGCGCTACCGATTGCGCCAGCCGGGCTCTTGTTGTCCATTATTAAATCACACTCCCACCAACTCAATTGTCTCGGTGGTCCTACCAATTTATGAAGGTCTTTGAAGTTCTTTAGTGCCTCTTGAAGCAGTTTCTAAATACTATCCAACTGGTATTCGATGTTTCAAGGTTGTAAAAACATTTAAGTCAGCTTTTCAGCTCCAGACTCAGCTGCACCTGTGCCAACTTTACAACTTTATTGCTCTAAAAGATGGGGAACAGGATGTCTAGAGTGGGTCTCAAATCTCTGACTTGCACTCCAACCAGCCGCTAGACATGTAAACATATTAATGATTCTAGTTATTTGTTTATTAGAAGAGGCTTATTGAACGCCATTACAGGCTTGAGCATAGATTGATCATGATCTGCATTATTTATTCAATAATATTCATTCCCGCGGTTAATAATTTACAACCGGTAACGGAACTATTCAAACTAAGGGACAATGATATCTTATAATAACAATTTCAAATATTATAATCAATTTTATCTCTCACAAACTAATTAATTCAAATTTAGTTCATCGTTAACGTTTTTTATAGCCAGTGTAATTTATAGTCTCTCTTCTTCTTTTTATAACAGGTGGCTGGTTTAATCGATTACAAGTAGATGGGAAGAATTGGGATGGGACAGTTAACGTGCTATTTTCTTCCAAGCTTGTACAGTCTATTTATTGATTTGAACAACTACTGTGGATTATGAGTAAGTAACATGAATGTCCTCTTAGTCTTACAACCTTTCCAAAGATCAAGAAGTTCATGTTGTTGTTGCTATTTAAAATGGGTGACACAATGAAAAATGAAAATGAATAATGAGAAAAACAGCATTGAAGAAGACAGCTCAATTCCGGATACAATGGACCGTGGTGAAAAGACCTTGAGATCTACGGACTACGATGCGCTATCATGCCGTCTATCAGCTACCCAGAAGAAGTACATGACCGACGAATACATTGCTAATATTGTCTCGGGGTTGGAGAAGTTCCTGAAGTTTGAGTATAAGCTATCATCCAAACGGCTCTTCAACTCCATTGTCCAGAGCACGAAGCTACCCATCATAAACCGTGGTACATTCATAAGAACATTGGCTGTTGACACCATTGTTGAGAGATTTATCAAGAACTTTGATGGTACTGTTAGAGTGATAAGCCTGGGTGCTGGATCAGACACAAGATCGTTTAGAATCTTGAAGGACTATGAAAACATTGAATATGTCGAGTTTGACTTTGCTGATTCTACAAGATTGAAGGCTGCTGCTATTAAGACCGATGATCTACTGAGTAATATTGTCGGTATTCAAGTTGATGGTCGTGATTTGGAAACTGTTTGGAAAGAAACTGAACCGGTTTTAGAACTGGAAAGATACAAGTTATACGGGGATGACCTTCGTAAAGTTGGCAAATTCAGAGAAATATTGGAGAATCTAGATAAGAGTGTTCCTACATTGGTGATATCCGAATGTATGTTATGTTATACTGAATCATCAGACTCTACAAAGATTTTAACAACATTGAGAGAAACTTTTGATAAGATTGCCGTGGTTATTTATGATCCAATTGGCGGTGAAGACAACTTTGGTAACATCATGATTGAGAACTTGAAGATGAGGTCTATACAGATGCCATCTTTATTGGAGTTCAACACCTTGGAGAAGTATTCTGATAGATTGCATAACTTGGGGTATGAAAAAGTGAAATCTGATCATATGTACCACATTATTAACAACTGGATATCAGATTCAGAGAAGGTTAGGATATCTAGGTTAGAGCTACTTGATGAGATTGAAGAATTGAAATTACTACTGGAACATTATTGTATAATGTTAGCTTACAAGGGGTTTCAATGGTCAAATCTTACAGACCTCAAGTTTGAAATAAGTCATTAGCATTAAATAAACATAGCATCATCTAAACATTAAGCCGTCTCTTTCACCTTGGTGTCTCCATTGATCATTAGGGTTAGTCCCACTTTCCAATTTGTATAGTCTCCAAGCTTCTCTAATATGTTCTGGTTGTAAAGGACCTTTCTCATTAACGTTCAATAAATTCATCTTTCTTAGTTCAGCTTTGATCTGCTCGATTCTTCTTTTATATGGACTTAGATCGACAACATCAGATTCAAGATCATCAGCCTCTTTTTTCATCAATTTCATTTGTTTCTTCAACTCTTTGTTTAATTCTCTCTTCTCACCAAGTTTGATCAAATAATTGGCCTTGTCATATCTTTCTTTCACAATCTTAGCACGCTCGATGATTTCACCCAGGAAGATCTTGGAAACACCCGATAGAACAATGGCTACATGCTGGGACACACTCTGGTTCAGCACTGTGTTGGCAATCTTCTTTACCCCTGCCTTGTTGACTGTTGTTCTTCTGTAATATTCATATCTTGATATTTGTTCTGGGTTCAAATGATCCATCAATAATCGAAGTCTTTCCTCCTGGTCCAGTTCCTCCTCAGGCTCTTCGGGTATTGGATCCTCCTCAGCGATGTTAACCTGCTTAGCACCTTGTATTCTTGATAATAGCTTGTTGTAAATGAATGTTTGTTCTTCATCCAACACGTCTGAAAATGGCTCCTCAATTTCGTCGTCAGACTCGGATTTCGGCTCTTCCGGGACATCAGACAGGTTTAAGTCGTCTTCAATAGGAGTTACTTCTTTTTTTATATCACTCATGGGGCAAATAAAGGACAAAATAGGTTGCTTTAATGTTGATTTAGTGTCTTAGTTTCTCAATTAAGTCCACTTAAAATTATATAATCATAGAATCCGCGAATATTTCCCGATTCGCTTGGGACATATATTCGAGAAAATGTAAACAAAGAAATGAAAAGTTTCTCAAATTTCCCATTTTAAAAGGAAGTTATTGGTTGTTTCACTCATTTCACTCACTTGTTTCACTCATTTCAATGCAGTTGTCCTTTGCCACCGTCGCTCTTTTCACCTCCCTCCTAAGCTCAGCAATTGCTACTCCTCCAGCTTGTCTGTTGGCCTGTGTCAGTAAAGTCACTAAAAACTCCAAATGTGATGGTCTAGCTGATATCTCCTGTGTTTGTGAGAATCAGGCCTCCTCATACAAATCCTGTATTGAATCCAGTTGTCCAAGTGGAGACTCCAGCGCTGCCTGGACCGGTTTCCAAAGCTCTTGCAAAGACGTTGGTGCTGATGTGAATGGTAGCTCTTCTTCATCCTCTTCTTCTTCTTCTTCTTCTTCTTCGTCTTCATCCTCTTCGTCTTCGTCATCCTCTTCCTCAAGCTCCTCATCCAGCTCCTCAAGTTCATCCTCATCCTCATCCTCATCATCATCAAGCTCTGCTCCATCTTCATCTTCATCTTCATCTTCATCTTCATCTTCATCTTCATCTTCATCTTCATCTTCCCACTCCCATTCCTCCTCCTCTTCCTCATCTATCTCTTCATCTTCATCTTCATCTCAATCTTCTTCCTCTTCATCTTCCTCCTCTTCTTCCTCCTCTTCTTCCAAGGTATCATCTTCAGAATCCGAATCATCTTCCAAGGTATCATCCACTACCAAATCATCTTCATCCACAAATTCCAAAACTCCATCATCATCTGCCGAAGCATTGACTTCCGCAATCCAACCAACCCCTTCCACATTTTCTTCAACTGCTAACGAAGGTTTTGCTGCCAACGTCCCATTCGGTGGTCTAGTCGGTGCTATCGTTGCTGGTATGGTAATTTAAGGTGACAATTAGATATAGAGACGTTTATTTTTACGTTCTTGCAAAAACAAGACAATTTTAGTGATACTTTAATATAATATATGCAAATCAACATGTTGTGTAAGTACTAATCCTTTTTCCTCTTGATAATCTTGATCTCTTTCAATACTCTGAGCGTGGCCATGACCAGAATTAGAGACATTGGACCTATCAAAGGCATGTAGACTGCGATCTTATGTTCTTGTGGGAAAAATGTTTGTTGAACCATTTCCCTATCAAAGAAAGCTTGTTCACTATATTGAAGAACGTTAATGGATTCAGATAGAGCACCATTAATATCGTGATCTCTATTCAATTTCTCCACGACTCTTTGTCTTGCACTAAGAGCATTTCTCACATTCTCTTGAACGGTCTTTGGGACTGAAATGTTTGGCAAAGACTCTGATAACTTTAACAATGAGACTAAAGAGTCTATACCTCTAATCAGGTTGTTCACAATTGTAAATTTTTTCAATGCATCAATTCTAATCACTGGAGCTTTTGGATGCTTTGGTAGGCCTAATAGGTTGAATAATTCTGATGTAAAAGTGTCAATAACTGGGCGTAAGTAATTCTGACCAACGTATGAGCTTGGTTTCAAAGCATTGGTGTTCAGGATCACTGAACCCCATTGTGGAATAAGGAATGAGTTTCTATCGTTTTCAAAACCAAATGTCAGTGGGGAGTTGGCCTTTGATGGGAAATAAAGGATAAAATTCAAAGTTGGGTATGAAAACTGGTTAGAAGTGACATCCCATTCGGAGAAGTCAAGAATAGTGGATAGATCATTCTTTGTAATCACAGTCTCACCTTCAATTTTTTCCGGTAAGTTCAACTCAGCGAAATATTTGATCTCAGTGTCAATGGTGAAATCAACATAGCCGTCGAATAGATGGATCACAGGTTTGAAGAAAGTCTCCAATGTGTTGTCAATATCCCACTCAACAGGATAACCATCACCAGTTAATAATTTGAATGATAAGTGGACTTTTGGAGAGTATTGAATAGAATTGATAGACTTCTTTTGGTTCTTGAGTTTGAAAAGCTCGATTTCAGACTTGAATGTATGTTCTAGTAATGACTGTGTGATGAAAAATGGTAAATCATTATTTTTAACACTTTTCAAAGTGTAATAGAACACGGTTTCCTTCTTGGTCTCAAACACATGTATACCTTCGTTATCGCCAAGTTCCAAGGTTAAGACATGATCTTTCTCACTCTGTGGTTCACCATAGACCAAAGTGACATTCCAATCGACGATCAATCTTTCATTTGGATCTTGATTCAACTTGAACAATTGAGAATCGATTTGAATTTGAACAGCTTCTGGCAAGTCCGGGTACTTTAAACCATCCTGGACGTTCAAGTAGACCTTATTAGTTATCTGTAGGTCAACATTTGGATCTTTCTGTAGCAATGTGATGAAATTGGATGGTAATGGAGCACGATAGATCTCTGTTAGCTTAAACCACAACGGCACACCAATGAACAAATACAGCACCAAGATCGACACAGCAATCCATCTTCTCAGCAGGAAACTGGACTTTGGCTCGCTTTCTATTATCTCTTGCAACCTCTCAGTCCTCTCAGTACGTTTTGTCTCTGTAGCCATTGTTATGCTTTTAGTGCTTTTAATGCTCTTTAACCTGTGTTTCTTTACCAATTTACTATGTGTTCCATCAACACTTTTGCTAAGGGCCACAATAAGAAAAAAATGTTATGATGAGCTATAAAAATCCACATATTCTGTCTTTTTTTGACTGTTTATGTCTAAACCTGGGATAATGGATGAATCCTTAGACGCTGTTTCCAGAGAGGAAACTTATGTGCACACTGTTTACAACGAAATCGCTTCTCATTTCTCACAAACCAGATACAAAGTGAGTTTTAAAAGTATCTCAGTATATGAACCAGTACTAACTGATTGACAAAGCCATGGCCCATTGTAGAGAAATTCATGCTGGAAAGAAAGAAAGGTACCGTTGGTATTGATGTAGGTTGTGGTAATGGTAAATATCTAGCCGTGAACAAAGATATCTACATCATGGGTAGTGATAGATCTGATGGGTTGATTGAATGTGCTAGGGAGTTTGGTCATGAGGTTATGGTTTGTGATGGGCTACATCTCCCTCATCCTAACAATAGATTTGTAAGTTGAGATATTCCCAACTTTTTCATATATCCTTTTGGATTTTACTAACAGACGACCCTATAGGACTTTGCTATCAGTATTGCTGTCATCCATCATTTCTCAACCCCAGAAAGAAGAATTGAAGCCATTAAACATATTCTATCCAAGCTTAAAAGCGGTGGGGAAGCACTAATATACGTGTGGGCATTAGAGCAGGAGAAATCAAGAAGAGGTTACAAGGAAGGTGATCCACAAGATGTCCTTGTACCTTGGGTATTACAGAAGAACCAACCAAAGAAACCAAAGCCAAATAGACAGAGAAAGAAGAAACAGAATCCTCAAGAACAAGAAAACCTAAAAGAGGAAGCGAAAGAGGAACCAAAAGAGGAAGCGAAAGAGGAACCAAAAGAGGAAGCAAAAGAGGAAGAAGAAGAAAAGAAAGATGACACTAAATACAGATATTATCACTTGTATAAAAAGGGAGAATTGGAAGAGAATTCCATTGCTGCAGGTGCCACTATTGTTAGTCAAGGCTATGAAAGAGACAACTGGTGGGCTGTTATCCAAAAGGCATGAATAAATAGTTGCACATATACGCTCATGGTCTACATGCTTGAATCAACGACTGGTTCATTAATACATCTTTTCAAGTCTTTTTGGTACTCTCATTCTCTAGATATTCGGTCCATAAAGACACGAAACTTTCTCTGGAACCTCTCTTTGAAGGGTCTTTGACAATATGTGATAAACCTGCTTGTATCTTCTTATCATCATCCCAGTTCAAAAAATTGGAAATCAATTGAAGAACTTCAAATTTCTTGGTGTCACCTCTTGGTAAGTTCAAGAATGAAATGAATAAGTTTGTGACCAATTCTTTATCGACAGTTTCAGAGTCACTATTTCTCTTGATCAATTGTAATGCTTTTGTTAAGTGTTCGTTCAATATCACGGCTTCATGACGTAATTTACCGATTTGAAGTTGTTTCTCTTTTAGGTCTTGTTCTAATTTAGCAGATTTTGAAGCTTTTATGGTTAAATCTTGTATTTGTTCTTTTAGTTGATGTTTTTGGGATTTCTCAGAAGCGATTTGTTGTTCTAATTCTTCAATCTTTAATGTATAATCTTGGGTTGATGTTGATGATGAGTTTTGTAAATCAAGAATCTTGTCTTGTAGAGCTTCAATTTGTGCTTCCGATGATTTCAAATCTTCTTCAAAGGATTCTTTAGTCTGTAACAATTCATTGACACGATCATTTAAATTTGTGATCTCTTGATTTAGTGACGAATTGACAAGTTTATCATTCTCTAGTGTTATCAAGTACTCTTCATTGGTCTCTTTTAGTTTTCCCACTTCCTTCTCTAGTGAGACAATAACATGGTTTAAATGTTTTTTTTCCTTATCCCATGATGATTCAATGTTTTCATTGTTGGATCTTAAATTGGATAGTTCATGACTTAACCTATCACATTCAAGATTTAGAGATTGGCTTTCTTCTTTCAATAGTTTAATAGTGGATTCAAATTGTGATTTTTCTTTGACAAGAGATTCATTCTTTTGTTTTAGATTCATGTTTTGTCTTTCATATTCCTCAATCTGTTCTTGAGCTTGTTCCAAATCATTCTGAGACTCTTTCATCTTGGAAAATACCGCTTTCATAGAACCAATTCTATCTAATAGTTGATCATATTGTTCTTGGATTTGTTCCTTCTCTTTCTCAGTTTCCTGTAGTTTCTCTTTCAAGGTAGAAACTTCAGAATTATTGTCAGTGACTTTGACAGGATCTTGTTGTTCTTTTGATTTGAATAACTCCAATGTCAAGGTTGCAACTTGTTCCTTTAGTTCTTCAATCTCTTTAAGAGATTTCTCATCTTTTGGTTCTTTAGTGTCTGGTTCTTTAGTGTCCATTGCCATTGGAGTCGTCATTAGGGAATCTGGAGCTGGAACAGCATCTTCCTTGGAGTTGTCCACTTTGGTATCCACTTTGTCCTCCTCGATGGTGTCCTCGATGGTTTCTTTAGGGACATTAACCTTTGATCCACTCTTCTTTTTGTTGTTCTTCTTAGCCATTGTGGTTATAACAATTGTTCACCACCAAAAGATCTTCAATACAAAGATAACCTTGCAATGTGTGTGTATCTGTGTCAAGTTAGAGGATTACACAAAGTTAGAGAGAATACACCTATTATTGATCTTATTCATACCAACACACAAACTTTTTAGTTGAGTGGCCCAACCAGGTTTTCTTCTTTTTTTCTTTATATAAGTGAATAATAGATTGAAAGTTAGTACAAAAGGGTTAAAAACACGTCTCAAACACGCGTCAATTGATCCATCATGGTCGATATCAAGGACTTTTTCAAGACTGCGAGTGCCAGGAAGACTGCTTCAAAAGTAAGTTCTTGAAATGGCCCAGTATTGGGCTCAATTCGTGGGGGGAAATGTTCTTTCTACTAACAAATTGAATCTAGAAGCAAGCTACCAAACCAGTTGCTGCTCCAAAGAGAAAGAGATCACAAACGGAGAAATTGACTGTTGAAGATGAAGTTAAAGATGAAGATGAAGATGATGACGATCTGATGGAATTAACCAAACCAAAAAGAGCAAAGATTGAATCAAAGGGTACAAAATCAACCTTCTTTGAAAAGAAAGAGGCAAAGCCATCACTGATTAAGAAAACTACTGATAAGAAACAGAAGAGAGTCCTTGTTTGTAGTAACGAAGATTCAGAGGATGAATTCCTGCCTGATGCTGCTGAGGATGATGATGACCTGCAAGTGATTGATGTGGATGATGATGATGATGAGTTTGTCAGTGAAATAGTTGCTCTACCAGAAACATCTGATCCAGGGCCAAAAAAGAGAACAACCAGAAGTCAAGCATCACCTGTGAAGGCATCACCTGTCAAAGCTCCTCCAAAAGAAACTCCACAATCATCCAAGAAGAAAACCAGAAACAATTCTTCTATCAACATTGCCAAAGTCAGCACGGGGGTTACCGCATGGGATGTGCTTGCTAAGATCCCAGATGCGGAACTGCCTGAAGACATCAGTACAGGTGAAGGATTTAATTTCCGTGATTTTAAAGCTCGTCAATCCACACTACCACAATCCAATGGCGATGTTGAGATCCCAGAAGGTGCTCCAAACTGTCTAACAGGCTTAACTATGGTCTTCACCGGTGTCATGCCAAATATCACCAGAGATGATTCAGAGAATTTGGCAAAGAAGTATGGTGCTAAAGTGACAAAATCCATCTCTTCAAAGACATCAGTCGTGGTATTAGGTGCTGAAGCTGGTCCTTCAAAAGTTAAAAAGATCAAACAGTTCAAAATTAAAACAATTGATGAAGCTGGGTTCTTACAGTTGATTGCTGGTATGCCTGAAGAAGGTGGCGATGGTGAAGCTGCGGAAAAGGCCAGAATGAAAAGAATGGAAGAAGAACAAAAAGCTCTTGAAGAATCCATCAAGATGCAGAAAGAAGCTGATGCAGAGGCTAAGGAAAGAGAAGCTCAAATTAAAAGGGCTAAAGACTCTGGTAATGTTTCGAATTCTGGGAATCTAAAAACGGATGATGAAAAGCTTTGGACTGTGAAATATGCCCCAACTAATCTTGGACAAATCTGTGGTAACAAATCATCAGTCACCAAGTTGCAAACATGGCTAGAAGAATGGCCTAAGAAATTCAGTGGGAAACCAGAGAAAGGTGAGACGGATTTCAGAGCTGTCTTGATTCATGGCCCTCCAGGTATCGGTAAAACCACTGCTGCCCACTTGGTTGCCAAATCATTGGGTTATGATGTTCTTGAAAAGAACGCTTCTGATGTTCGTAGTAAAGGTCTACTAAATTCTACAGTGGGTGGTATTTTAGATAACACTTCAATTGTTGGGTTCTTTAACACTTCCAAAACCAAAAACTCCAACAAGATGTGTATCATTATGGATGAAGTTGATGGTATGTCCGGTGGTGATAGAGGTGGTGTTGGTCAGTTAGCCTCTTTCTGTCGTAAGACTCAAGCTCCATTGATCTTGATCTGTAATGACAAATCTTTACCAAAAATGAGACCATTTGATAGAGTTACACTGGATGTCCCATTTAGAAGACCACAAGCTAGAGAAATGAAATCTAGATTAATGACCATTGCATTGAGGGAACACATCAAACTAGATCCAAACATCATTGACCAATTGGTTTCAGCCACTAGTAATGATATCAGACAAATTATCAACTTATTATCCACTGTCTCAAAGACTCAAAAATCAATTGATTCATCAAACACCAAGGGTATCAGCCAAGAATGGCAAAAGAACATTGCATTGAAACCATTTGACATCATTCCAAGATTGTTAAATGGACAAGCATGGATTGAAAACACACCTGTTCCATTGTTTAAGAAGATGGAGATGTACTTTGATGATTTCCAATTCGTTCCATTGATGATGCAAGAGAATTATTTGAACACAAGACCTAACAAAGGTGCTTCCAAACTGGCCCATTTGGAACTGGCAGCTAAGGCCGCTGATTCATTAAGTGAGGGTGATTTAGTTGATTCTAAGATACATAGTGCTGAACAACAATGGAGTTTAATGCCACTTCATGCCATCATGTCCACAGTGAGACCTGCATCATTTGTCGCTGGTCAAGTTTCTGGTCGTATCAGCTTTGCTGCTTGGTTTGGTCAGAATTCAAAGACCGGAAAGTACAAGAGACTATTAAACGAGATACAATACAGCTCAAGGTTGCGTACCTCCACAGATGCTGTTTGTTTAAGATTGGAATATATCCCCGTGCTTTACAAGAGACTACTGGATCCAATAGTGGCTAGTGCAGAGAATATCCCACAAGTTATCAGCATCCTGGACCATTACTTCTTATCCAAATCAGATTGGGACTACTTGATGGAGTTCCTAATCGGTAACGACGAGACCACCGCAAGATTGAAGAAGATCCCTACCCAAACCAAATCCAAGTTCACAAGACAGTACAATGGCGCTGTTCATCCTACAACCATGCATAAAACTGGTGGTACAGTTGTAGTCAAAGAAGGGAAGAACAAGTCTACGATGAAATTAGATGATAAGGAAGAAGCTGAAGAGGAAAAGCCTGCTGATGAAGCTGGAGAGGAAGACATTATTGATGAATAATCCATGAAAGCATATACAGTTTAACAACGAGTCAATGGAACAATGCTTTTAAGTAGAATTGTGTTGTGGTGTAATAGAATGTTTTTTTTTGGGAGGCTATAGAGAGATGAAGTTATGTATTACAATCAATCAATACTTGGCTTATTAACTGGGTAAAACAAGTATGATCAAATTCTCCAGAGAAGAAATGAAGACTATAAGTGGTCATAAAGGTTGATTTGGTTAATAGCTACAGATCAAAGGAAAATAAAATTATTAATCATAAACTTCATTAAATTTAGGAATCAGCTTCCCCAGTTTTCTTGTTATACGATTTGGAGATATTCTTGAACGATGCTCTGAACCTGCTACCTCTACCACGGCCTCTGAGACCACCACGACCACGTTTAGACTCCGATGATATAGCTTCCGAAGAGCCTTCGATGTTTAAATCAGGTACTTCTTTCGATTGTTTTGGCTCCTTTGATGCATTAGATTCGTTAGATTCAACAGATTGTTTTGGTTCCTTCTTATCCTTGGAGTTTGAAGGTTTCGATTCTTTAAATGATTTAACTTCTTCGAAATCCCCAACTTCATTTGTATGGTTATTCTCAGAGATTTTAGCTTGAGTGGTGGATTCAAACTTGGACTCGATAGCAAGTGTCCCTTCACTACTTGAATTCCCGGATAATTTCTCATATAAGCCACCTCTCCCGCCACGGCCATTTCTGCCACGACCTCTACCACGTCCTCTTGATGATGTCTCTGGAGCTTCAATGTTGGTTTCTTTAGCAGCGTCGATTGTTGTGTTTTTTTGCTCCATTGGAACCACTGGTTGGTCTTCAATGTTTTCTGAGACATTTTCGGTGGAATCTTTCTTGATATCTTGAGGTTTTTGCTTTGTCTTTCTTGACTTTTTAAGTTCTTTGTTGGTTAAATTTTGTTTCTTTTCAATCCTTTCATTTGAAAGGTTTGATTCTGATTTCATCTTTAGTGAAGGTTCAGATTTTGGTTTGTTTGTTGGTACGTTCTTAGATTCAACATCTTGTTCTTCCTTAGCTGCTTCTTTTTTTAACTCAACTATATCTTCATGGTCCTTGTTTTCTTTTTCTTTCTCTTCACCAACAGCTGGAGACACTTCCTTGACATTTCTCTTGATTTCAGGTTTCTTAAGCTCCAAGTTCTTTCTCTTTAGGATAACTTTCTTTCTTGATTCTTCTTCTTTAGCATTACTTTTCTTCTTGCCTTGGAAAACAGATGCTGATAACCTTGTGGGCTCAGACTTTGGAGAGTTGGCTTGTGGGGAATCAGTCTCGGTGTTGACGCCATTTGATAGGAGTTTTGGATCAGGAGATGCCCAGGCACTGACAGATGGAGGAGGAGCAGCAACTAGTTCGATTTTCTTAGTCTTTGGAGAGTTTTGTTGCTGTTGTTGCTGAGCCTTTTTCAAGTGTAATGATGCCAAAGATGGTGATTGTCTAGATTCAGGTTTCTTAGCCTCTTCCTTCGCCTTTTTCTCGGTTTCTTGTTTCTTCAGCTCTTCTTGTTTCTTCTTTCTTTCAGCTTCTTTTTTATTCTTTCTTTCTTCTTCTTGTTCAAGGTGCCCCAAAGTTCTGTAAGTAGTCTTGTTAATCTCTAAAGCTTGTAATTTCTTTTCAATTTCCAATTGTTTGGATAAAGTGTCAACAGGCTTCGCACTACCAAAAGGATTTGGTTTGTTTAGTGGCTTTGGTGCAGGTTCTGGTTGTCTCAATGGTGGAAGCTCATGTGGTTGATGTGGGGTGATTGGATGTGCGGTTGTATTTGTATTATTACTGATTCGATGTGCTGGGAAATTACCTTGTGATTCTCTTTGAGCCAATCTATCAAGCGGATGCAAAGGTCTGTTTTGATTAATATGGTGAGTTGGAAGATGAGGAGGTGGTAGTTGATCTTGTAGCCTATTTAATCTTGGATGTTGGAATGCTTCTGATGATCTTCTCCCTGGTCTTGATGGGACTGAAGGATCATCAATCTCTGGGACCTGTTGATTCAGATCATTATAAACCCTGAAATCATCAAAGTTACCATTATTAACTAGAACTTTACCCATTCCACGATCCAAGTATAGATCATTCCATTTCAACACTTTTTCAAAATCTCTATAGGTCTCAAGTTCGACAAATGAAACCTTCTTTCTTTTATTCAATGCATCCAATGGGTTGTTCGATGAGTTCAAGACGTTGAAGTCAATATCCCAGAACAATTTCATCTTGATAAACTTTGTGAATCTTGATTGGAAAAGGTCTCGAATCTCAGCAATACCAAAGAAGCTTGGGATGTTACTCAATTTCACAATGAACGGAGGTGATTTAGGACCATCTTGGAAACTAGGCCGACCTCCAAACACACTATGAGAGTTGCTTTGATAATGAAGTTGATCATGAATGTGTCTTTGATTGGATATTGGAACACTAATGGAACTTGGATCAAAGTCATCGTCTGCCCACGACCCATCGCCTAATGCTATAAAGATAAACAGTTAGTTTTTTTGCAAACAGTGTTAAGAAAAAGAGCAAAACAGTAACATACCTTCATCTTGCATAAACTCCTTTAGGGATAGTTTCTTTTTTGTGCCTATAGATTATGTTAGTCAACAGTTATCTCAAACTGATACAATGGCAACCTACTCATTTGTTTTTATTTAAATGTTTCACAGGAAATTACAATTGAAAAAGTGTAGTGAAATCTGTGGAAAAGTGCAATCAAGTGAAAAACTGGGTCTCTGAAGTTGTGGATTAACCTGGAAACTGTTCAATTTGTTATTAAAATTAAAATTGGTCTAAAAAGATGAGTTCGTTCTTCTCTTTTTTGGTTTAAAATCATTAAATTTTCGTTTTTCTCCTGATGTTCTTGACTTCCTAATCGGGAAGTGAGAAGGAGTATGGTAGGTTGTATGGCCGAATGCGGTAATTGTAGAGATTAAGCGAAATTCTTGTTAAAGACACAATTACACACACAATAAGGATTTGATTGACAAAACAGGGGCCTAAAGAACTATTGTACCCTTGGCTGATACATTATACGGTCTGATTTATTCAGTCTTGGACTGTTTCTGTGGGGTCTGACGCGCTTTTGGGATTCTTTTGACGCGTCAAAAGGACTTTTACTCACATTGAGACGCGTCTTTAATTTTGTGAAATTAACGCGTTAGCTACCGATAGCTACCGATAGCTACGTTAGAGTCTAAAAATATACACAAGGGTTCATAAAGGTGCCATTTACTGCACGTTGTGGATCAGGGTCATAAACCAGAAAGTGTTTCTTTGTTCTCTTTCACAGAAACGGATGACTGCCACGGATATGGTCGATACGAGTCATCAATACGAATAATCAATACGAATAATCAATACGGATGGTCGGTACAAATAGTCTTCTACAGAAGATTCCGAGGTGCTTAGATAGTAGGTTTTGATAATAGCTCAAGTACCGGAACCCTCCCACAAACATAGATCTCTGTTTGTTTTAAATGAAGTTCACAATGGGACACAGCTTAACGAAAACCTCCCGAACAAAAACCAACCCCCTTCAAAGTCAATTGTCCCTTGCTAAAACTCCTGTTCATGTCTGGAGGCGTGCCTAATTTGTGGCCCCCAAAGAATGTGCTTACAGTTTAAATATAACTGCATATATGTTACTAAGGTGACATGAAAGGGTTAAAAATTATCATATAAGCCTGCTAAGCGTGCTAAGCGTAGCTATGCATGTCACCAATTATCTGATAAATAGCAGAAAATCTGCTCTACTTGCCGGACACGAACTCTGGGACAATTTCCAATATCACAATAGAGGTAGAAACATAACTATTTCGATTCCTCTTCGATTATACTGATCAGTGATCTTCCAACCTTTCCATTCATTAATCACTAATATATCAGACCAATCTCTCCAATGGGTTTCTTTAAAACTTTCACTAAACCAATCGAGGAGGACAACTTGACCTCTTTAGATATCCCTGATATGAACAATTTTGTACCAAATGACATCCCACCTTCACCAAACTTATCACAACAATCATACCAATTTATGAGTAATCAGAGCATTCATCATGAGCCTGTCAATTATGACGTTATTACGCCAACTGAATCCACGTTTTCCAAGTCAGGCGATGCCTCCTATACCCAATTGATGACCTCAAGTGGGTTGAAAGGTGAACAAGAGAGAAATTTGATCCTTGAACAACAAGTCAAGATCTTAAGTCATCAAGCTGCGTTGGCATTGGATAAATTGAATGAAGTTTCTAAGGAAAATGAATACTTGAGAAATGAAAATAACGAATTGTTAAAAAGAAAATCAAGAGACTTGATGGTGGAACATTATCATCAAGGTTCTCTATCATCCAATGGTTCCAATGACTCCAATGGTTCCAATGAATCGTCCATCTTTAGCAAAGGAAACAATCGTACCTTGTCACAGCACAGTATCAATAGTACACTCTATCCACAATCATTGGAGAAAAAGGAGTATGAAGATAAGATTGAATCTCTAAACTATGAGATATCATCACTCCGTTATCAAATTCGTTCTAATGAAACCAAGATGAATGAGTTCCAACTTCAGATAACATCTTTGAAGAAACTGTTAGATTCTCAAAAGAAGGAGAATTCTTCATTGCTAACAAGATTATATAAATCCAAAGATTCAAACACAATTGAGATAGAATACTATAAGAAACAAACCAATGAATTGTTTAAACAATTGGAGGAGAAAAGAGAGACAGATTTCAAATTAAGACAGAGACTCCACGATTTCCAAAACGTGTCCAACAAGCTGCTTGTACATAGAAGCAACAGAGTGATCTGTTAGACTTTATCCACTCATTCTCTCTCCCACTCACAATCTTTAATGTCTTTTTAACGAACTAATATATTTAATATAAGTATAAACTTATACCCATATGCTTATGTAATACAGTGACCCGCCACAGTTTTTGATATGGAAGTCACGTGAGGTTTACTAAGATTTTCACAAAAATTTTGAAGAAAAAAGAAAAAAAAGAGATTTTAGTTAATAAATAAACGAGTACAATTCAATCTTTTTGTGTATAAAACTTTGATTGGCCACTGTGATCCCAAAGAGACTTTCTCCCTTAGAGCTCATCCATCTCCCACACAGGTTTAGCTCCCACAAGCATTTGCTTCAGACTCTCCTCAAATTGTTTCCATTGCGAACCATCCAATTTTTCCAGTTAACCAGAGTCAAAAATAACAAATCTAAAGATAAGGACCTGTCTTTTAGAATTTCAAATTCATTCTTAGTGTTTTCATATACTACACTTGTCCTCATTTCACAGACTCACAGACTCACAGACTCAATGGGTTCCATAACGACGAGAAGAAAGAAGTGGAGTCTGGGCCTTCTTATGCTTGCCATTGTGGTATTTGCATGGGTTCTCTCTTCATTTCTAATCAATGAAATCTTTGAAAAAGATCTCTACAGGAAACCATTCTTTATAACATATATTAACACTGCCACATTCATCTTCTATTTGATCCCATACGTACGAAAGATGATTAAAAACTATTATGAGACGGGATCCTTGGAATACAAAGAAATTGAAGATGAATTCATTAATGACTTGTCATCAGATGAAGAAATTGCTTTAAACGGCCTAGATAGCACAGATAATAGACTCTCCTTAAAAGAAACAATCAAATTAAGTGCACAATTCTGTGTGTTGTGGTATCTTGCCAATTTAGCTACCAATTCTTCATTAAGTTATACAAGTGTTGGTTCTCAAACCATTTTATCATCAACTTCATCCTTCTTCACATTATTGGTTGGAAGTTTGGCCAGAACGGAGACATTCAATAAAAACAAGCTCATGGGACTTATGCTTTCCTTTATCGGTGTCATTTTAATCACAAAAGTGGATTCCCAACATATTGATGATCAATTCCAAAGAACTAGATTAAGTATACTTATTGGTAACTTTTTGGCTTTAACTGGGGCACTATTATACGGTGTCTACACCACTTTGTTGAAATATAGAATCAAAGATGAGTCAAGAATCAACATGAAGGTGTTCTTTGGGTTTGTTGGTGTATTTAACTTGGTGTTATTATGGCCTTCTTTAGTCATTTTCCATTATACTGGTGTTGAAAAATTTGAATTACCATCAGGAACATTTGTTATTGCTATCATTGCCTTGAATTGTTTAATTACTTTTGTTTCAGACTTTTGTTGGGTTAAGGCCATGTTATTGACTTCTCCATTGACCGTCACTGTTGGTTTATCAACAACAATTCCTTTTGCTATGCTTGGTGATTTAATCTTGAAACAAGAGAAAGTCACAATTATTTATATCTTTGCAGCTGCTTTAATTGGTATCTCATTCTTTGTCATCAATAACGACGGTGAGAATGATAGACACATCGAATGAATAGATCTTGCCTTCTTTTTTAATTAATCTCAGCATATACCCTTTTTTGTTATGATTTTCACGATGCATTAAATATTACATACACTATATATTATACCTTAGGTTGAATCAGAGTAGTTGAACACTAAGTAGTGTCTCTAACCATGTGTTCTAGCCATGTGTTTGTTTTATTTGAAATCAGTCTATATCAAAATTCAAAATTGGTCAGCTTGAATGGGTAACCTGGATCTTTAACTTCAAAGATCCAAGTCAAACGGTTAAAGACATAAAAGATACCAAAAGTAACACATAGGGTTAAAACACCTCTTTTCTTGTCATTCTCAATCTTCGGTATCTTCACAACCAAGGCATAAATAAAACCAACTTGAGTCAAATAAATTGCACCAATAATGAACACTTCAAGACCGAATTGCCAATGTGTACCACCACTATACCACATGATCTCACCATGCTCGTCTTTACTGATCAATGGGATACCTCTGATAACTGTGAACATGTATCCACTAATGAACACCACTGTGGCTAATAAAGTCAAGATTTCCAAAATGACAGCTCTACCCAATTTGCTCAACACTTTCTTCTTTAGCACTAGAACAAAGACAAAAGTACCAATGGAGTAAGTTAGGAATTGTTGTAAATCAAATTCGGCACTGATGATGATATTGGCACCAATTATCTTACCAATGAAGGTTGCAAAATCCAAGATATCCGAAACAGCTGATTCTCCAATGGTGTAAGGATAATGAGGACTCAAAATATCAGCAAACTCGGTAGCATTTGGAGGGAAAACCCATAATTTTGGCACTTGGGTCATTTGTAACTTACCAAAATGCTTTTGATTCTCAGTGAATTCAGCAACAAGGAAGAAAATAGCATCTTTACCAGGATTGGATTCATAATAACTTGAAGCGGTTCTGATATAATTTGGATGGAATTTCTGACAGTAGCCACAATTGATCTCCTCAGCAGTAGAAGTGAATAAGATTGCAGTGTAGTAATCACGAGGACCATTCATGATTAAATCAAAGTTATCATCATTTAAAGAGATAGCACCCGTTGAGCCCTGTTGTGCTTGTAATTGGAAAAGTTCTTCGCTGGTGAGTGAAGCCAATGCGGGAGTAAAGAGCCACGTCAGCAGACACAGCAGTGACACAGAGAAACGCATGTTATGGGATATTAGCGTGATAAGATGTTTAAGTCCTTTACTGGTAATTTTTGGACTTTACTGGTAATTTTCATATTTGGTACACGTGACATTATTTAGCAGAGTATACTAAAGTACTAAAGGGTTTAAAACCTTGTGTAATTGAAAGCTTCCAAATATTAAATCAAAGAGATATTAGTATAAACATTATAAGTAATTCTTCAATGCTTTAATACTTTAATACTCTTTAATGATTTAAATACCATTCTAACAGATCAATCATCACCATTATCGGTTAGGGCAACACTTTGTTTACTTCTTTATAGGAAAATCTTCTCTATTAACAACAAAAGTCCAGTTCAACAACTTTTGATCTCGATAAAAAGGCGAATTAAATATTTAATGTCACTGGAAACAAAGATCGCACTGGACTTTCTAGCCAATGAGAAGGCCAAAAATGAAGTTTCCAGAGCCTGGGAGCGTGAATTGGAGCGTCGATCGATGCTTCAAAATGCCAAACTTTTAAGACACATCTTGAATCAACAAACACTGATCGAAGGACAATCTACCAAGGAGTCACAGGAAAAGAACACAGTCAAGCAGGATTTGAACAAGGTAAAGCATGAGAAGAAACTGCTGGAGAATAAAGTCGGCTTGCTAACCACGGAAATTGAGAACTGGAAAAGGAAATCTTCAAATCAGATAGTATTACAAAAAGAAACCACAAGTCAGAAGAACCAAATCACTAAATTGAACTCACAATTGAATGAGGCTAGGAATGAAGTTAATAAAGTGATGCAGCAGTTTGTTACACAGAAGGCTGTTCTTGAGTCCAAACTAGAAAACGCCAAAAAGAGTATTAAAAACTTGAAGGAAGCTAAATCAGGTGCATCATCATCACCAACAAAGCTAACAAAGCTAATAAAGCCAACAAAGCCAACAAACCCATTATTATCTCCCTCTAAACCTGCAAACGAAGATAAACTGCCACTAAAGAAGCCATTAGTTTCCAATTTCTCAGTCTCTCCATTCTTAGCAAAGACTACAAAACCCCCATCATCACCATCCAAAAACCCAAGGGTCCATCCATTGAGTAATATGGCTTCGTCCACACCTACCCAGATCGTTGGTAACAATGTCCTGGCACAGTCTACACCTGGTGGTGTCCTGATATCGCCTTTGAAGAACATGAAGTCTCAAAACCCAAGACCTAGTGGGTTGAAGAACTTGTTGTCACCAGCTAAGGAAGGTCCTAGCCAGGTTAAACCAAAGGTAAAGAAGTCACTATTTGATGTTGATGAAGACGAAGATGAAGATCTATTTGGAGATTCCATTAGAAAAGTTAAGAAGGAGATCAAAGCTAGAAAAGATCAAGATGTTGAAGCCGACAGCACAAAAGCTAATGAAACTGTGAGCAACCCTGCAAAGAAAAGAAAGAGAAAGATTGGATCAAAGAACATTGTCGTTGAAGATGAAGACCATGGTGATGAGGCAGTCAAGTTCTCTCCATTGAAGAAAGTCAAGTTGATGGACAAGTTGGGTGGTATTTCTCCGTTGAAGCAAAGAAACAAGGAGAGAAGTTTGTTCAAGGTTTAGCCCAAAAAGACTATAAGCTGTATACACTGACAATACAGTACATTTATCTGTTTTGTGCCAATTTGCATCTAGTTTGTAATAGTATTAAATGTAGATCAACTAATTATCATAACATTTTTATTAGTAAGGGCAATAAGCTAGAGATTACCATCTAATTGTCCTCAAAAAAACCACTATTAGATAGTGTGAAGGCAATATTAACAATCTCGAGCCGATAAAAGCAGTGGTTCAAAGTGAAATGACATTTGGAAAGAGAAATTATGCCCTTAAGTCTTCATGATGACAATGACAATATATAAATCAATAAAAGCCGCGAAAACATTGTTAAAGTGACACTAATGGAAACACTCCACAGAGTGCAATTATCCCACAATGCATCGCAAGAGACCCCTTCTCAAGGACCAAGAACATCTCCTCACTTCACGCTCCACATCCTCTCTTCAAACACTTCTCCCCACGACAAAGAACTCTGCAAAACCCTTTGAATATGAAGACATCTTCAACACTACGAAATCTCGAATCAAGTTAACAGACATCCTTGCTCGTGAGTCAGATGTTATCATCTCCCACCAGATTAGTCCCTTGACAGAGTATAAAGGCTACGGACTGTATTTGCTCGCCACGTTGTTCCATACTGTGTGGTTATTATGGACGTTTTTGCCCAAACCAGTGTTGAACTATTTGGGAATATACTACTATCCTTCTAGATGGTGGAGTCTAAGTATAAGTTCATTCATATTGATGGGAATGCTTTACACCTATATTGCATTGCAATTCTGGAACATCGAGTACGAAACGGTGCCATTGGATGATGTGAGGACTATCATTGATGATGATGCTGTTATTGAGAAGGATATTGATCAATATGGATGGAAGCCCACAAATGGTGTCTTTGATCTACGCATCACTGATGTGAATAATGTTCTTTATGATTAAACGCGTGCTGCTACGCTTAGAATAAATAATTTGGATTAAGGTGTGTTTTTTTCTTTCCCGTGAAGTAAGTGATATATGTATATATAAACGAACTGAAAGTTATTGACATTAAACAGTTGGCATGACAAAGTTGAAATGACTATTGCTGTAGTCGAATCAATTGATATCTTTGTGGTGGGACCTTCTAGATCATGCTGATGATGGTGTATTGTTGTTGTTGCTGTTGTTGTTGTTGTTGCTGTTGTTGTTGTTGTTGCTGCTGTTGTTGCTGATGCTGTTGTTGTTGTTGATGCTGAAACTTCCATTATTACTGAAACTCCCGCTTTGTTGGGTTGCCAAGTTGGCAATTCTTCTCTCATGTTTCCCCTTCTTCATAACTTGTTTCAAAGCAACTGAGTCTAATGGATCTAATAATTCGAAACTGCACAACAACTCTTCACTCACACTCATGACAGCACCCCAATTATCGAATTCACCACAATAGTTTGGAGCGGAAAACACAGTGACTAAAGAACGATCATTAAAAAACTCATAACCATCTTCAACAACCATATGAGCACGACAAACCAAATCAAAACCAAATCTTTGAAGAAATTTATTGATGGCAACTTTATTGAAACAGTAAGAAACACCACGTTCATTATCTTCCCATTCATTAAGTGCATCTGATGGATCAGACCATAATAAATCATTAATTAAACCAAAATCTGGAACATCTGTAGGTCTATTGACGTTTCTGATTTCATCCATTGAGTTCAATACTGGTGATAACCCACCATGGACACAGAAAATCTTACCAGCAACAATAGCAGCTAATGGTAAAGTGTTGAAAGTGTCAATAAATAATTTCCATGTCTTGATGTTACAACGACGTTTACATTCATCATAGAACCCATAAACTCTTGTGACATTAGCACATTCATGATTACCTCTCAAAAGGAAGAAATTTTCTGGATATTTAATCTTGTAACAAAGTAAAAGAAGAATAGTCTCTAATGATTGTTTACCACGATCAACGTAATCTCCAAGGAATAAGTAATTAGCAGCAGGTGGGAACCCACACTTTGTGAACATTCTGATCAAATCACCGAATTGACCATGAACATCACCAACAATCTTCACTGGTGGTGACAATTCTAATAAAGTCGGTTGTGATAAGAAAATTTCTCTAGCTTTAGCACAAATCAATGCTATTTCTGAGTTCTTTAGACATAAAGACTTTGTTCTCTTCCCCGAGTAACCAGCATCTAGTAATCTTTGAATCAATTCTTCAATATCTATTTGGTTACCTCCTGCATTTGGGGATAATGGGTTCATTATTGGGGATTGGAAAGGTGTGGAATAATTAGAAAAGGAACCTTTACCCTTTGGTGTGTTGGGTATTTCTAATAAGTTTGACCCATTGGTGTCGACAGATAGAGCTTTATTGATAGTCAAACCTTCGGAAGGATTCCCTGAGCTATGGGAGCCGGATCTGTCATCTTTGCCACTGCCTTCGCCATTTTGTTTCTGTGATTGGATAAGGTCATCGACGGCATCGCTATTGTTTCTAAGTATAGGCTGTCTTGGTTCTACTTGGGCCATGGATGGTGGCAAGTTGAGATTTGTAAGCTGGGCGTCAGAGCTGCTGACATGTAATGTTGTGTTGTCATCGTATTCTGACCGTGTCTGTGAGTTCAATTGTTGTATCGCGCTGGAGGAGTTCTTTCTAGAGGCGTGTGGCGTGTTAGGTATCAAGTTGGGAGACTCAGCAGCGGTCTTGAACGAGGCGGCATCTGAGTCTTTGGAAAGAGACCTTCTCGATCTTAAGGAACGAGAGGACTTTGTAGATGTTTGAGTGTCAGTTCTTTGGAAAGAAGGATATGTTTTCAGAGTATCACCCTTCTGTTTTGAGGAGTTATTACCCATTGCGTGGACTGTATTCTGGCCGTAACAGTGCGGTGTTGTTGGGTCTGTACGGTTCTTTTGCTGTGCGTTGAAGTGTTATCAATGTCAATATCACAGTAGAAAAAAGTGGTCCAAGAAGGAAAATCAAGCCTGGAATAGGTGGAAGGGTAGGGTAGTGGTAGTGCCTGGTGATTAGTCCGTATGTGTGGGTTGGGAGCTAACTGATCGGGGGGGTTTTGTTTAAAGAACTTTTTGTGTGCTTTGTTAGACTTACAATGGACCTTTGGGCCTTTTTCATTCGTTGATGATTAAAAATTCCAATCAAAACCGGAACTTGGCAAAATCCCAGACCGGAACTTGCCAGGGGCTAGGCCGACCAGGCTAGGCAAAGACTCCTAGGCATGAAGACCTAGCCAGGAAGGCCTAGGCAGGAAGATCTAGGGCTTAATAGGAATTAGCGGGAAACAATGCACTACTAAATGGGTTTATAATTAGCACCTCGGCAGGGAAGCCAGGGCCTTGCCGCTCCAATTAGGAATCTGCATATTTGTGTCTACGACTAACCGACGGTTGTTCAGTGGCGGGGCTTTGTGCCATAACTTTAGGGTAATCCAGATGTGTTTGTCTCCCGCTACATTTCTCCATTGAATACAGAATTGAGCATTTCTGGTATTGTTTCATTATGTTTTCATCGTAAATTCATCACTTAAAGTTATTCATCTATAACTTACTCTTGATCCCATTCAATCTAAACTTCATATCCTTCAACTGTTTGGTCTCCGGTTTCCATTGTTCAAACTCCTTAAATAACTCATCAATCTCTCCATCGGCATCATAACCGGCAACTTTCTGTAAATTAGTCTTTGCCTCGAATAAAAGACCCCTCATACACCATGGTAAATGATAAGGGTTAATACCCAAAATATCAATGTTATAAGGCTTGAAATGTAAAGGAATTCGACAAGGAAGGTCATCCGTATATAATGAAAAATTCAATGCCAAATCATAGACGTTTGGATCGTTATAGATTCTAGAATGGCCACCACCTGTCAATGGACCAGCTAACGTGTTGGAGATTTCCTTGATGACACCATGATCGCTGTAACCCAAGTTATGCAAATGGTTTGCTAATGAGACAACTCTTGAGACGAAACCAGGTGTATTAGAAGACCCATCAATGTATGTGGCTCTAAATATATTTGGATGTCTAACATGGAGGCAAGTTGAGGAGTAGAGTGGAACTAACTGATCATTGATCGAGCCGACAAAAATGATCTTGACTTGGTTCAAAGATATCACAACTTCTAAGCTCTTCAGAAACTCTTTTGAAATCAATGAATCAAACTTCTGGAATTGGAATAATTCCATCATTGAATCTGATTCAATTGTACTATATGCACGGACAAACAACTTCTGATCAACACCAAAGAAAGGACCATTATTGATACCAGCCATGGCCAAGATACAAACTCTCTTATTGTTGCTAAAACTCAACACACCACTAGTGATCAATTTAGATAGTAACAAGATGGAAACAGGACAGCCTTGAGAGTGAGCAGCAATATAGATATAGTCAGCCCTGTTCAACTCTTCAACCCATTTCTCCAACACATGGAAGAAAAAATCAACTCTATCAAAGATCTTGCCTTCTCTTTCTAATGCAATCTTCTGAACTTCAACATTCTTCAGGTTCTCCCTCTTTATCAAGCGTTGAATAGCTTTCTCAGCTTCATTGGCAAACTTGATGGATGTTCCTGTAGGTTCACCGATCAACGGTCTAAGCATCCTAGTAGGGAAGAAGCCATGGACACCAATGATTAGGATCTTCTTGATCTTCTGATGGTTCAACTTTTCATTTCTGTAGAGATGCTTGGGGGCCTGGTCAGGGCCCAAACCAAGATTGTATTTCAGTCTGTTGTAGTTGTTAATAATACTGGTTCCATATGAGTTTAAAGGCAATGTCTTTTGAAATTCCGGTACAACAATGCTTGGTGGATGATTATGATGTGATTTCTTCTTCTTCTTATTATTTGGCATATCCCGTAGTGTGCTCTCGTCAACTTTTGATGGCTCAAACAAAGTAGCGTCTGGGGTAACAGAATGCTTATCTGTGGAGTCACCACCAACAGGAAGGATAACATTGGTCAAAGGGTTAGGAACAGCAGTGGAGTTGTTCCAGAAAGACCAGGAAGAAGCTCTTTCTTTGACTTTAGCACCATCTCCGGTAACAGTTTCTACCACCTCTGATGGACCTGTGATTGTTGTTGCGCTTGCAGGTACTGAACCAGGGTCAACATTGTTTTCTCTTTTGGCATTGGCCTGTGAAGTGGAGGCAGCTTTCTTCAGTGATGTCAGCGATGGCTTTCTCCATCCTATCCAAATGGACTCTCTTTGTCTCTGTGTGTCCACAGACTTTACACTTTCGTTGTCATCTTTTGGTGGCGACTCCATAGTCTTTGTAGAAGACACATCTGAATGGTTGTTGCTGGTCGCATTTATAGATTCGTCGTTGCTGAGGGTGGATCTTTGTGTGGAGGGGCGTGAAGCTCTGGAAGTGGAAATTCTAGCAGGCCAAATTGACCATGCTGACTGAGTGTTGTCCGGAGGTTTGGCAGTCTCTTCAGTTTCTTGTTGTGTCTTTATCTCTGTTTCATCCTGTTTGTACTTAGCGTGCAGGGAGTTACTGGAACCAGCAGGTCCAAGGACTCGTGAACGTTTGTGCTTCAACGTGGGTGTGGACGAGTTGTTGTCGCTGGACATGACTGTGGTTCTGAGAGACTTTCACGGTCTTCAGTTTGTTATTTCTTGTACCGTTTTGGTCTTTTTAGTATAAAGCAGCTTTTGAACTCGACTTTTTTGACGCAAAAGATATTATGTAATATCCATAAACGAAAGTCTACAAGTCTACAAGTCTACAAAGTCTACAAAGTCTACAAAGTCTACAAAGTCTACAAAGTCTACAAAGTCTACAAAGTCTACAAAGTCTACAAAGTCTACAAAGTCTACAAAGTCTACAAAGTCTACAAAGTCTACAAAGTCTACAAAGTCTACAAAGTCTACAAAATCACTTCAGATCTAAGATGCATTGTTATGAGTAAGACTATTACACAATATCTCTCTTGATGGAATAAATACGGGTGGAATGGTCATGAGAGGCTGTGGCCAGAAGCAGCTTCTCACTGTTGATGAAGGACCAGCTGATTCTGGCGATTCTATCTGCTGGTGTGATGTCTGAGCTAAATTGTAGCAATTGTTGTAGCTTGTACTCCTTATCCAAGGTGTATATGAAGATGGACCCGTCCTCTAAACCAACGCTCACCAGGACCTTGTTGTTGATGATGTGTTTATGAACATCAATGGAGGTAACTGGGGATGGAAACTTAGCTTGACCAATCAGCTCTGTTTCAAGCATCTCACCACCATCGGAGAATTTCCAAACTTTGATCGATTTGTCTCTTGAAGAAGTCAAGAAAACTCTACCAAAGTCCAATGGGGTCCATGAGCAATCCCAAATGATCCTAGTATGAGCCTTTTCATTATAGTTCTTCAATTCAAAAGAGTTATCATCAAACTTTCTTTCCCAAACACCAAATTGTCTGTCTCTTGAAACAGTCAGTAAGTATTTCCCATCTGGTGAGAATTTGACTCTTGTCACTGTCAAGTTATGCAATTTCAAATTTGGTTTCAACTCTTGCCACGTTTCTGAATCAAATAACCTTATCACTGCATGTTGTTGTGTGTTTGATCTACATGAGGATGCAACTAGTTTCTTGTCTGGGGATGTATCAACTGATACGATTTCATAACCATGACCATATAGTTTTTCAATCTCTGGCCATAATGTATGTCTTTGTAAATGATCTTCGAATGGAGGTAATGTCAAGGAGTTCAAGATTTCATAGGAAATGTTATTGGTATCGTCAGTTTCACGTAGTTGATGCTGATTCTCTCTTGGAGTGGATTCATCAACGTCAGTGGTGGCCTTGTTGGAAAGGCCTAGGGCAGGTAAGGAGGCGGATTCAGGCATAACATCACTCTCAAGTTCAATGTTGGAGAATTTATTCAAGATATTAGCCACTCCACGAGGTTCGTCAAATGAACGTAGAATCTTTTCATCACCACCAGAAATAAATCTTGTGTTTGATAAAGTGGCAATACAGATCATATCATAACCATGGATTTGTGGTCTAGCAAATTCTTGCCATGATGGAACCTCACGTTTAGACCCATCAACTTCATTTATCCATTGTGAATATAATCTA
Organism: Taiozyma bovis; assembly: GCA_003707945.3. Lineage (NCBI taxonomy): Eukaryota > Fungi > Ascomycota > Saccharomycetes > Phaffomycetales > Wickerhamomycetaceae > Taiozyma > Taiozyma bovis. The sequence continues at coordinate 214,007 of PPMH03000016.1, read as the reverse complement.
GTAGTTTGATCCAATGAAGTAGATAACAAGTATTCACCATTGATTGACCATGAAACATCAGTGGCTTTCTTTGTAGAACCAGTGATAGCTAAACCTTGTTCCCAAGAACCAAAATCCTCCCCATTTTCAAGGCTCCATATTCTCCAGGCACCAGTCTTACCATTAGTCAAAATGTATTCTTTACCTTGATCATCATTGAACAATATGGCAGACCAGAACCCACCTGAAGACCCGGTAGCGGTACTTGCACCTTTGGTACTAATTTCACCTAATCTAGCAGAACTGACCCAAATACCAGAAACATCATCTGGTTGCCAGACCATCATTGCTGTGTCAGCACTTGAGGCCAATAGTTGTAATTTTTCTTCATGCCATGTCAAAGAAGAGATCCAATCATCATGGCCCATAATGAGGGCTTCAAAATTGATAGCAACTTTGGTATCATCAATGTTAAATTTGTATTGTTTGTTGCTCAGTAGTGTTAGTAAGTTTTCATCTTCATCTGACCTGTCAATCAAGTCATTTGTTCTTAATCTCCATAATCTAATGTATCTATCTTGTGAACCAGAAGCCAATAAGAAATCACCATCTGTTTGTTTCTTGAAAGCTAAAGCCTTGACCCAATCTTCATGTCCTTCTAGTTGTGCCACTTCAGTGAATGAACTCAATTGACCATTAAAGAAGATGAATGAATAAACAAAAATTTGGAATTTGGAACCACCAAGAGCAAAGACATATTGATTTGGTAAGATCTCTTGAATGGCAAGAGATAATGGCAAAACCCCACGATTAGCATTGAAATGATGCAATTGTTCAAGTTTATCAACATTCAATTTCCATAATGAGATTTGACCTTCTGAATCACCAGTGGCAACAAAATGTTTAAAGATTCCAATGGTGATTATTGAACCAGAATGAAACTCCAAAGTTTGCACATGGTCTAAATACATTGATTTTTCACTTTTAAACTTCCATAGTCTTAATGTGGAGTCTTCACCAGCAGATACCAAGTATTCTGAGTCCTGAATGAATCTAACACAGGTGATTTCACCAGTATGACCCTTTAGAGTTGAATAGACACCAAATGAGATCTTAGATAATGGATCCCATAGAGCAACGTTTTTCCCAGCACCAAAGGCGACGATTCTCTTGAGCTTGTTGATATCAGCAACATTCGGCTGCTTATTAGCACCGATGAAGATGGCTTCAACTTCGGACATTGATGAAGTTAATTGCTTTTAATGGAAGTTTTGAAATTTTGGTTTGGTTCAAAATTTTTTGATTTGAAGTTATTATGGGAAGCTCATCGGTAGGAGACACACTAACATAAAGTAAAGAGACTTAAAAGGAAGCAAAATGTAAAGTAAACATTGTAAATATCTATAAGAAGAAACACACATGCGATGCATTAATGAACTCTAATAAACACGCTCATTTGGAAAAGCATTAAGTAAAAAGTATAGTCATTAGTTTAAAAGTCATAGAACTGAAAGGTCACAATTAGGTAAAAAGGTAGGGGTGAATGTCAATTATGAGCACAGTGAGCGTTGTTTATAGGATAACACAACTGGACTTCTTTTTCTTCTTTTTGGGAGCTTTAGTAGTTGGTGGTACAACTCTACCTAAAGGTTTAGCTTCGTTCTTTATTGTGGATTGTTTCTTTAAAGGTTGTTGATGGGTATTATTGATAGTTTGAGCAATGGTGGCTTCTTCTTCTCGTTGTTGTAGTTGGACTTGACTTTCAAGAGCTTCATTTCTCATGATTTGTCTAACAACATCAATGAATGCTTCATCGACATTAGTCTTATGCATAGCAGAAGTTTCATAGAATGGAACTCGACCCCATTTCTCACTCACTGTTATACCATCTTCTGGGTTTAATTTCCTTTCATTTGATAGATCACATTTATTACCAATTAACACCATTGGGACATTGGTTGAATCTTTAATTCTCAAGACTTGTTCTCTTAGTTCTAGTAATTCTTGTAAAGAACTTTCATCAGTGACTGAATATACTAGCAAAAACCCACGACCAGACTTGATGTATAGTTCTCTCATTGCTGTGAACTGAGCAACACCGGCAGTATCCAAGATTTCCAAATCACATGCACGACCATCAACTTCGATTTGTTTTCTATAGGAGTCTTCAATAGTTGGATCGTAGGAGTCGATGTAGACGCCTTGAACAAACTGCACTGTCAGGGAGGACTTCCCTACACCACCGGCACCTAGGACGACGACTTTATAATCTGTGGGAGAGAGAGTGTGTTAGTATCAGGGACAGGGACATTAAGACAAGAATAACAAATGACATACCTCTCATTATGCAGAAAAACACACAGAAAATTCAGATCAGAGCAGAGCAAGTAAGCAAATAAGTAAGCAAATAAGCACAGAGAGCACACAGAGAGCAACAGTCAGGAAGAAACAACGAATTCACAAACAAATTGAGATTTCAATCAATTTTTTTTATTTTTATAAAAAAAGTTACGCGATTTTTTTATAAAATTATTTCCTTTTTAGGAAATCAAGATCAAGATCGAGATCAAACACTTACAAACAAGTATGTACATCTATTAAGATCTCTATTGAGATCCCTCTTTGAACAGTTTGGCAATGGTGCTTCTCACAGAAGAATCACTTGCTTTCCATTCTTCTTTAACTAATTTCCAATCAATTTTAGAAAAGATTTGACCAATTTTTAAATCTGGAGTCTCTTTAATCAAATTGTTTAATAATTCATTGACTTTCACTTCAATGTCAGATTGGGAGGCAACTGGAAGTGCATCCAGATAAGTTTGAATGATCTCAATCTCCTTCTGTTCCTTTTCAGCTAATTCTAATCTTCCCAACTTTTCATATTCAATCTTGGAATCCTTTCTTTGTGATATGGATTTTGAATATAATTCGAATAAAAGAAATTCATTCTGTTGATTTGGTTTAGTGTCGATTTCTTTGTTCTTGATGGCAGACATTAGACCTTTAACAGTGTCTTTCCTTTGTTTGAAGTTAGTACTATACTGATATATCACACAAAGATTAGTATACTCACTTAATGGTGTCCTTTGCCAACATGGACTTCTTCAAATCCGCTTTCAAAAGCGCTTTCGCATCGGCATAAGCCGTAGAGCTTTGAAATCTAACAAATCTTGGATTGGCAACTCTGATGGATCTAATGGATCTAATGAGCATTGTCTATGGGTTTCTAATGGTTTTTTAATGGGTATTTAATGATGCCATTTGACTGATTACATTTACAAAAAACTGGAAAGAACACATCCAAACACCATTCTGGGGTTGAAAGGTTAATGGAGCTATATGAAGCTTATGAAGCTTATGAAGTTAACTTTCGATTCCTTAATCCTTAATAGACTCCAATAGCAGAATTAGTATGCCTTTTTAGATGAGCTTAAGGAAAATTTGAGGTTTTCATTCTAGTTGATGAACTTCAATCAAATAAAATAGAACTAACTACAAATACTCCCATAGTTACAGAAAACCTTCCCACTAAGCTTTGTTCCGGGTCCTTATTTCACTCTTGACTGTCATAAAATAACAACGTTATGACCGCTTTGCCACTTTGCTGCTTTGCCACCAAATGGTGTTTTGTCAAACCGCTAATATGATTAAATATTGGACATAGAACAATGAAAACTTCAAGAAACACAAGCTATTGTCTGAAAATAGAATCCTAGAAATCGCTCAGTTTCCACCTACAACTATTCCACAGATGCACCCATTCCAAGATTTGTTCCATGGTTCTTTTGAGGCATCCCACTTTCAAAACCATTGTCTTCGCCCAATTAGGAAATAAATCTGGAATGATCACTGACACAATATGTATCAGTGGTTTGCAAGCATATGAGGCGAAAATGAGGTGCTACAAAGTCTTATGCTGTTATAAATGCCCACTACTTTTGTCCATTCATCTTTGTTTCCAGTCTTTGGTCCTAACACTATAATCATTTTCAAATATGACAACAGTAAAGACATTTAACGAACCTTTATTGGTTCCACTGACATCTTCAAACAAAAGTCATAGAGTTATCCAACTCCCTAATGGACTTCTGGCACTGTTAGTTTCCGATCCTGCTGAAGATTTGGCTTCAGCTGCCCTATGCGTCGCTGCAGGTGCTTATAATGACCCAAATGAAATCCCCGGTATAGCACACTTTTGTGAACATTTGTTATTACTTGGGTCTAAAAACTTCCCTAATCCAAATGAATTTCATGAAACTTTATCCAAAGCTGGTGGTAATAGAAACGCTTTCACTACAGGTGATCAAACTTGTTATTTCTTTGAAGTTCCTTCAGACACTGGTACTGAAGTGCCTGTTTTTAATCATTTGGTCAAGATGCTTGCTGATGTTGTCAAAGAACCATTGTTCCCCGAGAGTATGTTCGAAAGAGAAATATATGCTATTGACAATGAACACACTGCAAACAAGAGCTCAACTGGGAGACTTCTTTATCATGGTTTACGTTTGATATCGAACAAAGATCATCCATTCCATAGATTTGCAACTGGTAACTTCTTCACTTTGAACGATTTACCAAGAATTAAAAAGGCCAATGTTCGAGAGCAACTAAAGAGCTACTTCCATGATTATTACGTTCCTGATAGAATGACTTTGGTGATTAGAGGCTCTCAATCTTTGAATTTGTTACAGAAATTGGCAGTACAGAACTTTGGAGATGTTCCAACCTCCGCTCAACGATCCCAAAAGAAGAAGAACAAGACAAAGAAGTTTGGAATTGGGAAGTTCAAAGGTGAATCCACAGATAATACTCAACTGGCCAACAGTTTGGAAGACTTTGATATTGCTTCATCTAACTCTTATTCTTCATCTCCCTTCACATCACTTCAATCACAGAATTTCATAATCATCAACAGTTCTAATAATCCTACTTTAAGAATGGTTTTCCCAATCAAAGAGCTTCAAGAAGAATACTACTCCTTGTTTAAGACTGCCTGGTGTAATATCATTGGTGACGAAGGTAGTGGATCTCTTGACGAGATCTTGAAATCCCAAGGTTATACTTTGGGTATCAATGCCTTTGCTCAACATTTAGCCCGTGGTGATGATGTCCTTGTTGCTGAATTGAAATTGACAAACACAGGTGCTAAAAAGACCAATGAAATCATATCAATTGTTTTAAACCATTATAAAGATCAAGTGTTCAATGATGGTAAAAAATTAGGTAATTTCCTATTTGAAATGGAATCTATTGACCTTTTGAACTACATTCATAAAGACTTCATCAGCTCTCCAATGAAAGAATCATCAAACTATGCCATGACTCTACAACAGAACTTGAAAACATTAGGTGCAAAGAATATCTTGAAAGGCAGTAGTAACTGGAATTGCAAACTTGAACTAGGTTCCAAAGAATGTGAAGAATTCTGGTTGAAAAGAGGTCAAGAATTTCTTGATTTTGTCAATCAATCATTCAACATTGACAATCTACGATTTGTTCTTCTTGGTGATATAGCTTCATTCAAATCATTAACGTCTGGGGTTATAACCTCTTCTTTCAAGAATGATGAGTTTTTCAACTTTGATTACCTTACTGGCAAGTTCAACCCTTCTCAATTCGACATCTCATCAAATTTGGAGTTTAAGATGGTTAAGAATAACCTGTTCTTACCAAAAGATGCTCTTGATCACATTAAGTTACATACATTGCTTGAAAACAGTTCTGAAACTTCATCGAATGCCTCATTATCATTTGTCACTAAATCTAGTTGGTCATCTACAAGGGCTTCTTTAATGAAACAAGACGCCAATTATGAGATCTGGGTTAAGTCTGAGTCTTCAAAAGTGTTTAATTCTAAAGTCTTTGTCACTCTTGAATTTGTTGCTACAGGAATCAAACCCTCACCAATTAACACCATGAATTGTGAGATCATTGCAGATTTATTGAAATTGAAACTATCAAACAAGTTGTATGCTTCTGAGTTGTTAAACTACACTTGGGAAGCTCAAGCTTCCCTGAAAGGTGATGTGAGATTTGGGTTTACAGTGACCGGTTACAAAGATGGTGTTCCAATCTTATTGAAGATCATCACTGAAGAGTTCAATAAGATTGTTAAAGAACTCAACTTTACCAAGGATGAGTTTAGAAAGAGTAGAGTTTCAGTGAGATCAAGGTACGACCAACTAACTCAGACAAATTCTTTAGCACTTGCTCTGACTGGACTATTGGTGGTTTTGGAAGACAAGATCTGGAGTTTGGAAGATAGAATTGAAGCTTTAGAAGATTTAGATACTGATGAATTTCAAGGATTTCTCAATGAGTTCAAAGATGATCACAAGTTTCTGAAGTTGGTTATCCAAGGTGATGTTGATGATTACAAGAGATACAGTGAAACTATCAATATAATTACTGGCCATTTGAATCCACCATCAGCCAGTGCATTCAAGGAACCTTCTACCCACTTGATTAAACCTGGTTCATCATATCACATTGTGAGGGAAGGTGGTGCCAATGATCCAACAAACTCCATTTGTTTCTTTGTACAAACTGGCCCAAGAGGTGATCACTTCACTGAGCAATTAACTAGACTGCTATCCTTCTTGATGTCACTAACATTATTACCTGACTTGAGAATGAAGAAACAATTGGGATATGCTGTCCTTGGTGGTACCAGAGTCTTGAGAAGTACAATTGGGTTACATATAACTATCATGAGTGGCAATTTTACTTGTCGCTACCTAGAGAGAAAGATTGATGAATACATTGTAGAATGGGGGAAATCATTTGCTAATATGGATGAAAATGAGTTTAGATCTGAGGTTATTGAACCCTATTTGAAGAGCTTTAACAAAGATTTAAGTTCTAGTGGTGGTCCAGAAAGTTTAACATCTGAAATGGAGTCCAGTGTGGGTAGTTCCAATGTTGCTGATGGTAATTCCATAATGATTCACAAAGCGTTAAAAGATGAGATCTCCACAAATACTTATAAATTTGAAGATAATGAGGAATTGAATAAGAAGCTAATTCAAAACTTGACAAAGAAACAATTCTTGGAATTCTTTAACCAAAGACTGCCTGTTTCGTCACCAACGAGATCTCAGTTATCAGTTATGATTAATTCAACTTTATCTCCAGAAGAGTCTCAACAACAGATGATTAGACTACAATTGGAAGCCTTCTCTAAGATGAATGGGTTAAGAATCTCTTCTGAGAAACTGAAAGAAATTGTTGATACGCAGCAGAATGCGAATGCTGCATACTTGTTGAAAGATTTGTTCAAGTACTTCATGTCTCAAGGTGAAAGTTTAAAACTTTGTACCATTGTGTTGAAAGAAGTTGTGAAACAAGTGTTTGAAAGCGTGAAACATCATAGAACTAGCAACTCTGGTGGTGGTGGTGGTGGTTCCTATTCAATTGACAGTAACAGTATTGAGATTAAAGATATTACTCAGTTCCATAGAGGCTCTCCAGTGTATTACATCAAAAGTTATGATTCGATCTAGGCGCGTTTAGATATTTGAATGAGAATACGTGCATTGATATATGAACAAAGCAAAGTACCTGATACATACTACTGTGAAAGGTTTATCAAACTATGAACACATGTATAAAATAAATAAATAGTATAAATTAATGGTAAAAATAGCTTTAATAGTCACTCTTTTTTTCAAAACCCGCTGGTCTATCACTAATCTCTGGTAACAATGCCAGAAACTTGTAGATCTTCCCCATTGCACCATCTTCTTTATCAACCAACCTTCTATACCCCGTATAAACAACTTCTTCATCTTTTCTATTCTTTGCCAATTTCAACAATTGTTTCGTACGCTCTTGGATCCCCAAGGCTAATAACCAGTCACCTTGATCCGTTGGACCGTATGATTTCACAGGGGAAGTTGATTGTGCAACATCACTAATGGCCTGGAAGTCAACGTCAACGGAGAGATCCACTTCACCAGGTTGTAAGAATGGGTTAACTATTTGATGATCTTTAATACCACGAAGGGAATTGGCAGGGATATCGTAAGCAAGACCATAATCGACAATGAGTGCAGCACTGGAACCATTTTGGTTTCTAGTGATCAATTTAGAGATATCTGTGGTGTATGTATATAAGTCTTGTGAAATTTCAACGATGGATCCCACTGGTTTTGAATCATAACGAGGTTGGGTCTTTGGTAAGTATGAACTTGGAGTCTCAGCTTTTGCTTGTGTCAAGAAGAATTCACCAGTGTCATCATTATGATCAACTAATAGTTCTCTCCAGCCGTTTTCGGTCTTGATGAACTCCTTAATAGGCAACGCGTCGAAGAATTCATGAGCAATGATATAATTTGTATCTTTGTCATTTGTCACTTCAAAGACATCCTTTTCAGTATCCACCCAAGTGATCTTACCGCCATATTTATGTTGAGAGGTCCAGAATTCACCCTTGTACAGTTCAGAATCAGATAATAGTTCATGTTGTTTCTCTTTGAGCACTTTAGAAGCCTCACATAGAACAACATTGATACTTACTGTGCCCTGTAGCTTTCTGAAACTTCTCAAGGCATCATTCAACAGAGTTCCCTTCCCAGGCCCAAACTCTACAAAGTTGACACTCTGGGGTTTTCCTTGGGATTCCCATATGGTATAAAACCAGATCCCAATAAGCTCACCAAACATTTGTGATATCTCTGGAGAAGTGACAAAATCACCTTGTTTACCCAATGGGTCTCGAGAAGTGTAGTATCCAAAGTCAGGATGTGTGAGGCATTGGCGCATGTATGCCGATAGTGAGACTGGGCCAGTGAAGTTGATGATCTGCGAGAGGATTTTGGAGAGCTCATTATGATGCGGATGTGTGTTTTTGGGGTTGGTTTCATTGGAGTAGAATCTGGGGTAAGGGATAGATGCTGTTGGTATGGCTCGTAGAGATGTGAGGTTGGCCCTGAGTTGCAGGGGAGAGAGAAGTGATCTTAGACGGACCATTGAGGTCTGGTGGGAAATTTTAATACCAATCTTAATGGCTGTTCACAGTTGCATTGTGTCTAGGACTATCTCTTTATTATAAGGTTGATTTCTTGATGTGTGTTTTATTTGGGAGCCGTTAAGGGCACTCACTATATACATATATACACTTTTATAGACTCATATTGTTCCCACCATCAAGAGGACTAAGGACTAAGGACTAAGGACCCCTCGGGAAAAGAAAAAAGTACACAGAGATGCCTGAGACCTTGACTATTTCCAGAGAGGCGCAAAAGCGTTGTGGACTGGAGATTGGGTGTATTTTATTCATCAATACCATAATACGAAATAAAGGTGTAGTGCATCATTATCCACGGGACCTGCCGAAACGATAGTCCCAGTGTCTCAGTGCCCACCCAGTGAAAGATTCGGCCCTTTGTTGCCTATGAGTGCCCCCGCTTTATGGAAGAGTTCTTCTGTTCTGTGAGTGGCCCACCTGGATGTTGATAACGGTGATACATTGAACTGTGGGAAAGACTTCAGAGGCCGAATTCCGGCCATGTGCCATAGTAAAATGTATGGCGAATACCGAGGGACAGTGGCGCGGAGAGGGTCAACCCGAAAGTCAAAGACCGAAACCGAAACCGAAACCGATAACCACAGTTTTTCTGCCTAAGAGGAGTTTTTCCGGAAGGGCCGTTTCCGCCTAGTCCGCCTAATCCGCCTAGCGCCCGAAGGGGAAGCAATAGACGCCACCCGCGAATTTTTACTGTCGGGGCCCTACTGGCCCTTGGCCTGGGCCCCCTGGGCTTCTGGGCGACTCCCGCCGAGAGCCGCTGATTCCCAGGCAGGGCTGTAGGCTCAAAGATTTTCCCCTCTGAGTAATAAGACAAAATCGTGAAAAAATTACAAGAAGACCCAAAATTTGTAATCTTTCACCTTTTAACATTTCTCCCACTTTCTCAACTTCTCCTAAGCTAAAACTTTCCCACATTGGAATTGCTGCTTTGGACATTCGAACTTGACTCACTTGAATAAATCGCTGCCTGCACTAAGCTCTGCTGCTTCTTTTTTCCCGCTGCCTCTCTCACACTTTACCACATTGCTAATTGTGTCAACCCAAAACCTTCCTTACTAATGGCTCCAATTGCATTCCAAGAAAACACCGCTATCACCGTCTTTGGTGCCTCTGGTGATCTGGCTAAAAAGAAGACCTTCCCAGCCCTTTTCGGCCTGTTCAGAGAAGGTTACCTATCAAACACCACCAAAATCTTTGGTTATGCTAGATCTAAATTGACCACAGAGGAACTAAGAGAAAGAATCAAAGGTTTCTTAAAGACCCCAACCGAAGAATCCAAGACCAAAGTCGAACCGTTTTTGAAATTGGTTTCATATGTCTCTGGTCCTTATGACTCACCTGAGGGCTTTGTCAAATTGAACAATCAAATCACTTCTTTTGAAAAGGAAAGACAAGTCCATCAACCTCATCGTTTATTCTACTTAGCACTACCACCATCCGTCTTTGTTGACGTTGCCAAACAGATCAAAGCCAACGTCTATGCTGAAAATGGTATTACTAGAGTCATTGTTGAAAAACCATTCGGTCATGATTTAGATTCTTCAAGAGCCCTACAAAGAGACTTGGCTCCAATCTTCACCGAAGAAGAAATCTTTAGAATTGATCATTATTTGGGTAAAGAAATGGTTAAGAATTTGTTGGTGCTGAGATTTGGTAATCAAATTTTAAACTCCTCTTGGAACAAGGATCAAATCAAATCCATCCAAATTTCATTTAAAGAACCTTTTGGTACCGAAGGTAGAGGTGGTTACTTTGATGACATTGGTGTCATTAGAGACGTTATGCAAAACCATTTGCTACAAGTCTTGACCTTACTAACCATTGAAAGACCAGTTTCATTTGATCCAGAGTCCATCAGAGATGAGAAAGTTAAGGTCTTGAAAGCCATTGCCCCAATTGATCCAAATGATATCATTATTGGCCAATATGATAAATCTGAAGACGGTACAAAACCAGCATATTTGGATGATGAAACCGTTAAGAAGGGTTCAAGAGCCGTCACTTTTGCCGCTTTCACCATAAACATCAAGAATGAAAGATGGGAAGGTGTCCCAATTGTCATGAGAGCTGGTAAGGCTCTAAATGATGGGAAAGTCGAGGTTAGAGTTCAATACAAACCAGTGGCCCAAGGCATCTTTGAAGAAATCCCACCAAATGAACTGGTTATCAGAATTCAACCTGATGAATCCGTCTATTTAAAATTGAATGCCAAAGAACCAGGTCTTTCCACGTCCACTAAATTGACAGATCTAGACTTGACTTACAAGAACAGATATAAAGAATTTTGGATCCCAGAAGCTTATGAATCTTTGATCAGAGATGCCCTACATGGTGACCATTCAAACTTTGTGAGAGATGATGAACTTGACTGCAGTTGGAAATTATTCACTCCGTTGTTAGAACACGTTGAAGATCCAAGCAGTCCAAAACCAGCTTTGTATCCTTACGGTTCCCGTGGCCCTGCTCATTTGGCAGAGTACTTGGCTAATCACGGTTACACATTCACTAAGAAGGGTTCTTACCAATGGCCAATTACAACTCCTTCCCACTCTGTTCCTCAATCTCCAACTCAATCAAAGATCTAGATGATGATATCGAGTGTTGGTGGTTTTGCATGAGGAAAAGTAATGATTGGTTTTCTCTTGTATGGTACTTTTACAGTACTTTGATTTGTTTGTTTTATAATGAAAGTGTGTGTTTTTTTCTTCTTCTCCCATTATTAATTGACTGTAGATGATTCGACTTTCTACTACACTAAGGAAAAACTTTTTACTTCATAACATCATAATTCTAGAGAATATATTGGTGATCATTCTTCCCAACATTGTTGAATAAACTTGGCCATATTGACATTCTTCTTACTCTGTCCCACGATCCAAGGATGTGATAACATCTGTCTTGGACTTGCTCTTTCCCTTGGATCCTTCTTCAAACAATAATCCAAGAAGGATCTAAATGCATTAGTCCATTTAATACTATCATCTTCCAAGACAGGTTGGAAAGTCATGATCAAAGTCAACACTTCAATAGGGGAAGTGCCAGATATATCAATGTCCAATGGGAATCTTCCCTTTGCAACTTCTAACAATGTCAATCCAAGGGACCAAACATCACTTGTCACTGAGTATGGATGACCCTGAATACGTTCTGGGGCCATGTAATAGGAAGTGCCCGTGAAAGTGGTGGCTAAAGAATTGACAACGACGCCACTGACACCGAAATCACAAAGCTTAACATCACCATTAGAGCTCAGTAAAATATTCTGTGGTTTGATATCTCTATGAATAATACGGTTCTCATGAAGGTATGACAATCCTTTCAAGACACTATCAGCGATTTTACCAAGTACTTTTTCACCAATGATCCCACCTCTTGATTTTACTTTCTTATAAATGGCATCCAAAGATTTCCCTCCCATATACTCCATTGAGATACAGATAGATGCGTTTAGTTCATTTAAGAAAGTTCCATAATATTTGACAATATGAGGACTCTTACAACTTTTGTTGAATTGTAATTCCCTGAGAATCTGTTTCTGTGTTTCTTCTGATGTATCTGAGATGATTGTCTTTAATGCAAAAATTGTATTACCATACCTTAGCTTGCAACGACTCACTGAACCACCAGTACCTTCACCCAGCACCCCAAGTTCGATGATCTGGCCCTCTTTGGAGATGTTTCTCCATTCATCTTGGTCTAATTCTTCAACGTCTTTATATTTTTTAAAAGGTAGTAACGTAGATTCACCATCGAACCCTTGTTCTATAGAACTGACAGATGGTGTTTTAATATGACTGCTTAATGGGCCCTGAGAATCAACCTCAGCTATGATCTCAGCACTAAACATACCGACACTTACATCGCTTCTTGCAGTGGATGGAGTTGGGGTATGTGACGGATCTGAGATGTCCAAGTGTGACAATTTGTTGGTTGTTGATAGTAGTGATGGTGTTGGAGATGATGATATATCGAGATTCAAGCCGAGGGAGCTTGATCTTGAGTGTGATTGGGCGTTGGTGCTGTCTATTTGTAGCTTGGGAGGAGCAGAAGCAGGGCTAGAGTTCACGGACAGAGCGGGTAGTTTAAGTCTTGGAGACTTTGGGTTTCTGTGATCAGATCCTGGAGGACGCAATAGTGGAGGTGCTGACATCTTGTGCTAATAAAGGCAAGAAGAGCAGAGGTTTTGGTTGGACAATGGTGGGGACAAAGGACTGGTTTTTCTCTCCTGTAATATGCCTGCGATGGAAATGATGTGATTGAGTGTAGTTTTGTTGTGGTAACTTCAATACTTTTGTGTGTACCTATGAGGTGTCCGTGTTTCTATAGAAAGTCCGAAAAATCCGGGGGGAATAAAAGACACTGTCTGAAGCTGTTTGCAATCCTTCGTGTTCTTGGCTCAGAACCAGCTGCGTGTGTGCGACGAGTTCTCGCTGTGTCTCAAAGAGGAAATGTTGTGGTGTGAACGAGGCGTTGTGCCTGTTTTCCATGTTTTGGTATTGAAGTTTTTTGTAGAAAACTAATTCGCGGAAATCTCGGGTTTACAGTCTTCCAGAAATTTATTTACGAGAAACTGTAGAAATATTCTCTCCATATATCAAAAACGCCACTTCCACCTTATAGATTACATGATACACAAACAAATTCATGGGGGTAACTCCTCGGTCTATACACTCTCCAATTACTCTAATGTGGTCTCTTCCAGCTTTTCAGCCACTTTTTCTACAGGAGCAGCTTCTTCACCAACACCAGCGGTCTTAGCAGCACCAGGATGTCTGGTACCTTTGTTCTTAACCTTCTTGGTCTTCTTCTTGTCTTCCTTGACAGGTTCTGGGTAACCTTTAGCTTGAGCCTCTTGGAATTCAGGATCATTGGCGAAATCTTCTCTAATTGGGGCCAACAATATATTGATTTGGTCAGCAACACCGGTCTTCAAATCTGGTGGAGCTAATTTCTCTTCTTTAAAGTCTTGAACTAATTGTTCGAAAGAGTTGTAAGTGATTGGACCACCGAATTTCTCTGGACGATCGATTGGGAACTCAAATTTACCAGCTTGGCCGGATTTCAATTCTTGAATTGGAACAATGACATACTGGATGAATGATAGTAAACCATTATCTTCCACAACACCTGGGGCACAGTACGCGGTGTTGATCTTCTTCTTTACGGTCTTTGGATCTTCCAAAACATCAATCTTGGAGTTTGGATCGGAAGCAGACATCTTACCACCTTGAGTTAGACCTGGCACCATTGGGTTCATCAAATGGGCTCTCTTCTTATAACCTAAGGATTGTAAGTTTTCTTCGGCCAAAACAAAGATCTTACGTTGGTCAACACCACCGAATTGGACATCAACACCCAAATGTTCTTCATCTAGGGCTTGCATCAATGGATAGATTAAACCTGATAACAGTGGGTTGGCAACCTGTTTAACAACATCGGCTCCCGCTCTTTTAGCATCGTTTTGTGAAACTCTGTTGGATAGTCTGAAGACATCCATGGTGTATTTCTCAGCTAATTGGTATGAAGAACCAGTAACGAAATGAAGCTTCTCAATTGGGACATTGATAGATTTTAGAATGGATTTGATAACTTTCCCATAGTACTGGGCTCTGTATTGGACAACTTCCAATGGGGCCTTCATGTTATCTAAGAAGGCATGCAAGTCGGCCAATAACACAGTGACTTCACAGCCGGCCCTTAGGAAATCGGCCAATTTGGTCATTGGGACAAAGTAACCACAGTGAGGTTTACCTGTTGGAGCAGTACCCCAATAGACTTTTAGAGGACGCTCCTTTTTCTCAAGGACTTCCTTGATGATTTGACCATTTAGAACTTCTTGCAAGTTCTTGGTGATCAGTTCGTACTGCTCCTGCGGATCAGATAAAGTGGTCATGGTGATGCTGATTTGATGCTCAATATGTGAGGTTTTTGAGAATTAATTTTGATTTTTCAACATTTTAGAAGCCTTTTAAAAATTCGGTCTCAGATTTACACTCGGAAACTGTGTACTCTTTGGTTTGAAGGAACAAATCTACGCGTAAAAATGGGTATACCATAATGTCTCTTATAGCTATAATCACCAATTGTTAGGTGTATGGTCCTCTACGCCGAAAAGATCCATAGCATCATCAGAATCTTCATCTTCTTCACCAGTGTGATAGAATTCAAACCAATCATGATCTAGATCTTCATCATGATCTAGATCTTCATCTTCATCCAAGTTTCTCTGTTGCATGGCCAAGTTGTACAACAAATCAGCGACATCTCTTCTTCCAGTTTGAGCAGCATCCCAGTCCATGTCTGTGGCATCAAATTCGATATAGCCTTCATCAACATCTTCTACATCGTCATAGATTTGACCATCTTCATCTTCATCTTCATCGTCATCATCGTCATCGTCATCGTCATCATCATCACTTTCACTATCGCCTCGCTCACCTTCAACACCAAACAAGCCATTCATTCTTTCTTGAACCATGTTCATTATTTCTGCTGGTTCAGGATTGTTATCGAGTTGGCGAAGTCTTGGGGTATCACCAATATTATCAGTGTTAGCAGCCAGCAGTTGTCTCCATAGTCTGGCTTCAATACCGCCATCCGCACCTTCGAGTGGGATTCTCACTGGGGTAGAGTTTCTTGTCAGGTATGGATGAATACCACCAGTCAACCAGAGGTTGTTTAAATGTTTAAATCTGTCAACGCTTAGAGTAGCAATCAACCCATTACGAACAGCTCTTTCACCACTTTGACCGTGTGAGTTCATGTATGGCGCATTGATAACTTTACTGAATGACCGCGAGTGTCTCACACTGACCAGCTTTAGCAGATCTGAGTTTGGGAACAACAAAGCACCACCACCTTGACTTGAGCATTTGACTTTAGCCAAGTGCGAATAAACTTTATGACTATGCATTGTGGCAAACACCTTGTGACCACACGTCAAACAAATGGCGAAATCAATCCTATGGGAACCATTGACAACAGCATCATCTGCAGGGAATCTTGCCATGTCAAATTCTTCGTTTGTGGTGGTGAAGTAGTTCAATTCTTGTGGCAAGTCAATCAATTTAACAACACCTGGGTATGGTAAAGCAGTTTCAAGCAAGTCAGTAGTTAAAAAGGTGAATAATCTATCATTAAGGTCTGAACCTAAAATCTCTTCATACGAGTCAAGGCCCAAGCTCTGCAGCATTTCACCAACACCAATAACAGATACTTCATCTCTATTTAACTTCAAGTCAAACTCAGGGATCAACACTTTGTACAAGATAGCCAGACTTCTTAAATCTGGGAAAATGATGGATGAAACCATGTGGGCAACATTGTTAGCAAATTTGTCATTGTTGTTGAACTCATCCATGATATCCTTTTTGATATCTTCGCTAGTAAAATGAATGCTCTTTCTGAATATGGTTAAGAATTCATTACCGAAATCAGACTTCTCATTGAACTCTCTGTAGAAATAAGGAAACTGAGAAATCCCAACCAGCACAGCATTCACATATCTTGAAGTGAAGAACTTGATCATTTCCTGGCACAACTGTCTAAAGCCTTCAGTGCCTGAGAACAAATGGAACACAACAGCATCAATGAAATCACCACTGTTCAACTTAACTTTTTGATCATTACTGAATCTCTTCTTTGGTAGGTATCTTTCTGTTTCAATCAGCATGTAGTACTGTAACAATGACTCCAACACTCTGTAGGTTTGCTCTGGGATCTCGTTCAAAAAGTTAGTGTATGCATCAGAACAACCATTGACTCTTGTAGCAATTTCAGCCTGGGAGATGGAATAAGCAAATGAAGAACCAAGTTTCTTGACCCTGTTATAGAACTTCAGGTGATTATCATAATCTTTTTTCAAGTTCATGGAGATTGAGCTATCCAAGTCCTGAATACCACCAGTATTAGGACCTCTCGCGATAGTTCTGAATACAATACATCCGAATGTATCATCCTCACCTTCTAGCTCTAAAGTATCCAACATTTCAGGAGTCAAGTCATCTTTCTTCAGCGTAGTTGGAACATAGGTTTCATGAATAGTCTTACACAACGGACAAGGGAATGAAGCAGTTCTGAGGTTGTTATCTTTCATGTAGTTGGACAAACATCTGAAATGAATGTAGTGATTACAAGATGAGGCAACCTTGTGCGCATGAACATTACTCTTCTTTTCGTTTTGTTGAGTTGGTGAAATTGTCTCTGTTGGGAAAACCAAACCTTCAGCACCCAGCGAATTCTCTATGGAGTCTTCTGACCAGTTTAGGAAAGCTCTCTTGATGTATAATTCACTTTGTAACGGGATGGATCTAAAGACATTCGAGCTGTTGAAAGATACTGGAGCACACACTATTTCATGAACGGACTCTGGGTTTTGACACAGGACACAATGTCTTGCGCCCCTTTCAGTTTCATCCTCCTTACCATCATCAGCGTTACCAGGAGATGGGACATCATTCTTCTCAATGAAGGCCTTTTGCTTCTTTTGCATCTTTGCCATAATCTGCTTTTGACGTTCTTTGGCTAATCTTCTCTTCTTGTCAGCCTCAGTTTCATCAAAATCAACACCATTTGACTTTTTGTTCTCTTTATACCTGTTGACAGAGTCACCACCAAAGCAGGAAACCAATGATTCTAGGATCAAATCACGGTCTTTGACAATCAATTTCTCTAGAATAAAATCAGCTTTAGTTTTGATTGATTTGGAGAAGTCAGAGTTGTTGTAGATACTAAACAAGCTCTCACAAATTGGCACCTGTGTGTAAGCGTCAATGATACTAGACTTCCCATTAATCTGTTCATTGTCCTTGATAGCAGCATGTAGCAAATGTAGAACAAATGGAACAAATGGTTCTGAATTATGTTCAACAGCAAATGACAACAACTTTGAAATAAGCTTTGCGAACTCAATAGTTCTTGTGAACGAGCCAAGGTCACAATACGCGTTTAGGTTCTTAAATTTGGGTTCGATCACAACATCATCTGGCGATTTACCATCTTTCGCTAGAGTTTTGGCAAGAATGTTGTAACTGTCTTGGAAATCTTTAGTCTGTGCTTCTAATCTTAGTGGATCAATCAATTTGTATAATTCTGGTCTCAGGGAGTAGCGACCATCATCATTCAAACCTTTTGGAGGAGTGTAATTTGTCACTTCATTCAATAGTTCAACAAAGTTAGAATCAGTGAAGTCATCTTCATCAATGATATCTTCAATTTCAGTGTATGTGAGAGGTTCAACGAATAAATTGTAGACCAGACGTGTTCTGAGTTTGTCTTTCTTTCTCTCAGCGGCCGGAGCACCCTGTACCAGGCTATCACGCTCAGTCAACAACAGGTACAAGAAGGAAACTAACTTTTCAACCATTGTGACGACTTTCTCTTCATAAACAGTTTCATTTAGTGAAGTTTCGTTCATGAACCAATCCAACAGCTCAAATCTGTCAATCACATTCAATAACACTTGTTTCTCACCTGTGATCAATAGTGCTAGCTGACAAATGTGAAGGTCTTCATAGTATAAGTATTCACGAGCAATCGGATGAGTCTTGTAGGTTAGAGCTTGCTTAATGGCACTCGACCCATTACGAATCCAGAATTGAGCCTCAATCTGAGCTTGTAACACTATTGTTCTCAAGCTGACATCAGAAATGTTTAAATAGTTGGCATCTTTCAACGAAGCTTTCAAGTCAGGTAAGCTCCCACTTAGAAGACCCAATAACTTCGACAGTAAAACAGATGACGGGTGTAAAAAACCGGACTTTTCCTTGGAGACAACGAAGTTCACAATTTCAAACCCTTTCACTCGCTTACTCTTTTGGAATCTAGTTTGGATGTATGGAATGATACCTAAGATGGTCGATTTCAACTTGGAAATATCGACTGAAGTCTTGTCTGGGTTAGTAGCAGCAGTAATTACCTCACCCATACACAGGACAGCATCAAAGTACCGTGAGTAAGTATAGTCCTCAATTTCAACATGGTCACCAGTCTTTCTCTGAAATTCCCAGCAGTCATCCAATAGCTGAACAAGTTTGAAAAATGCACTGAACTCAGCATCAGAATAAAGCTTGTTTAGATTATTTGATTTCTGAAAGAACAGTGCTAGATCAGCAGTGACTCGTCTGACTGTCCTTACTCTTCTAGTAGATTTATCTTCAATCTTAGGTGGGAATCTAAACACCTGCTTGTCCCCATCATTAACCATCATATCCTGAAGAACCTCGTGCATTGGAGTGAGAACGTTGAGCAGACTTGTAGACACAGTCTCAGTGGAGTTCAATGGACATGTGAAGAGTTGCGTGGATATCTCACTCATCATATTCAAATGAGGTTCTCTGTCAGAGTAGTAGTGATTGTACAGTAGTAAATCATAAATACCGACAATCTGTTTGCAAGAAATGAATTTATACTCCAGATCACTAACCAATGATGCAATCAACAACTCATGGACGTCTCTCCTTAGCGCCTTCCAGAATCTAATGTCAAAGAATAGTAAATACTGAAGCACAGAGGATTCTTCATTATCAGCAATACCATAAATCTCCTGGATCTCGTTCTTTGGAAGTTTAGTGCCATGTAATAAACCAGGAGCCTTCTCGAATCTTCTTCTGTTGGAGTTCCAATATGGAGCCTGGTTTTCAGGCAGTATCAAAGGTGAGCATAGTGAGGCACACAAAGCCCGACGGGCAACTGCTTGGAAGGGAACCGGAGTGGATTTGATGGAGTGTAATAACCATTTGAATAAGATCTTCACATAGTTTTGTCTCTTCAGTTCTGAGTTTGAGATAATGGATGCAGTAAAGTCGGTTGTAATTGAGCTTTGAAACCCAGGTAACAAACTTTTTATGTCGCCCTTTTTCAAAATGGCTCGGCCTTCACGATCAATCTCTTGTGATCTCGAAACAGCTTCAGCATTGCCAACTCTTGAGGCACTTTTGAGAGCAGCCTGTGCTTCTTGAAAGTTGTGATACTCATCGTTCCAGAAGACAAGGTTGAACACGTTAGTATCATTGTCATCATTACCATGGCTCTTGTAGCCAGAATTTGAGAGGTTTGCGTCAGTTTCAAGGGCAGAAAACACTTCATCCATTTGTCTTGCTCTCATCATTGATTTCAAATCCTTTTGAACTGAAGGAACAGTCTGGTTCTGATGTGAGAATACCGAAATGACGAATCTGAATACTTCAGAGTAAACGGTCTTTAGAGATTCGGTTATGGTAGAGTCAAGGGAGCCGCATTGATCACCAGTAGCACCAGATTCATTGAAAGAGGACTTGCAATGAATGTCATTGACCCAGGCTTCTGGATCACCACAGTCACATATACCCTCATTGTTCTCTCCACAGATGGCGGCGTTCACATGGTGGCCCTTATGATCTTCTTTGTTGAAACAATGCACACACAGAACACACGTGTTATCAAACCCACAATCCAAGCATCTATAGATAGGCTCACCTTTCTTGAACTTGCGGCCACAATTTCTTCCAGAGTGAGAGTGCGATTCTTCAACAGTGGTATAGAAATCATCAGATCGAGGGAACGAGGAGGTGGCCTCCTCGAGAGTCTTTGGGAAAGCATCTGTGGAGGACTTCGGAAAGATCTTTTGTAGTTCTCTGCCCTCGTTGGCCACCAGGAAGTAAAGTGCCCTAAATGTTGAAGCTTCAGTGAATACTTCAGTCCGAGAACTCAGACTAATATTGTTGGCAATCTCAGGCAAAGTCTCCTGGAGGACATTCTGGAGGTTGTGTTGTGACATCAGGATCTAATGGTGCCCTGATCAGTGTATATCAACTTTCTTGAACTAATTGGACCTTGTGAAACGGTAAAAAGTAAAAAAGTGGCCTGTGTGTTTCTTTACTTCTCTTCGTTATTTTATTTTTGCTTAGATTCCATAAATGAATTTTCGCGGAATTGTTTTGGTAAAGGCATGAAGGCCACTAACTAAAGAGAAAAGAAGTCCTTCTTGCCAAAAGAAAGTGCCTTAGAACCATTAGACGTCTATTGATACCCTGATTTTGGTCAACTACACTCGAAGGGTTTAATTTAATAGTGAACTCGCGATCAATCGGTGCTGTTGCCTCCTCTTTTCCCGAGCTCATCGAACCAATTGAAGGCAAATAGACACAATGCTAAGCGAGTGTCTACCCACCACCTTCCAAGACAACGCTGATCTGCTCAAGAAGGCGTTGCTCCAGTACCCACGTCGATACAACCATGAATTCACGCACAAGGCCAAGATAGACCTCCGCCGTGTGCTGTACTTCGCTGCCTCCCATAAGGGTGTGCACATGAAGCATCTGCTTCCAGGCGCTGATGAGGCGGTCCTCCCAAAGGCATGGCAGCATGTGCTAGCGCCAGAGAGATACCAACATCTGGAAGGGGAGGACTTCTACTTCCAACGATCCGAACTCAACGACCCAGCTCATCCTAACAGATCTTGTGGGAGAAAGTTTAAGAAAGGTGAACCAGTCTATCGCTGTCTAACCTGTGGTAAAGATGAATCATCTGGTATTTGTTCACACTGCTTCAATGAAGACTCGCATAAGGATCATGATGTTGTGATTGGTATTTGTCAAAGGGAAAACGGTGGTGTATGTGACTGTGGCGACCCAGAAGCTTGGAACATTTCATTCAAATGCAAGTATGATCATCAGAAAGACACTTTACTTAATGAAATACCCGCAACATTCACAAACTCTCTTCTTCAAACGTTTGAAATTGCTCTGGATTATGTTGTTGATGTGATGTCTGGTGCATCTATCACTTTTACAGAAAACAAGAACCAGGACAATGATTCCATTCTAAGAGATACCCACAGATCCACTTTGAACCCCCAAAAGTACTTTGGTACTGACTGGTCCTCCGACCTATTCTATTTGATGCTTTACAATGACCAAACAAGACAATATCGAGATGCTATCCAAGGTATCTGTGCCTCCACCAACAAAGTTGAAGATTTTGCCTATATGGTTGCTGACGAGGTGAATTCTAATGGCCGGGCCAAGGTGTTAGGATCAACTCAGATCGAGGAATTGCTGCAAGCCCAACGAACACTTGATGCATCTGGCTTACCAACTACCATCAGAAGTGCTAGAGACATTTTTAGAGAAGAAATGTGTGCTGAAATTGTTCTATGGCTGAACGAAATGTGCACTGGCTCCATTCTTGGGAACTACAACATCGCCAGAGATCTAATCAGTGAAGCCTTTTGCAAGAGATGGAGAACTGGTGTTTCAATAGGTGCCGAGTTAGAGCCGAATGTTGCAGGCTCTTTGATTAACTACCAAATACCGCTTGTCATACACCCTAATTGCAACGAAGGCCATGTCAACAGCAAATGGGTGGTAGAACCAAAAGCTTGGGAGATTGATGATGAATTGCTAAGAAAGTGTCAGTACGACCCATTTGTAATTTCCACAGACAGGAGTGTCCTTTTACATGGTTCTCGGTTTCAGTATTTGCTGTACTTTGATATCAGATTTTGGAAGACCTTGAGATCGAACTTGCACAACTTATTCAACTCAATTTTGACTACCAGCAAGAAATTTAGGTCTTTAATCTGTTGTCAATACGTGGATATCTATCCAACCATGCTGGAGCTGTTCTTCCTGTTTGACAGAGAACCTGAATACAGTTGCATGACAAGTTTAACCTCACAAATCTTCACATCTACCAGCAATGCCACTTTGATTGCAAAACATGGTGACCTCACAAGGTTTTTAGCTGTTGCTTATGGGTTTCTGACCAAAATGCATGTCGTTAGACCCGAAGATGTGATAATTGGTGAGAATCTAACACCCTTATCCTTCAAGAACCGAAAAATTGGTCAAGTCTTCTTTGACATTTGCTGTGTATTATCTAAGACTGCCTCATTTGAAAACATTCTGTCCGAGAGATTCATCAATCAAATCTGTGATGTCTTGTGGTTATTCCAAGGCAGACCAAACTTTAGAAGAGAAGCTATCGAACATGTTGAGTATGAGACAAATGACTATGGTTTGTACTTCAATATGTACTCTGTGATTTCCTCAATGTCAGAGATGGTTTCCAAGACATTTGTCCATGCTGACTCTCAAACCGTTTCGAAACTGATTGGTCTCATTATTTCCAGGATTTCTGAATCGATCATCCATGGTGAACATTATGGTGGCTACGTCCCTCCAGATGTCAGTCCCTTCAAACTGAAGAAAGTTGAAACAATTGAAGGTGCAATTGATGTTATTGATTTCACAGTTCATGAAGGCCAGATGAGTTTTCTTCATCCACTACATTCGTTCCTTTCTTGGGCCGTCCAGTATAGCAAACTTTCTGACTTTTATTTGGTTGAGGGTTATTCTTGGGAAGATGTCGGTTCGAACCACAGAAACTTCTATCTTGATTATCCACTTAGAGTAATTGTCATGCTGTCACAGATTAAAGTTGGTATCTGGGTGAGAAATGGGTTCAGTACTAGAAACCAGTTGCACATCTATCAAACAAGTGGTATCAGAGAGTCTGGTTACAAAAGAGATTTGTACTTGGTCCAATTAATGTTGAGTTTATGTCAGCCCGAATTTTCCTTAAGCACAATATTTACTAGATGGTCCTTGTTGCAATGGTTATCTGAGGAGTTCAACAATCATAATGATTATGATGAAAATGGGTTGCCTTTGATTGTTGAAGAATGTTTGCTGTTTCTTATCCACGCATTATCAGAAGACACATACTTGGCGGAGACCACAAACCTAATCCAGCTGAGATGCACTAAAGAGATTATTCACACCTTGTGTTTTAAACCATTATCTTATTCCAAGTTATGCGCTGAAATTCCTGATTTCCTAGCCCATGAGAAATGTTTTGATTTGTACTTGATGAAAGTCGCTGACTACATTCCACCGAAAGATGAAAACGGCACTGGTGTTCACAAACTAAAAGAAGAGTTCTTTGATCA
This sequence comes from Taiozyma bovis, assembly GCA_003707945.3. Lineage (NCBI taxonomy): Eukaryota > Fungi > Ascomycota > Saccharomycetes > Phaffomycetales > Wickerhamomycetaceae > Taiozyma > Taiozyma bovis. Next base: position 190,071 of record PPMH03000016.1, on the reverse strand, counting down.
AATTGATCCTTACTACATTCATTACAGTTCCAACAAAAGAGATGATGCAGTCAAACTGTTCAAAGAGAGAAAGGCTAAAAAACTGGGCCTAAAGCCAGACGAAGTTTTTATTGGATCAAAGCTACCAAAGGTTGAAGGGACTATATTTGCCGATCTTTACAGAATGACATCGTCAAAGATCTTTGTCCAATTCTTGAGAAGTACATTGAAATATGTTAACAATGAAGGGCTAGACAAATCTGAGACGATTCTTGAATTCACTTTGCAATTGATTCACATGGCTGTCGAGGGTAAAAATCTCAATTATGCATGCAAGTTTAATGAAAACATTTGGTCTGAATTACGAGCTGACCACAATGAACCGTTTTTTTACGAAAGTGTTGGATCCATTCTTTATAAACTTCTAAGGGACAATTTGTTCTCTGCTCATCATCCAAAGATTAGAGCCATCTTCACATCGCTATCTGCTAAGACAAATTCAGTGGAAGCTTATTTGAAGGAACAAGTTCAACACTTTGACCCAAACGTTCTGAAGATTGGACCACTGGAAAATTCAAATGCTGAAACTGAGTTTGAAAAGAAGAAGAGAATGGCTAAAGAAAGAAAAGCTAAGATCATGGCTAAATTCAAAAAACAACAAACAAAGTTTGTGGAACAGAATGATGCGGGCACAGAATCTGAAGAAGTTAAACAAATCGAAACTGTTGATTCTGAATTCTGGAAGTACCCTGAAGAGCATTGTATCTTGTGTCAAATGCCGAATGATTCTGGCGATATCTTTGGTGTGGTTTGCAACGTTTCAAACACCACCATTGACAGAAATGTTCCATTTGAAAGTAAATATTGGTCTTTAAGAGCATTTAACGATGTTAAGTCTATGGACTCCACTACTTCCATTGAAGCTAAAGGCGAATTAAATGATTTCTTTGATCATTGCCATGAAGATTCTGTATTTGGTCCATCATTTGTTGCTTCAAACCCTTCTGATGTTCATCAAAGCCTTACAACTTCAAGCTGTGGACACGGTATGCATTATTCATGTTACAAAAATCACCTGGTCTCCTCGAAAAGTCGCCAAACTCAAATCACAAGAACTGTCCCGGAAGATTTTGAGAATTCAGAGTACATTTGTCCATTGTGTAAATCATTGGGTAATTTGTTTGTGCCTATTCTTTGGGCTCACAACAAGAACAATTTAAATTTATTTGTTGAAATTGATGAATCTTGGTATGAGGGCTTTGAAGAGCTGAAACATAGATCAATATCAGATCCAGCAATGCTAATCGGAGTTTCCCAGAAGCAACTGGAGAATGCACTGTTGTCACTAAAGCCAAACTACGAGCCTATTGTTTACTCAAGAAAGCTGGGGTCTTTTGGTAAATTCTCCAACATATGGTCACAAATGATTCAAAAGATTGCTGCCACTTCCAAACCGCACTTCAAGGATCACTTGTCACGTCTAGTTTCTGATCTAATTAACTTGATTGAAATTTCGCTGAGGGGTGTTGAATCTGCTGATGGGTTAGTTGTTAATCAACTGTCACATCAAAATTTAACTACGTTGAGAATTTTGATCGAATTCAGAAAGTGTTGGTTGGCAAGTACCCTATATGGTGAAAGTAAACAAGATACCGACCATCCAGCCGGTTTAAGAGGAGCTAAAGAAGTCATCAGCAGGTTGATATTGTTGGATTCTGAAACAGTCTTTGACAGCTATGAGGATATTGATTTCTTTGAGTTCATTACTGGTTGTTGTGAAACGCATGACATTCCATTGAGTTCTGTGTACAGACTTGGGTTTATCCATACTGTTATTCAAACGCTTGCTACATTATTGGTCCAACTGAAGGAGGAAGCATTTATAGGTGATTTCAGCTTCTCCAACTTAGACACTGTCTCCATTGATGAAATCACCCTGGAGAGCTTACTAACGATTACAAGATCTTTAAGAGACAACCACCCAATTTTTGATAATTTACCTGATGATGTCTTTGAATCTCCCGATTTCCCTGTGGTTCTTTACACTTTGTTGGCCCATTCCGTTACCCCATTCTTAAGAAAGGTTGCTATTTGGGCCTTTGGTAATTGTGGCGACCTAACAGATACTGAATTTGATTTCTTCATTGATGATGGTTTAGAGATTGATAGATTATCCAAATTCTTGAACTTGCCAACTTTGTCAGAAGTCATCAACTTATTCAACCAAGATGGCACTGTTGAGAACTCAAAATTCAGAGAGTTTATTGTTCATATTCAAACCACAGACAATGACCTCCAGTTCAAGACTATCAAGTACCCAGGTGTTATTAAATTGATTGACTTACCAGAGAGGATGGATGATATTTTCACGAAATTGATTTACAAATCCAAGGAGTTCAGAAACAAAGGTCTTATCGATCCTGCCATCTGTTTGATCTGTGGTGATTTTGTGAACATTCAAAAGAAGGCTGCTGGATCCAAGAAAGGTGAATGTAACCATCATGTTGAAAACCAATGCTTGAGTGAAGTGGGGATTTTCTTATTGCCAAAGTATTGTTCCATGTTGCTATTACATAACGGTCATGGTTCTTTTCACCCAACCCCATATGTTGATAGTAATGGTGACAATGAGTCAGATACAAGACAAGGTCAGGTGTTGACTTTAAGCCATTCCAAATATGAGCAATTTACAAGACAGATGTGGTTACAGAATAACATTGCCAATTACATCACAAGAAAGTTAGAAGGGACCTTGGATATCGGTGGTTGGGAGACATTATGAAGGAATTTCGTAGTTGGGAAGACTGAGGGGTTGTCATTTATTTAAACATTCACGAAATACCATTTAGCTGAATAGCCTTATGGCTTGCCACTTATACCTGTATCACCAATAATGCTTCTTAATCGACACCGCTAGTCGGTATTGATGACTTAAACCGTGGAGGCTCACCGAGATAGTCGAACTTTGTGTATGTAAGGACGCATAAGGAAACCTCAAGATCGTCTCTTGTAGACCCTATGGTAACACAGACTGTTTATTTAGGAACTTGGAAAAAGCCAGGAAGGTGTAGCATATAGTCTGCTTTTGATTGCTTTCTACGGAAATACTGTGTATGTATGGGTGTCGTTGAGTTATCAGAGCGAATCAGAGGCACTGCGGTCTACGTGGAATAACAGCAAGTTCCAACTAGTTAGAACTTACATTTTTATCTGTGGATGATGATGTTAAATTTACTTCTTACCTAATTTCAACCACCTTGGGACTTTCTTCCCACTCTTGGTCTCGACTTCAGCAGGTTTCTTCATAATGTCTTTTTTCTTTGGTATCACACCATTATGAATCTTACCGTCAGTAATTTCTTCATCATCATCTTTGATCAAATTTCTACTCAAGTCTAACTTCACTTCTTCAGCATCCTTCAGACTTTTGGCTTTAGCAATGTATTCACCCTTCAAAAATGCGCCAGTCTTTCTTGAAGAGTTAAAGATTAAAAAGTTTCTGGACTCAAAGTTTGTCAATAGCGTAGTGGCATCATTTGTGATCTCTAAAGGTGGATAAGGTATGCTCAAACTGAACTCCTCCTCGGGGTTAATCAATGTACCCTTGACGAAGTCGTATAATTGGGTATTTGTATCAGAAGGCCTGAAATTTACTTGTAGAGACGAGTTATCAGGGAATTTGATTCTGATTTCAACATTGGTGATGTTCTTCTTGTGTTGTTCCTGGCGTAGCCTCTTGCTCTTTGCAGTTTCGTGGGCTGCCTTAGATAACATGTTTTGATAGGTTCTTGCATGAGAGACGGTGACTTCATAGACTTCGTCGTCAGTTGAAGGGCGTGTGATTGGTTCGCTTGATGGTTTGTAGACATATACGTGTTGTGGAATCTCTTTTGGCGGGGATAGCTGCGATTCTTGCGATTCTTGCGATTCTTGCGATGGTTGAGAGGTTGTTTCTAACTGTGGTTCTTGTCGGGCTGTTACTGGGTTTGGTGCTGGAACTGACTCTGACTCTAAATCTGTATCTGCATCTGCATCTTTCACTTTAATATCATTGTCTTCATCAACATTGGCGATAGAAGCCCTAGTTTCCTTTTCCACCGATGTGTCCTTTTGTTCTTCCCTCTCGAGTTCTTCCACCTTGACCTTCTTTTCGACGACTTTGGCGACAGACTTTTGCTCAGCTTGCACAGTTATGGGACTTGAGACCCTAACTCTTATAATTCCGTTATTCTCAACTCCAAATTGAGCTAACGTCAAACCATCAATCTCATTCTCATCGACAGCCTTAGTGATACTTTGAAACTTCAAGACGTGACCTTTCCCAAATACCTCAATACCTAATTCCTTTTCAACATCTTTGATAGCAGCTCTTAATGTCTGTTGATTATTAAACTTTTTAACAACGAACGATGGCGTAAAGTTACTATTCATGAATTGGACTTTGACAGTAATCTCTGATGGTTTCTTTGATTTCGTAGGTTTGAGCGTCAATTTGGCACCTGATGGTAAATTCAACAATCTGAAAGGAAGACCATGTGATAATTCAGTGTTGTTATGACTATATTGTAGTTAGTAGCTCATTCAATTGGCTTCTCTAAAAGAACACATACAATAACCCAGCGGTGGCGGAGTCCAATTTGAAGTGGGTAGCTGCTCTTTCCAAGATCTCATTGGAGGGAGTGGACGGGGAGATCTTCACTTTCAGGGTCTTGATCCCATAAGTAACAGAAACAGTGGACATCCCAATTGACTATTGCTGGCCTATAGTAAAGATCATTAGTTGTTAAGATCTCTACTTTATCTTTAAATCATTAACATTTCCGCGAAAAATCATTTCTGCTCAGTCACATGATATGTCACGTGCTCCGGTGAGAAACCTTTGAAGCTACAACAACATCTCTTTGTTTGAAGACATAGTGGTGGATAATTCGATATAAAAAGGGAACAGTGTAGTTACTGAGAAACTACAGAGGTTATTGTTAGGCAACTACCCTTGAAATTAAAATCCAAATCCAAATCATATTAAATGATGACCATGTTAGAAGTTCATTATGGGTGACGTCAAACATCTAGAACCTTTGATATTATTTCAAGAGATCCAGACTTTTTGACTTTGAATACCCTTTCGACTCGAGAAAGGTTGCTAGATACCCGGACAGGGTCATAACAACAAGTCTCTACTGGTCGAGGCAGAGTTGATTGCTGAAACAGGCTCATAGGGTTTAAATTAAAGTATTTAGCCGTGTATTATATAAGCAGCCGTTTCTTTGTTTCGTTTCGTTTCACTCTGAAGATTATTTAAGAGTTGCGGCATCTCTCTTTGGATTGCACTTCCTTAGTGGTTGTACAGTTTCTAGAAACCCTTCACACGGTTCTAATAAGAAAGAAGGAGATTCTTTTGTGCCTCTCTCCAGTTGTGCTCCCGCAGGTCTCTATTTTTGTATCCTGCAAATATATCCGTACAGTCTGGGAATGCACTAGACCCACTCGAACTCGAGACACAGCATTTTTAAAGCCTTTTATAAAGCTAAAGCCTCTGGTAAAAACACATACAACTCTAGTGCTCCAAGATGAGCAACAAAATCCAAACGCTTCCCAATGAAATCCTCCTCCAGGTGTTTTCCAATTTAAATGATATCAGGGACTATGTATCAGTCGCTGGTGTTTGCAAACAGTTCCAAGGAATAGTGAAATCGATGGTTTTAGTCACTGGTGATGCCCCTACACAGTCCACATTCAAATCAGTATCATCATCTTATCTCCAGCTGGACTTCTTCGAGGACCATGTTCATTACAAGCAGGCACTTAAGAACTACACACATATAGTATTTGAGTACTCCCTCCATCAGAAAGTGAAAATCCAGCGATACATCTCCATAATATCACGAGCAAAGCCCCACAGGGCTGTTAAGGTCACAGAGGTATTCCTTAATAAGCAAGGTGCCCACTACTCATTCGGTTTGGATAACATTAATGACATTACATACAACAAGAACAACTACCTATATGGTACAACCCGGACAATCTACATGAATGGATCAGATGAGGCACTCTTGATTCAACAGGGTGTGGATGACAAAGGTGAACCGATATATGACTCACTTACTATTGTCAGCCATGAATATGATTTCCTGTCCGCAAAGACCCTGCCTTTGTTATCTGTTGCCATTGATCCTACGCATCATGTGAGAATCAGAGGTGCTTATTTGGAGAAGATTATCGGTGTCATTAACCATGATCAAACAGCAGGGCCTTGTCGTGCCCGTGATTCGAATGAATTCTTCAAAAATTGCTACCTTCCCAACATTAAGCATTTAGAAGGCTTCGACTTGAAGAGAGGCTTTGATTTCAAGGTGTTCGAGAAATTCACAAAGTTGGAAACAGTTTCATTCACATTCACATCGTCAGATGAAGAACCGCCTACCCATGAGACATTCTTACCAAACTTGAAAAGACTGGAATTATCAGGGAACTCTATCTCATTGATTAATATGAACTTACCAATGCTTGAATTTGTTAAGCTTCGATCATTCGGTACCACTGATAGCAATGGAGTTTCAGACCTTACTGTGTACAATGTTTCTACTCCTGTGCTTGACGCATTCAATTTGAAAATCCTTGGGGATTGCAAGAAATCATTGGGTGAAGTTCTTGCAGGTTTCAACTCCCTCACATCCATTACATCATTAGAAATCTCAGGTAATGTCAGAATGGTTGATTTCGAAAACACCACAATCTTTCCAAAGCTAAAGGTCTGTACCCTTCGCGGGGTTATTGACCTAAACAATGATTTCTTTAACAACATTATCTATCACAAGACTGAAAAGATTGCAAAGTACATCAAGAGACACGTTGTGGATTCAGAAACCCCATTGCTTGAAACACTTGTCCTTGAAGACCTATTCGATATCCAACATTTGGCACTAGGTGTAAACACTTATCCCAGTTTAAAGCACTTGAAATTATCCCTAGATCTGAAGGATCCGTACTTGAAATCCGGTTACACATTGGAAAAGAAGAATCTACCAAAGTTAGAGACATTTGAGATAACTTTAAACAGATATCTCGATTTCAGAAGTCCTAATGTTGCTAACGTTTTGAAGAATTTCATCAAAGTCAAGATTGGCGATATCAAGTTAAAGAAACTGGCTGTTTTGAAACCTTTATTGGAAGTGAATTGCTTGGAATGGACTCCAGGCTACGAACCAGAGGAGATCTCGCTCCTTTAAAACACAACATATATGCATACAATACTAACGGTATGACTTGTTAATCAAGGATTGAAATAATACTTCTAATTATATATTTATGTGTTCTTAGTCTTTAATCTGTACAGTTTATGGCCATGTATCAGTTTTTTTATAATCCATAATCATGATATATCATTAAATGTGTCCCTATAATAAGTCGGCGTCATTCGGGAGCTCGTAATTAGAACCCACGGATGCCTGATCTGCACTCTGATTTATAAACAACACTTTTGGTTTAGAAGCATCATCAATCTCGAGATGGACATTCTGATTGTATCGTATTAACTTCAATGACTGTAAATTTCCAATTTTCAAAGTAATATCTGGCTCCTTTAAAGGACCGTACCTGTTAGCATAGTTGATAGTTAGAAGTTCCAAGGCAGGAAAGCTTTCAGGTATCATCTCATAATACTGTGGATCATGTAGGACTTTAAATCTGATATTCAGGGTTTTTAACCTTGGAAAATACACTTCTCTGTTGATGAAACTAGTGTTGAATGGGTCAAATTCTGAAAGATCCAACTTTTCCAACTTTGGAAAGTGTAAGTACCTTGGATCAATCTGTTGGATTTGAGTTCCTGATAGATCTGAACTGACATTGACTTCGGGTAGATCGCTAAGAGCAAAGCTGTTGGCTTTTAAATTTAGTTGAATCAGATTGTCGAAGCGTAGATGTTTAAAGGATGTGAAGGATCCAATATCACTTATGATGCTAAGTTTTGTCAATTTGGGAAAGCAGTCTTTTAACTGTTTGGTGATATAGTCTAATCCACCAGCAAGAGGGCCAATATCCAAGTATATCTCTTTCAACAATGGAATCTCAACGTCCTCAAAGCATAGACTCTGTGAAATGCTTCTCTGGTTGGACCCATACAACGCAATAACCAGACGCTCCAGTTTTGGTAACTTCAACATCGATAGTGAGATAGCATTCCCCGTGATTCTCAACACTTCCAAGTTCTCTAGTGTAGCTTTCTCCTTGTATTTGGAGATCTGTAGTTGGACATTACCAGTAAAGGCACTTTGTAATGATAATTCTTTCAAGTTTGGAAATTTGTCAAAGATCTCCAAGCTTAATCCAGACTCTATTGAGATATCATAGATGTATGAAAGATTAGGAAGCTCAGATAATCGTAAGAATTTCAATAATGGTGGTAATCTTGGTTTTCCCATACTGGTATTTGAAACTCCGTCCAATATAATTGTGTGTTTAGACCTTACTCTGAAGTCGTATTTCTCATTAACATGAAAGTACACCCTTGGGATGTTGACGATGTTGATGAACTCATAATCATGACCCATGATCTCTAGCTGGCCATTCCTGAGCACTTTTGAGTCCAATCTAGGGGAATAGCAAATCGTCTTGGAGACATGGGACATCCAGTCATTAGATCCTTCGTTGGAGTGTGTCGCCAGTGGAGGGCAGTCGTAGAGTGATTCAATGGCAGCTGTGGAGAGCAGCACCCTCGTGATCTTCTTCCTTCTGGTGTTGAGTGCCACAGTGCGGGCTATCAGTGATTCTGAGCCACTTCTATTGGATTGATCCTGTTGGTACTCCACAACATAGAAGCCAAACTTCACAATCTGTTCACGGTGGTCTTCGAGGCTTGATACACTGCCTGCATGGATAACGGAACCAGCAATGCTTCGGAACAGCACGGAAATTGGCTCTGTATCGCTTATGACCAACACGCGGGATCTGACAGCAGCCTGGAGAGCCTTGCAAACCTGGCCAATATTCATGAACTCAAAGACTTCATCGATTAGTGAGAGCACAAAGTCCAGTAGCTCCGGCGGCAGGCAGTCAATGGACATCTTTTAAATGTATTTATGGTGGATTTGTGTGTTAATTTGGCTTTAACTGTGTGGTTTATTGCTGTTTATTGCTGTTTACAAGGACTTTCAGAGTTGAAGAATGTGTCAAACTTGTTTGTGATGTTTACTCTTTCTGATCGGGCATAAATGAAAATGAAAATGAAGTCAACCTTGTGAACAAGAGCTTTCTCTCATTTTGCTGAAGGATAAACACTTTAAAATGAGTCTAACAGCACCAAACGAAATTGAGGCGGACAAGGAGTTCTACCTGAGATACTACGCTGGCCACAAGGGTAAATTTGGGCATGAGTTTATTGGTACGTTGCACTTATCATGATCTAACCACTTGAGAGGGCTTAAGATGATACTAACAGCTGACATAGAGTTCGATATCAAGAGCAATGAAGATGGGAACTACGGCATTCTGAGGTACACAAACAGCTCTAATTATAGAAGAGAGGATAGCATCAAGAAAGAAGGTATGTTTTCATGAATATTACAGGTTTCGGGGGGACCTTGACTAACCCTTGTTTCAGTCGCTATTAGTACAGCTGTTGTAGCTCAGATTAGAAAAATAGTACAGGACAGTGAAATCATGAAGTGAGTAAATGTTGTGGTTTGCTTTTCCATGAATACTCTACTAACTGCTCGCTCTAGAGAAAGCGACTCAAAATGGCCAGGAAAAAGTCGTGATGGTAAACAAGAACTTGAGATCAGATCAGGTAGATACCACATTTCATTTGAGGTGAGTTTCCAATAACTCGATACCAATTCGATATACTAACAGTGGGTTCTACAGATCTCAAAGATTGGCTCATTGAACGAGGTTAAGAAGAGTGATGACCCTGATGGTCTACGTGTCTTCTATTACTTTGTGCAAGATATCAAAGCTCTGATATTCTCATTGATCTCTTTGCATTTCAAAGTGAAACCAATATGAAGAGTGAATAAACGATATTGTGCTACATTACTCAAGTTGATCGTAATTGTGTAATCAGTCTATCTTACAGGCAATCCATAATGTCAGTTATCCTGAGGCTTTATTGTTTTAACACAAGGATACCGTCCTGGTTTTTCAATAACTGTCTGGCCAATAGTTTAATTCTGTTGGTGTTGTCTGGATGTTTGGACAATTTATGTTTCAATTTGTGGATTAATTCCTTAGCTGTGACTTTTTCTTTAGTCACCAGATCAATGATATCTTGTTCTTGCAACAGATCATCCGATGGTAACTCCACAGATCCGCTGTCTTCAACTTTCACCACAGATGGTAACTCTGAGCCTTCAGTCTCCAATTTGACACGCTTGGACGAACGTCCGGCTTCTTCAGAGTCTGAATGCTCAACAACACGCTTCTTAGCATTTGGATTCCAGTCACCCTTTGGAAACTTGACAAGCACTGAAGGAAGAGCTTTCAATACCACGATACCAACTGGTTTGTTCACTGATTTTACTCTGATGGTCTTAACACTTGGAGAAGGTGAACCTTGACGACTAGCTGGTACTGGGGAGGTCGGTTTACTCAAATCAGCCTTGATGATGTCTTCATCCTCTGAATTATTAATTTCCAGATCAGATTCGTTTAAATAAGGGTTAGCGTCATCATCAGATTCATACATCCCGGAGGCATCAGTCTTCATCAAAGCCTTTCTAACTCTTTCACCTTCTTTATCGAACTTTCTATCTTCGAATAAATCGTCATCTTCTTCATAATGTTCATCATCATGTAGCCCCATAGCGTTAGCATTTCTCATTTCTTTTTTGATCCTCTGTTCAGACTCCCTATTTTCTTCTTCGTTCCCATCAATGATTGGTGCTTCTTCATCATCTGCGAAATCCTCTTCGAAATCCAAATCGTCATTATCTGAATCACGTTCACCCTTGTCATTATCAGAAGTACCCACCACTGTCTTCAATTTTCTCTGTGTTCTTTCAAATCTTGTCAGTTTCTGTTCATTTTCATCCAAATGTTTCATTAACCATCTTGGAGCCTGTTGGTTTTCCGCCATTCTTCTTTCAGCTTCTTCCAACGTCAATGTTGCATACTTGTTTCTTGGTGTGAATCTGTACACTTTCTCAGCTGGAATCATCTTGAACCCAGTCTTATCAAAGACTAATAAGGCATAAGTATCTGAGTTACCAGCTTCAAAACTACCAACAAAAGTATTCTTACCATCGTAATCTTCCATCACCCAAGGATAGTACTCTTCATATCTCAATTTCTTATCTTCTTCCTTCACAGACTTCAGCTGTCTTGTCTTTCTCTGTTTCATTGGCTGTTTGTTCCTTCTTGCACCACCATCAGGGGCGATATGTTTCAACTGTCTTTCCAGTCTCTCTTGTTTCTTCTGTTCTTCTGTCTTTTCAGGCTCTGGTGCCACATTTGGATCATTCCTAATATCGGCTCTTCTCATGACATGGTTTGGGTCCTCAGCAGCCCTAGCTGCCTCAGCTGCTGCTTGTTCTTCCAATTTTGCCTTCTTTTCAGCGTTTTCCCTTTGACGTTGTTCGATTTCAGCTCTTGTCAACTGATACTGCAAGTTCTTGGTGTCCTTACGATGGAGTCTTACAGGCTGATGGAATGAAGCAGGGTCCACTTTGTTCTTGGACTGGAACTTTAGGATGTGTGTACGGACACTTTCGATGTCTTCTTTTGTACATGCCCTCAATGGGTACTCTGTAAAGTCATCCGGATTATCAACCTCTTCCTTTGGAGCAGGCGGGATCCTGCGCTGGCCCTCTCTCTTGACCTCTCTCTTCACCGGTCTAGGCGGTGCTCTCAGTGGGTTAGAGCCCATTGGTGAAGTTCTGTGGCGATTAATGTTATAATAAAGGTTCATTCAATCTCTCTTATTATGTTTTTTGATCAAAGCCTGTTACTAGTATATTACGTAAGCATTGCCTAGGAAACAAAGACATTGAAAGAATCAAGGCTTAATACGATTAAATATACCCACGGTACAGGGATAAACCACCGAATGTAACTACATATTTGATTATGTTCTAGTTTCGAGGCCCAGATTAATTGCCTCTCTTACATGCCACTGATTGAATCTAAACAATTTCCATAATTTCATCCTCATCACTATCACTGTCATTGTCATTGTCACCATTCTCCAAATCGGCTTCAATCTTCTTCACAACTTCAACGTCACCTTCAGCCTTCTCCAATATCTCTTCAATCTTTTCCTCATTTGGGTTTTCGTCTCCCATCAGCATTTGGACAATTCTTTCACATACCTCTTGGACATCATCATTATCAATGTTCTTGTGTAATTCTCTGATCAGTGGATAGACGGACTTAGCTCTTAACAATTCTCTAACGGTCTTTGTTGTACATAGTAGCAATAGTGATTCTAGATGCACCACAATGATGCCTGGTGATGGGTCACGCTCTTTATCCTCTGGCAACAATTGCAATTCATCAGGCAGGTTGAACAATTCTTCTTCGTCCAAGTTGGCATCTTTAGATGTAGCAATCGGTAGTAATAAATATGGTAATAGGTTGACTCCATCCTCGTTTAAAAGATCAACATGTGCTTGGATCTCGAATAGGGCATTCTTGATAGTGGAAGCGGCACCTTCTCTTCTTGTCTTTGAATCATATTTCTCAGTAAAGACCAACAGTTTGGTAATTGGAACAACATCATCATATTCCTGCTTTGTGACAAAGTATTTTCTACCTTCGATAAATCTTGAGAAATCAGCAAAGAAGTAAGCCAAGTAATCATAATTGGCCATTTTATTCAGACTTCTATCAGCACCTTTCACAAACACATCCAGTAGACAATCAATGGCTTTGTTACTCGTGAAAACATCCTTGTTCTTAACTTCGATCTCCCATTCATGGATCTTTTTGATCTCATCAGTCTTACCCAAGTTGGTCAATAAGATGGTGGCTAAATCAGCATTTCTATTCTCCAAGTCCAAGATAGATTGAATCAGATGTTTAAGGAATGGATCATCATCAACAATCATCTTTCTGATAGTAGAATTGCCACACAAGTTTACCAGAATGGTCAATGATTGTTGTACTATGGTCTTACCTTTGTCTCTTGCTAAGATCTTTAAATCTTTGATAGGTCTGAAGTTATCATATTGGAATAGCACACTTTGTGGACCTTGTGAGAAACCGACCAGGTTTTCTAGAGCAACGGTTCTAATTGGAGCCTGTGGGGCATGTAAGAATTCGACTAACTCTTCTAGTTCTGTAGGCATCTTAGAGAGGTGGTTTGCTGTATTTGTAATGGACTTTTACACACAATGAAGTGGAAAATTTCAGTGATGAGCTTAACGGAAAATTTATTTGTCATGTTGGGCCTACCGATTTACGGAGAACATTCTAGAAACTTGGGACATGGATGGCTAAAGAGAGGTCATTCGCTTCTTTCCAACCTTCAAAATAGTCGGTTTGTCGGTTAGTTTCAATAGCCAGTCCTTTATGTTCTCTGTGTCCAATTTCTGCTCGAAAAATTCCCCTTGAATTAACACCAATTTATCTTTTTGAACTGTCAAAACTCTGCGGGTAACTAAATTTCGACATTCATACCATTATAACAAATTTTTGCACTTTATCGCCACTTTATACCTCAAACAGAAACATCAAAAGCCAACAAAACACACGAAACACACGCAATTCAACATGTCAGACTGGGACAACGTCACTATCATCGGTAAAAACGCCCGTGTTAGCGGTGGTGGTCCAAGAGCCAACGTCGCTAAGACCCAATCACAGATCAATGCTGCCAGAAGAAGTGGTGCCGTCTTGAGTGTCGACAAGAAGTATGGTTCCACCAACAAGGCCTCGGATGTCGAGGGCCAAAGACTGACCAAGATCGACAGAACAGACGACGTTGTCGCTGTCAAGAAGATTGACCCTGCTGTTGGTAAAGCCATCCAGAAGGCTCGTAACGACAAGAAACTATCCCAAAAGGACCTTGCCACCAAAGTCAATGAAAAACCAAACATCATCAACGACTACGAAGCCGCAAGAGCCTCTCCTAACCAACAACTATTAGGGAAGTTGGAGAGAGCCCTTGGTGTCAAATTGAGAGGGAAGAACATTGGCGAACCATTATTTGGTCCAAAGAAATGAGTTACGTTCGTTATTATAAGAGCATTTTTCACGTTTAATTTATGATCATGATGGTACCCTCAGTGTAGTATTGTATTATTGACTTTGAACCGTCAACAAGCTGGAGGACATAGCTCCCCTCATCCACCTCATCAATCCTTGGTTATTCCTGTTTTCTTTCCTGTGATTCCTCCTTTGATTCATGATGGTTTCTCTATCGTCGACCATATCCTCTAAATTGGTACACGCCACAAATCTCGAAAATTCACTGGAAAAAAAATCTACTAAACATCAACACAAAACATCAACGCTTCAGATCCACAAAATCGCACTCCATTCGTCTAAAAATGGCCACTCTTGATTTTAAAACTACCTATGCCGAGAGTGAAGTCTTTTCTCTGGCCGGTAAATCCCTGAAGCTAGACTCACAAGCCGATATCGAGCCATACTTGAAGGAACTAGATACTCTGGCCAATGTCAAGAAGATCGATTTCTCAGGTAACACCATTGGTATTGACGCCTCCAAGCACCTAGCTGCCTCCTTAGACAAACACCGTGCCACTTTGGAAGAAGTCAATTTCTCAGATCTGTACACTGGTAGATTGAAAGATGAAATTCCACAATCTTTAGAACACTTATTGCCTGTTTTAGCCAAAGCTCCAAAATTGACCATTGTTAACTTGTCTGATAACGCCTTCGGTTTACAAACCATTGAACCGGTTGAAGCATACATTGCCAATGCTGTCTACTTACAACATTTGATCTTGTCCAACAACGGTATGGGTCCTTTTGCCGGTGAACGAATTGGTAAATCCTTGTTCAAATTATCACAAGCCAAACAAAAAATTGGTCAACCTTCATTAAAGACTTTCATCTGTGGTAGAAACAGATTGGAAAATGGTTCCATTACTTACTTAGCCATTGGTTTGAAAGCTCACAAGGATCTTCAAGTTGTTAAACTATACCAAAATGGTATCAGACCCTTAGGTATTGCCAAATTGATCTTACAAGGTTTGAAATACAACACTGAGTTGAACATCCTAGATTTGCAAGATAACACAATTACCACTTCTTCAGCTAAGGTGCTTGCCGATAACTTGGGATCTTGGAAGAAATTGAAAGAATTGAACGTTAATGACTGTTTGTTGAAACCAAACGGTTCTTTAAAGTTGATCAATGCCTTCAACGCCGGTTCTGTGTTGGAAAACTTCAAAACTTTGAGATTACAATACAATGAACTGGACCAAAGAGCTTTGGATGTTCTAAAATCCGTCATTGCTGATAAATTGCCAAACTTGAAATCTTTGGAATTGAATGGTAACAGATTTGAAGAAGAATCGGAAGTCATCGAAACTATCAATCAAATTTTTGAAGAACGTGGCTTTGGTGAACTAGATGAATTGGATGATTTAGAAGAACTAGACTCAGAAGATGAAAGTGAAGATGAAGAGGAGGAAGAAGAGGAGGAAACCGAAGAAGAAATTGATTACGAAGCTCTGGAGAAGGAATTAGAAGAACAAGAAGAAATTTACACTCCAGATAACGACAATAAAGAGGTTGAAGACATTGCTGCCAAATTGGAAAAGACTACCATATAGTCAGTCACCGCATCTAGTTTAACTGACCCTGCATTCTATATAGTTTCTATATCTTTGTTTAATTTATTCATTTTTTACTAATAAATTAGCGTCTTGTAAGCTACCTTGATTTCAATAACCTTGATTCTTTCAATCGTGGATTATCAAACCAACTGACCGACTGTTTTTGAATATTTATCTTGTAAAATAAAAAAACCGTGCTCCTCGTTTTGCTCGTTAGGAGCTGATTATTCATTCGTTGATCTTTAACTCCTTCTGTATGGCCTCAATTATCTTATCTTTCTCCGTCCAGTCAGATTCTAACCATTTCTCAAGTCTTCTTTGCTTTGTTGGTAATTTTTGGATAGGTTTTATCTTAAAATCAACATGAATAATCAACACTG
Source organism: Taiozyma bovis (assembly GCA_003707945.3). Classification (NCBI taxonomy): domain Eukaryota; kingdom Fungi; phylum Ascomycota; class Saccharomycetes; order Phaffomycetales; family Wickerhamomycetaceae; genus Taiozyma; species Taiozyma bovis. The sequence continues at coordinate 173,972 of PPMH03000016.1, read as the reverse complement.
GTTGCTTAAGAGTCAATATCTCAAAGATAGTTGGACTTGTGAATGTGTTCTTGATCGGGTTATAATAAAGGATAGTTAGGTCCAATAGTGTTTTAATCGGTGAACTGTGGTTCTTCTGAGTGGACGCTATCAAGTTATTGAAGTTGTTAAATCGTGGATATAGCAAATCATTGTACTTTGGTGCATAATACTTCTCAGCATGTTGGTTTTGAATCAGCTTGATGTCGTCATTATAAATGTTTGTCTCTGGGAATAAACAGATCCAATTGTTCTGACTAGCTTTGGTGTTTCCAAAAATTGTTTGTTCAAGTTCAACATTGTTCATCTCCCAATTCTCGTCGTTCTTGAACATCTGATAGAATAAGGTAACACCTGGGACTTGCCATATGGTATTCCAATTGAAGAAGCTCAAAGTGATCTTTTCATTTGATGATTTCTCAACCATATTCTTCAAGTAATGAACCAATAGAAAGTCGAACAACGAGCGGTGATTACTGACCACGATGGAGTTTTTCAAGAGCTCTTGGGTTTCACGATCTTTGATATCAACGCCACTAATCATGATCTTGATCTTCTTCTTGTTGATCAAGTAAATCAACGAAGTCCAGAATAACTGACCAACAATGTCCCTGGTAGCAACAATGGATGATTCAGGTACCACAAACCGGGCAATCCATAAAAGCAGGTTCAGCCAGAAGTTCCATAGCACAAAATGGATAAACAATAACACCAGGACCCAGCCTTTAATCAAATTGGTCATAGACAACTGTGCGGGAATAGGATAAAGCCCAATGGTCCTTAGAAGTTCTAGCGCCGACTTGAAGTCAAAGAATGTCATGTTTAAGGATCCTTTGCCACCTTTCTTCTCATCATTGTGATTCTGTAGAAGGATAAGTTGAAAAATTAAGCGCTGAGTCTACCTTTGTTGACACATTTTATAAGAATAAAATAAGAACAGGAAACTTAACTGCGAGGAAACATGAGGCTTTTTAAAGCGGAAGAAGCCGACAGTTTGTGCCCTTTCCATGAATTGTAACAGTATCCAAATAAACCTAACACGTTTCCAGCTTCTTCTACTTGAACGCCGCCGTATAATCTGACGTTTTTCCTGATCCAAACCCCAGACTTTATCGATATGGGTCACGTTTCGCCCTCGGAACATCGAAGTTCCGGCTCATCGCTGCCGTGTGGCCACACCAATTTGTTTTTTACCCTTACAAAAAAATTTACCTGTCTCTTTCATACCAAATGTGTCTTCCCTTGCAATAGAGATACCTTCCCAGCCATGTCCCGTATCATTGTAAAAGGTCTTCCAAAGTACCTCACTGAAGACAGACTGAAAGAGCATTTCGCCAAAAAGGGTGAAGTTACTGATGTTAAACTTAGAAAGAATAGACAAGGTGAATCAAGAAGATTTGCATTCTTGGGTTATAAGAATGAACAAGATGCTGAAGACGCTGTGAAGTTCTTCAACGGGTCCTTCATTGACACTTCCAGAATTGAAGTCCAAGTTGCTAAGAGTTTTGTTGACCCTGAGGTTCCTAAATCTTTCAAAGAGAAGAAAAGAGAAGCTTTCAACAAAATTAGAGAAAGAGAAGAAAGACAACTGTTGAAAGAAGAGAAAGAAAATGAAAGAAAGAGACAAAAGACTGAAAAGAAATCTAAGATTGATCAAGATATTGAAAGCAATCCGCAATTAAAAGAATTCATTGAAGCCACCAAATCCTCTGCGCATGCTAAATCTTGGTCAAACGATGTCGTTATCAACGAAGGTGGTGCTCCGTCTAATTCCTTGCTAGAACAAGCCCTAGCGCTGAAAGATGGTACCTCACTACCGAACGGGGAAGATAAGTTCTCCAATAATGTTGCTGATGAGATCTTTAAGATTCAGGAGAATGAAAGTGATGACGAATATGACGATTTTGGTAAGAAAGACGACAGTGAACAAGAAGAAGACCAAATGATGAGTCTAGATGACCTGAAGACAGATAGTAAAGAGGAATCAGAAAGATCAGAAGGTCAAGGTGAACAGAAAGACGAAGCGATTTCAGACCTGGAATGGTTGAAGAAAAGACGAATTCGTATCAAAGAGAATGGTGAAAAACCTGAAGCATCCCTTACTGAGGAAAAACAATCAGATTCTTCCTCTAAAGCGTCCAAACTTTCCGAAAAGCAAACTAAACAAGAGGAAGAACCTAAGCAATCGGATGAAGAAATTGCCATTTCCAAGATTAAAGAAACGGGTAGATTATTCTTAAGAAACATCTTATACACAGCCAAGGAAGATGATTTCAGAGCACTATTTGGTAAGTTTGGATCACTAGAAGAAGTCCACATCGCCATTGATACCAGAACTGGCCAATCAAAGGGATTCTGTTATATCCAATTCACAAATTCACAAGATGCTGTTAATGCCTACATCGAACTAGATAAGCAAATTTTCCAAGGTCGTCTATTACATATCTTACCAGGTCAAGGTAAGAAGGATCACAAACTTGACGAATTCGACCTAAAGAACTTGCCATTGAAGAAACAAAAAGAATTGAAGAAGAAATATGATGCTTCTAAATCTCAATTCAGTTGGAACTCTTTATTCTTGAATAACGATGCGGTTATGGATACTATTTCTGCTGATCTGGGTGTTGAAAAGCGTGATTTGATGGATCCTGAAAATTCAAACTCTGCTGTCAAGCAAGCCCTGGCTGAAGCTCATGTTATTGGTGATATTAGAAAGTTTTTCGAAAACAAGGGTATTGATCTAACCAAGTTCCAGGGCAAGGAAAGAGATGATAGTGTTATTCTGATCAAGAATATCCCATACGGTAGTTCAGAATCAGAACTTTTAGAGCTTTTCCAGCCATTTGGTGAATTGAAACGTTTCATTATGCCTCCCTCAGGTACAATTGCCATTGTCCAATTCAGGGATTTACCAACTGGTAGATCAGCATTCACAAAATTAGCATACAGAAGATTCAAAAAGTCCATCCTTTACCTAGAAAAGGGACCAAAGGATCTATTCTCCAGAGAGCCAAGTAAGGAAGAGAATGTTGATAAGGTTGAAGTGAAAGAGAATATCAAAGAAATTGCTGATACTGCTACCGATATCATTGATGAAGAAGTTGAAGTGTTTGAAGGTGCTACTGTTTCTATATTTGTTAAGAACTTGAACTTTGCCACTACCAATCAGGATCTAACGGATCTATTCTCCAATTTGAATGGTTTTGTTGTCGCTACCGTTAAGACTAAGCCGGATCCAAAAGACAACACAAAGAGACAGAGTATGGGTTTCGGTTTTGCTGAATTCAAAACAAAAGAAGATGCTCAAGCTGCCATTTCCGTTCTTGATAACACCGTGTTGGATGGTCATAGACTACAACTGAAACTTTCACATCGTCAAAATACTGTTGGTAACGCCAATGCTGCTAAGAAATCAGACAAGGCTGTTTCATCCAAGATTATCGTTAAGAATTTACCATTTGAGGCCACCAGAAAGGATGTTTTCGATTTATTCAACTCCTTTGGTCAATTGAAATCTGTCAGAGTTCCAAAAAAGTTCGACAAGTCTGCTCGTGGTTTCGCCTTTGTTGAATTCCTATTGCCAAAAGAGGCTGAGAACGCTATGGATCAATTGAAGGGTGTCCATTTGCTCGGTAGAAGACTAGTGATTCAATACGCTGAACAAGGTTCTGATGATGCTGAAGCCGAGATCGAAAAGATGACCAAGAAGGTTAAGAAGCAAGTTGCAACTCAAAAATTGGGTGCCCTGAGATCAAACGGTAAGAGAAAACTGGAGTTGGATGATGATGAAGTGGAGGGAATTGATGGTATTTAAATAGACTTGAATTAATAGGATATAACGTTTATGATTGACAGTGACCGCTCATCAAGCAGTACTAAAAAAAAATTACACTATATTGTATATACAGGCATTATAGTCACCAAACAACCAAAATCAAATAGCAGTAGACTTTTCTAACTCTTCTTCTGGAATGTTTGGTTCCCTGACATTCTTTCTTCTTGGCCACATGGATGGTAATCTTATCACTTGGGATCTTGGTTCAACACATCTTTCGATAAACCAGCTCTTTAATTGGTTCTCAATCAGATGACCAATCTTTGGAACGTTCTCTAGTTTAGATCTTGATCCAATTAATGATTTAATGCTGAACTCAAGTCTAAAATCTGGGGCAAAAGCAAACATTAAGGCTGTACCTTTCCCTTCATCCTCGTTACCTTCGTCACTCACCAATGACACAGTCAAACAGCCACTGAACCGCACAATGGAAACGCTCAATTGCACAGGCAGGATAGCAGCCAATGGTTTTGGTTTGTTTAATAGCAAGTTTGTGTCGATACCAAGTGTTAACGTGTCTGATAAGTCCACATCAATCTTCCCTTGCAAATCGGTCAAGTTCAGTGGATTCTTCTTAATACGACAGTTGGAAAAAATTGGATAGTCATCACCAATATCTAGTTCAGTGATACTTATCTTGTCTAAAAATTCAGGTAATTCGGCCTTATCGAGGAAATCATTCAGGGAGTTGATTATGTTATCAGACATTAGGGCCTCTCTTCTAAACTGGTTTATAGTTTGTGCAATCAAGACGTTAAACCAGTCTAATGATTCTGGTGAATGGGTTTCAACATTGTAATAAGTCTTCTCCAAAATAGAATTGATAGCAGCGGTACGGGCATCTGTATCATTGAGGGCATCATGACTTTCTTTATTCTTTATCACTGGAATCTTCTTCAACTCTTTCAACTTATCATTGGTGGCCTTTGTCTCGCTGAACACAAAGAACTTTAGGAAAAATATGAGAACCACAATGACACTCAGCTGACCAATCAGTAAACCTTGTGTGAATGACCAACTTGATGATTGAGTTGATGCAGATAGTTGTAGTTGGCGTTGTAAATGATAAGGCAAAGCCTTATTGATGTATTCATCCAGGGTTATGAGCGTTGATTGGGCATTTTCTTGGACCACCACAGTCGTAGCGGTATCTGCATTCGCTATATCGTCCACTTGAGTCATTGATATAGGGAGATATATAACTATATCTGGGGCATTCAATCTGCAAAGTGGTGCTATTCATTTATCAATTTTTCAGCCTATGATTCAGAGTGTGCCTACCGACTAAAGATTGTGGTAATTGTCTGTAAGCAATAATTCTTTCAAGATGATGCGGTGGCTCAATGGTAGAGCTTTCGACTCCAGTTGGGTTTGTCAGTGCAATCGAAGGGTTGCAGGTTCAATTCCTGTCCGTGTCATTCTTTCTTTTTTGCTCTTTTTTTCGGCCTGGTTTTTTCATATGTTGTTAAATCAATACCACGTCTAAAAATCTTACAAACTCCTCCGTAGCTAGCAATATTCTCCCTTCCTTATCCTTTAGTTTATCTATTAACACTCTTTCATTAGTTCTCTAGTATGTCTTACATAAGCACAATCCCCCTAATTCAGCCAATAAAAACACGCGAAATCAACTTTACGCAAAACTCGAAAAAAAAAGTTAGAATTGGAAAAAAAAGACCAATTAACAGAGATTTAACGCCAGGAAACTCAAACCGATAAACAAAAATGGTGCGTCTTGGAATCAAATACGTGTTAATGATTGAGATTGGACTTTTCATATCAGTGGAAATTGGAGTTTAGACGTTAAGAATTGGAGAATGGGAGTTTTATTGTGGTTAGTGGTTGTGTGTTCGGCACTATATAGTATATCAGTGTCAACAAGTCAAAAAGTTAGGTCATCACACCATCTGAGTAACAGATAGAACGTCATTCGGGTTCTTGCTCCTATGATCATCTACCAATGACTTCTCCGCTGGCCTATCTACTCAGAATTCCCTCCGTTATGAAATCAATCCCAAATACACTCACAATCACATGAGACGAAAAATACTAACCATAAATCAGGCTTTTTACCAAACCCTATACAACACCATCTTCAAAAGAAACTCCGTCTTTGTCGGTACCATCTTTGCCGGTGCTTTTTTCTTCCAACCAGCCTTTGATGTTGCAGTCACTAGATTTTACGAAAGTCATAACAAAGGTAAATTATGGAAAGATGTCAAATTAACCATTGGTGGTGATGATGACGAAGATGACGAATAAATTTAAGACTGCACCCATATCCAAAATACATAGAGATTTTTAACACATTATCATATTCCGGGGTTCTTTTTTATTTATTCAAATCACCACTTCTTTTGCTTGCTTTCCAGTTTACTTATCCACCATCATTATATTATTTCCTCCAAGATTTAATGAGTTTATGTCCATAATAAATACAACTACCACTCACGATCAATCTTTGTTGTTCGGCCTTTTTCTTTTTGCTTGCATACATTCATAGGAAAGGAGATCGTCAATACCATACATCCATCAGAGAGGAGGTTATATTATTATTTTTTACCAAACCAAAATTGTACAAATTCTTTAACGAAATATTGTTGTAGTATAGGATTCTCTTGTTTTCAATGCCCCACTCTTGTCTGTATTTAATCCTCACGTAAAAACTCTCTTTCAATCATCCGTATAGTCTGGTGGACAATTTGAAATAATCATCTCACCATCATTCGTCAAATCACAGTAAGCATTCGAAGTTTCAATGCCTAGATCTTTCAATACAGATACTTCAATATCGGATATTCCAAAGCTATCTCTTGGAATCCAAACAATTGATCTGTTATGCTGAAAACACTTCTGGTAAAATGTGTCATTGAATAAAACCCCATCTCGAACATCTGATTTCGCTTCAACTTCTTGAATAACTTCGTTTTCCACTAAGTCAAATTCATCATTATTATTCCTCTTCATACTTGGTAAGTTCAACGTCATTGGTAAGTTCTTTGTCAATAGTTTACCAAACATCTTCCCAATCTGAATTTGACCAGCCACTGTAATAATCAACAAGACGAAAGTCAAGAAAGCATGGTATAGACAATTTGCTTGACCGTGTTCATTCCTTGATAGCACAAACATTCCTATCAAACAACCTTCCATGAAATAGACACCAGAATATAGATAAAAGATCGCACTAGGGTAAAATTGACCATAGTTCTCCGAGTTATTCTTGATTTGATATTGGTATTTCAAAGTATATTTGAAAGAGATGAAAACCAGGCAAAATGATAGGCAACAGAAGACCAAAATCAAAGGAGAAATAATGCAATAGATTAACCCGATAGACCCCAACACTGAAAACGTAGAATAGATGGACCCCCATTTGTAACAAGGTAATGTAGACAGTCTCTCAAACTTCTGTCTTGGTGTAAAGTCTGTGAATGGATACCAAATCAGGTTCAGTATCAACTGGTAACTCTGGACCAAGTTGTTTCCAAAGTATGAGAAACCTCGAATAGTCAAGTATGAGAAGAAGAAGTTAGAACATTTCGGTAAATTATTGGCCAAAATGTTAGGGATTGAGACGGGGTTATTCAATAAGCTCTCAATAATCACGGAGAAACCTGAGGAGATGGTAACAACCAAGAAGATATGAATGAATGAAAACACGAACATCCATTTCTGGACATCCAGTTCAACTTCAGCCCCAGTTCTCTTTCCTTTCATAGCACTCAACCTCCTCAAGACATGTGGAGCCAATTCGGCAAGGAATAACAAAAGAGTAACCGACAATATGTTGCAGATAACGTCTGTAATGTATTCGGGCAACAAGTTCAACCATTTTAAGGGTGGTACCAACGCTGTCAAATAAGGAAGTTGAGAAACTAACCCAATAAAGGCAACTGGTATAACCCACCCCAATATAACAACGCATTCCAAGACATTGGCACCAATAACCCTAACAAACGTGTAGAGGTTACTCTGGATGGACAAATTATCCCAAATAATGTCTTTGTAGTTCACATGGATCAAAGGTCTATCTAATTCATTCAACTTCCCAGAAATTTGAATTTGATTCAATATGTATGGATGTAATGGTTGCTCGAATTGAATGAAAACTTTGTTGTATTTATGGTCATTTAATGGACTGGAATCTCTTAGAATCAACTGGCGTTTGTTACTTTGCATAGAATGGAAATTGTGGATATATTCATCCGTATCTTGTTGCAATCTTTCTTCAAAGGTCTTCAAATCGAACCAGTAAGGAATATACCACCAATAACGAAGTTTGAGGTTGTCCAGTTTTCGGAAAGAATATAGGAAGTTTTTGTTCCTATGTTTAGTTATATCTGTGACACTGGCATTCCCAAGACTAAAGAACCTTTTGTAGATTATAGCAGTTTCAATTTGTTCGACGTTCTTCAAAAGTCTTCTATGCTTGTTGTACAGGTCTTTCAATTCTTTGTACCGATAGACAAACCAAATATGTTTGATCTTGGCTCCGCATATCTCACCAAAGATGCGGTTCAATTCTCTTTTGTCTTGTAACTCGATAGGGACATTGTCAAGCAAGATTGTGTTGGCAGAATCTCTAATCTTGTAACTATCACTCTTGATATCTTCTTTTGTCTTTTTACACAATTCTTCATTCTTGATTTTGATATAATTTCTCAACTCGATGATAACCAGCGCATGGAACCATATGATGGAAATTACAGCCATTGTCAAGTGTATACTCAATCTCGAAGAAAATATCGGTGCTATATTGGACATAGAAATGGTGTCAAGACCTTCAACCATCGGAACTGTTCCATTGGTGAAGGAAAGAATATCAGCTTCAGAGTACTTGTTATAACCGGACATGTAATTCACAGGAATCAAGACTGGTAGATTGAAAGCTGCTAAACCAACAAATAAAATGAGTAGAAACCTCAAGTATCTCAAGAAGAAGTAAGCGTCCAATCCCATTTTCAAATATTCACTCAATGGGTTCATGATAGAAGCAGATAACCAAGAAAACATGCCATCATCCAAGGGAGCAACCTTTTCATCATCGGATACAAAGTAACAATTGGGTTGATAGATGCTCTTCAACTTACACCGTAGCAAGCTGAATATAGAAACCTGAAACATACAGTATAGCATGGAGATAATCAATGAGGTGAGGAAAGTTTGGAATGAGATACCAGCAGCGCTCTGTGCAGACCCAGTTCTCGAGGTGTTTAAGAAGTCCAATAGGTATAGAAACGACGTCTTGATCACCTGGGTCTCGTTCTGTGGAGCAACAGCAGTGTCTTGTACCTGAGGGAAGATACTATGGAATGCATCATCAAGAGTTGTCATACCTCAATCTATAATAGCAAAAGAATAGAAAGAAACTTAGCAATTAACGAAAGCCTTGCACGTCAACAATGAACGGTGGTTCTGAATAAACGTTAAACTTCTCGTGTTTGCTTAAACATCATAAAATTACTTGAACTGCAGCTTGCCATTTCCCCAGTTTCTTTGTTTTTGTGTCAATCTGAGGGAGGCAATGTGACACATTGGAAACTTTACCACAAACTCGAAGTCGTAACCCAATGACCTCACAACTCAAACCAGTCCATCATTCGCTGAAGATACGATACAGACCTGCGTAATGTCCCCAAAAGCCGTCAGGTTCAGATTCCATCTGAGACAACCCAACTTGATCTCGTCAAAACAGCACCAAAACAGCCTCAACTGTGCCTAAAACAGCCAGTAGGTGAGTGTCTTCTGCCCGCAGTACCTACTGCTCTCGCCGTATTTAATTTCTTGTGTGTAATCCCAGAAAATCATAAACAAAGGACAAAGGGTGGCCAAAGGGTGTGTAATCCCCAAGTCACCAGAATTGGCTGGTTATTCTGTATTTGGTGATTTCGGTGTGGTCCTTACCAGAAACGCGTCTCTCTTTTTTCACTTTAAACGCGAGAAAACTTACATAATCTGGAGGAATGTTCCTTTATTCCAAACCTTTTTCAGTGCTCCATGACTTCTCTGTTTACAAGCGTAGGTTGAGCCTGTATACAGTGTGGTCTCCTATCTCAGCAAACTCCATGCTTTTGCTGGACTCATTTCCTTCGGTTCTTTGATTCTTCTATTTTTAGGCTTGTTCCTGTCTATTTCTGCGAGTCTGCCTGCATAGCCAAAAACAAAGGGCCCTTTGTAACAATGTTGACCTTTCTAAAAAAAGATCTCCCACACCATTGTTTCTACGGTTGCCAATGACGCAGTGCTCCGAGATGCCATCATCCCCCTTCGGCTGTATGTTGATATATAAGGAGACCCTTGGGCGTGGTTTCCAGGCTTTAGTGGCTGCTCTTTTGCACCAGCTTCATATTACAGCTGCCCACTTTTGTGTTCAGCTTGTTTTAAACCAGCACTCATAAACCACAAAAGAGAATCACAAAGGAGAAAACAACGCGTATCCAACCCACACAGAGATACGATTTTCCCACTTTTTCCCACTTTTCCACGTTTCAACCTCTTCAACTTTTTGCTTAACTACACAGGGTGTTCACGCTCACACCTATTCACTTCCACATTCCAATACATACATACTCGTTATAGACCATGCATTTATCCGTTGCTTTACTCAACACCTTGGTCTTGCCAATGATGGCCCTTGCCCAGTCCTACACCGCGTGTAACCCTATGAAGGTGGATTACTGTCCTGCTGATCACGCCCTAGGCTCCTCCTTCCGTGAAGAGTTCAACCAGGAGTCCAAGTACTTCAGTCCAACTATAGAAGGTGACGATAGAATCAAGTACAGCGATGAAGGTGTCGCTATCTCTTTGAACAAGAGATTTGACAACCCTGCTTTGAAATCCAACTTTTACATCATGTTTGGTAAGACTGAGGTTATCTTCAAGGCTGCTCCTGGTAGAGGTATTGTTTCTTCATTCTATTTGCAAAGTGATGACTTGGACGAAATTGATTTAGAATGGGTTGGGAGTGATACTACCGAAGTCCAAACCAACTTCTTTTCCAAAGGTGATACAACTACTTATGATAGAGGTGCTTTCCATGGTGTCTATGAACCACAACAAAACTACCACAACTACACGATTGATTGGACTAAGGACTCTCTAACATGGTATTTGGACGGTGCTCCCCTAAGAACTTTGAATTCCGATTCTCCATCTGGTTACCCACAATCTCCAATGTACATTGTTATGGGTATTTGGGCCGGTGGTGATCCAACCAATCAACCAGGTACTATCCAATGGGCTGGTGGTCTAACTGATTACAACGAAGCTCCATTCACAATGAATGTCAAGAGCGTTATTGTTAGTGACTATTCCTCAGGTACTGAATACAAATATGGTGATAAATCAGGTAAATGGTCATCTATCGAGGCTACTGATGGTGAGGTTAATGGTAGAGTTAGTCAGGCTGAAGAAGAATTTGCCGTCTTAGCTGGTGGTGGTGAAGTTGAGAATGATTTCACTCCAAGCGAAAGATCTTCAGTTTCTTTTGATGCTTCTGCAGGATCCTCTTCAGGTCCAAGCTCGGAATCTTCTACATCTGAATCTTCTTCTTCCTCTTCTGCCCCATCGTCTAAAACTTCCACCAGTGAATCATCAACCAAAGAAGAAACCTCCACTTCTGAGGTTCCAACTTCTACTAAAGATGAATCTGCAACTTCAAATTTGTCATCCTCAACTGACCCAGGTGTTATCAGCTCCAAACATAGAGTTAGTTCAATCTATACCTCAAGTGCTACAACATTAGTTTCGAGATCATCTGATCCATCTAGACAATCTCAAGTTATCATTACTTCGTCATCATCAAAGGAACCATCTGCCAATACAACCCCATCTTCAAGCTCCAGTGGCACTTCTGTAAAGGCATCCTCATCCGTCACAGCTAGTGTCCAAGAAAGTAATAGTGGTCATTCTTTGCTGTCTTCAATCGGTGAACAGGGTTTCAAGGCTTTATTAGCTTGCATTTTCATAACTTCATTGATCCCGCTGGCTTAAATCTAAGCCTTTTGATCCCTTTCTTTTAATGATTATATTATGGCTGTTTTTCTAAAGGTTGAAAGAGCGGTTTGGAGAAAGGTTCTCCGCTACAGAATATAGTTTTCTTCTTTGCATCTTTTGTTTTGTTTATTCTTACGTTTATAGTCGATCGTTTTTTACTGTTGTATTATGACCATATCTGAACTCTCATTTGAACTCAGTGTTAACACATTAAACACATTAAGTGTTACTCTGATCAATACAGAGATACAGAGTTTATTCTCGTGTGTCCCTAACCACTAAATGTGATTTTAAGATGCAAAAAAATTAAGCTTGATCAAACGTCCATCAACCACCTCCACAAAACCAATCAAGAATACATCAAAATGGCTTTAGGTGGTCTTTTCGGCTCCCCATCAGCTTCTTCATCAGTGACATCATCTCCTGTCAGCAATAATGCCCAAGTGAAGGAGCAACTAAAGCAGCAAATTGCCCAAGAGTTGGCCGTCGCAAATGCTACTGAACTGGTCAGTAAGATGACTGACAACTGCTTTGAACAATGTGCCAAGGCCCCATTCAACAAGAACGATGATGTGAGTATACCGGCGTTTCATCTTGTTTGGTTTGTCTTAATTCGACTCTTTGCGAGATCAGAACCAGAGATGCTGAAGTTTTGCGGAAGAGCTTTTACTAACGACTCTTATAGTACTGTACTGATAAATGTCTTGAAAAATACATGAGAGCCTGGAACACCATCTCAAAAACCTATATTGCTAGAATCCAACAGGCTAGTAAATAGGTTGTTTTGGCTGATGAATGTGATCATGAATAGAATGCCTTTGTACATAGTTTCAAATTTTTTGTAGTGATCCATCTGGAGCGATTCTAAGGGTAGGAGGAATCGAATCGTAGGGCTTTTTGAAACAGTGCGCATATCTTTGATTTGGGATAGACCAAGCGTTATGCATTGTCCAGGTCTGCTAATGAATATTTCTTCTTTCGTAGCCTTGGTGGTGTGTACCTTTTTGGCTTTGAAGAATCTTTCTCTGTCTCTGTCTCTGTCTCTATCACGTTCCCAGTACTAATCACTTGCTTGTTTTGGATCTTCGAAGGTTTCGGTAACGGCCCTTGTTTATCTATCGATAGATCTGCTAGTTTCGCAGCCAAAATCTCACCTGGTGCTATATCTTTACTGCTCTTTATCTCTCTTCTTGTAGGTGAACCAGGGCCTAAAGTGTCATTAATAGCAGCAAACGCAGGGTTTCGCCTCTGACCAGGCTCTCTGGCCTTCCGATTATCGCCGTTCTCCCTCTGTTTTCTATTCTCGACAGCCTGACGGGGATCATATCTCTGGATATCCTCCTTTGGAGTGAAGCCAGGCCTCACCTTCACTGTTTTGCGCACTGAGCCGTCAGCACGCATTGTTCCACCTATGACTCTGTCACCATTCGCATCCACGTGGATTCCTGCACTGGATTGGTCGGTTTCATGGATCATTGTTTCCAATAGTTGTTGTTTTGTTCTGGTCTGGTGCCGATTTGTTTGAATGGCACTTGCGGTTTATTAACAAAAAAAAAGTATTTGATTCTCCATGATAATATCTAAGAAATGCAAACACCTCCAAGAGACCAGGGGGTGTTCAATGGAGTCAAAGGAGTCAGGTGTGGCTTGTGTCTGGAGAGGTTGTAAAAGGTTGTGGCAAACAAAAAAAGATTGCAGCACCTGAGTTTCGCGTATGGTCTCCCACTACACTACTCGGTCAGGCTCTTAGCAGCTTAACTACAGTTGATCGGACGGGAAACGGTGCTTTCTGCTAGATATGGCCGCAACCGAAAGCTTATGAAAAATACTTGGGGATAACATGTAAATTGAATTTTAGGTGATGTTTCTTTAATAATAACCATCAAAATTGTGTGAAGTTTCCTTCTATAAGATCAATACCAATGAAAAAATGACCACAATAACCCCAAAAGTCATCATCATCGGTGGTGGGATCGCCGGTGTCAAAGCAGCTGTGGAATTGCAGAAGTCAGGAGTTGATTATGTCATTTTAGAGGCCAAAGCAAGGCTTGGAGGTCGTCTAAAGACCGTACAGGGTAAGAACATGAAGTATGATATGGGAGCTAGTTGGTTTCATGAGACTTTGAATAACGCTTTGTTTAATGAGGAGATCAGTCTTGCTAAAAATGGGAAGTATCCTTTTTACTACGACGATGCTCCTCTGAAAGTCATCAATTAACATGGTGATGTCTCTGGTTTCATGAAGTTAGATCCCATTAGAGAAGAGATCTATAGATACATTGATATCCACCATGGTGAAGACTTGGAGAGTGATCAATCATTATTTGACACTGTCGTGAAATATTTGAAAGAAAAGAAACATTTATTGACCCACGAACAGATCAACCATGTCCTGGAATACACTAGATCTTTGGAACTCTGGCACGGTATTGATGTCAAATCTTTGAGCTCCAAATACTCAAGCATTGAAAACGAAGGAAGGGATGCCCTGTGCTTGCACTATGGTAACGTATTAAAGAGACACACTGACCAGCTGGACACAGATAAAGTCCGTTTGGAAACTCCAATCAAGGCTGTGGAGAAGATTGATAAGGGGAAGAAGGTTAAAGTGATCAGTGTCAATAATGAAGAGTTTATTGGTGATTATGTCATTGTCACTGTTCCACAGTCCATCCTGCAATTATCAGAAGGTGAGAAAGGATATATTGAATTCACACCACCATTGCCTAAAAGGCTTAGGGAATCATTAGAGGTAATTCATTTCGGTGCATTAGGTAAAGTGGTATTTGAATTCGATGAGGTGTTCTGGCCATTGGATAACGAGCGTACATTGGTGTTGTCCACTGCTGCTGATGGCTTTCTTGATGCCATCTTATCAGATAAGGATGAAACTCCAAGCTATTCAAGCGAGGGCCCACCAAGACCATTCCAATACCCATCACTGATCCTAAATTTCGCCACAACCTTCCAAAAGCCAACATTGTTGATCCTTACACAATCGCCTTTAACAGAATACTTAGAATCAAACCCCTTAAAGGCCTTTGAATTCTTCAAGCCAACTTTACAAATACTATCTAGCCACACAGACATCCCTGCCCCAGTCAATCAGATTGTTACTGAATGGACCCAGGATCCTTATCAAAGAGGAAGTTATTGCGCTTGTTTCCCCGGCGATGACCCATTGAGTCCCATCATGGCTTTCGAAGAAGGGTTTGATCGCATCAGATTCGCTGGTGAGCATACGATTCTAGAAGGTGCCGGTTGTGTCCATGGGGCATGGAACAGTGGTGAAAGAGAGGCTCGATACATTATAAAAGATATTAAGTAGAAATGCATTAATGACTTTATGTGATATTAGTACTAGCTATGGTGGTGGTAGTGATGGTGTTTCATTGCCATAGATTGCTCCATTTGACATTCTTTCTGACAGCGTTGGAGAAACCTTCATGGTATTTCACCCAGATCTTAACTTGTGTTGTGATCTTTTGTCTCTTGGCAGCCTGTTCAGTTTCTGCTAGCTTATCATATTGATTCTTTAAAGATTGGATCTCAGCTTCACCGTTTGTTTGTGAGCTTGTCATACCTTCCTCTTGTAATCTAGCAAATGCCCTCTTCTTGACTTTGATGGAATCTATCTCTTTCAATAGTGTTGGGAAAACCTGTGTTTGTCGTTGTTGTTGTCTTTTGACACTAATTGGCTCAAACTTGGTGATAGACGTGAATTCTGGATATGTCTTGTAAATCTCATTGTAGTTTTCATCTTTTGCTCTGTTCATGTATAGACCAAACCCCTGCACTGCATCAATAGCATTATGCAGTTTAGCCAGTTCGTAATCCTTTAATGCGGCCAGTGTTTTTCTCTCTGGAATGATGATGTAGTCCAGGTATGGTAATATTTCAGTTGGGAAATGACTCAGTTTGGAGATGGAACGTAATGACGCATCGGTATTACCAAATATGAGTTTCACCAAGTTCTGGTTGGTTCTCCTTCTTTCAAAATATTCATAATCTGATTTGACCCTTATGTTGCTTCTATTGGTCAAGTCGCTGAATTGGTTGTAGAATTGCAACGCAACTTGGGATGAATAATAACTCAAATCACCAATAGCTTCGTATTGGGTCTTACCCATGATATCTGAGAAGTATAACCAATCTGAGATCATTGCAGGCTTTGAAAGTCTAATGTCCTGATAATGCACGTCATGATAACTTTGAAACAGACCGTGGATGATTTTGTCGTAATTAGAGTTTGTTTGCATGATCTCTGTTAGTTCCTTGAACTGTTCACCTTTGGTCCTCTTAGGGTCACGTCTGAATATGTCATTCACGATGGCAAACCAGGAAATCTGACTATCCTTCTTTCTCAAATCATTAGAATTGTTCAAATCACCACCAAATTGAAGGATGTTCAAGCACGATCTGATATCAAAGTTGGTTAATAGGATGATTTCCTTCAACTGTTTGGAAGGGATGGATAGCTTTTCAGCATCGCAGATGAACTTCAAACGATCCCTTAATGCCTTTTCAGTGGCTTGTTGGAATGTAATGATTTCAGCTTGCATTCTAATCTTCTCCAAGGCGGGGGCATATAAATCGTTACAAATGGCGATTATTGGTCTCAATAGGAATTTTGACTTGTTCTTCCCCTTTTGGCTCCAAAATCTCGAACTCTCAGTCTTTTGAAAGTCTCTGATAGTCTTGTTATCATCATTGATGATATCAGATAGCACTTTGATAAACCCATGCTCAGCAGCACCATCAACTTCATCTGCAATTAAGCACACTGGTTTCCCGGAGAAGGTCAATGACGTAAGGGAGTTTGTGACTTTATCTTTGATTCTTTGTCCTGATCTCTCATCACTAGCATTGACTTCCATGACTTCATAGCCTGCTTGCTTGGCAATAACGTGGGCAACAGTGGTCTTACCAAGACCAGGAGGCCCGTGTATCAGCAGGATCTTTCTCTGTGGTCTGCCAAATGGATCTTGAAACCCGTAGGAGTTTGCATCCTTAGTATCCTCTGACGTAAGAGGCTTGAAGTTCTTATCATAGACAACACGATCCCATTGCTTCATCCATCTTAAAATCTTTCTATTGGTAGCTTCATTCCCAACAAAGTCTAGAAAGTTCTTTGGTCTCCATTTCTCAGCCCATAAGATGTCATTGGATGATTTCTTGATGAATGATTCCTTCGTGGATTGGTCCTTCAATCTTTGGACTTCTAGCTTTGCAAACAGTTCGTTAAGGTTGAAGCCGTAGTTCTGTTTCTCTTGTATCGAATCTAGTGTAATATCTGGTTTGCTCGTCTTTTGTTTTTTCTTCAGCATGATCTTCTTACCACTGGATAGGTTTACACTCTTGTCATTATCATCGAAGATTGGAGGCTTCAATACCATTGGAGGGGCAGCCGGCTTCTCCTGTGAGAAAGCATTACTTAGGAACTTGTTCTGGAAGTTTAGTGAGTCCAGACTAAAGTCCAGGATTGGCTTGCTCATGGTCTTGTGGTACAGAATGACACCAAACTGACACCAAAATCACCAAAATCACCAAACTCTTTTTATTTTGTATACAAGGCGCCAACTTTTCGCGTCTCGGAAAAAAAGTAATAAAATTCCGATAAAATTCCGCGAAATTTTCACAATCTCCTATCTCCGCGAACTCGGTCGGGATTTTGAATTCGTCGAGCAAAAAAATTACAAAACACATGAAAATTTACAAATAAACACTGATTCCAACTCAGATTTGCCACGAATCAAAGATGGTTGACGTGAGTTTTCGTCCTGTTGAAATCACAGTGGAATGACAGAGTACTAACAGTGCTTCTCCCAGGAAAAAGAATTTTTGTAAGTACCTGCAACAGCGTGTTTTTGATGCGACAATGTCAAGTACCCTACGGAATTGCGCCATCAGTGTTGATAAACTAACACTAAATTCAGAGAATCATTCCCACAAACAGCTCCAGCTGGCTCTTTAACGGGTTACCCAGGTAACTTGGACGAAACCCAAGAAGCCAAAGTCAAAGAATTGAGAGCCAATTTGCAAGAAAAGGGTTTCGTTCTACGTCTAGATGATGCTTCTTTAGTGAGTTGATTGTTCGCACATTGAGAGATTTAAACACAGGGAGGTTGGCCAGATATAGTCGTGTATATACGCGATTCACTGTCCAGAGACTTCCCTGTGATGATGACTCATGTGTTGCAGAACCAGTACTAACATTCCATAAGTTACGTTTCCTAAGAGCCCGTAAATTCGATGTTGCCCTAGCTCAAAAGATGTTTGAAGAGGACGAGAAATGGAGAAAAGAATTTGGTGCTAACACCATCTTTGAAGACTTCAAGTACGATGAAAAGCCAATCGTTGCCAAATACTACCCACAATACTACCATAAGACCGATAAAGATGGTCGTCCATTATACATTGAAGAATTGGGTTCAGTCAACCTAACAGAGATGTACAAGATCACCACCCAAGAGCGTATGCTAAAGAATTTGGTGTGGGAATACGAATCATTTGTCAGATATAGATTACCAGCTTGTTCCAGAAAAGCTGGTCACCTGGTTGAAACGTCATGTACCATTCTGGATTTGAAAGGTATCTCCATCTCATCTGCTGCCCAAGTATTGTCCTACGTTAGAGAAGCCTCCAACATTGGTCAAAACCACTACCCGGAACGTATGGGTAAGTTCTACTTGATCAATGCTCCATTCGGTTTCTCCACTGCCTTCCGTTTGTTCAAGCCATTCTTGGATCCAGTGACCGTGTCCAAGATCTTCATTCTAGGTTCTTCATACCAAAAAGACCTATTGAAGCAGATCCCAGCGGAGAACTTGCCAGTTAAGTTTGGTGGGTTGTCGGAAGTCAGTGAAGCTGAAGGTGGGTTGTTCTTAAGTGATGTTGGTCCATGGAGAGAAAAGGAGTACATCGGCCCAGAAGGCGAAGCCCCAAAGGCCTTCTCCTTGTAATGTGTACATTAGAGTAACAGTTGGCGATCCGGTATAGGGACATATTATGTAGCGTTCGTTCGTTCTTCAGCCAGGGCAGCCATCTCTTCAAAATCCCCTTTTAGGCGTTTTCGGAAAAAGGCGTTTGGAAATCGATCACCAGAGAAACCAATGGCAAATAGAAAATAGAAGACACACTCGACAGACTCGACAGACACCGCCATGGCATTTGCGAAGTCTGCCAGCAGTCTCGGCTCTAGGACCGTCGTTTCTGCCCTCCGCCAGGATCATGGCGAGCTCAAGGAGCAGCTCGAGTGGTCCAGGGACAAACTGGCCTACCAGAGTAACTTTGTCAATATAACCGCCAGAGGCCAGGTCAGCTGTGTCGGTCAAGTCCTGGTGTCCAGCCTGCTGTCGTGCTCCCTGCGCGTTGTCGAGAGCGGAGTCGTCTACGTTGAGTCCGCCGATGGTGTTGAACACGTCTATCTGAAGACCCTCGAAAGAGATGTGTTTGTGAAGCTCTTTGCAGCGCTTCTATACTGGCAGGGCCTCAGACCAAGAGGCATCACCAACAAGAGAATCTTCAAGGGTTTCGACCTTCTAAGCGCCCAAGATGCGTCCAAACAGCCGGCAACGCTGCTGGTGGCCAGCTGTAAGATATATGCCTATGCACCTAGAGGCAAGAACATGGAATTGGTTGATGGACCAGACGTCACATTGTACAATGAGTCCAGTGCTGCCTGGTTCACCGCCATGGTCGCGCTGAGGTCTGACGGTATTCTTCAGCTGATCAATGAGAATGACGGTCAGCCACTGTACACTTTTGATATCAAGAAACTAAAGAGCTCAGAAATCAGAGAGCTACATCATTCCATCTTTGAATCCTCAAATTACTTGTTCGTTGGTGTCATAGAAGGGTTGAGACTTGAAAGCCAATTCAGGAATCAGTACCAATCGGACAGTGTTACCCCTGATATCTCCATTGAGTACCCAAAAGTGAAGAAGATTATCCTTGAGTTCCCATACAGAATTGATGTTGAAGATTGGTTAGTTGCACTGACATCATTTACAGAAAGAGAATACGCAGGACTTGATAATAACAATTATCTGAGAATTTCAAGAAGAGTAAACTTATCCATTCTAGAGGCAAAATACAACATTGATGAAACTAAACAGAAACATCTTGGTGGGTTGTATGTTGAAGTTCAGATTTGGAACATGCCATGGTTCAGGACTGCTATTGTTGAACAAACTGCTAATCCATTCTTCAGAGAAGAATTTGAACTAGACCTGCCTAGTGCCACCGGTTCTGCCAAGATCGTTTTGAAAGAAGCTCAATCTCAATACTATTTAAGCTCCGACAATATTCTTGGTGAGGTGGACTTGTCTTTTAAGAAATTAGAAGAATTGCAATTACAAGATCGAACCCCATTAATGTCTCAAAGTATTAATGTTGGTCAGATCTTCTTGAGTTACAAGACCCAAAGGAACTACATTCTTCCGCCTGAAAATTTCAACAACATTGAACAAATGATCTTAAACCTAGATTTCAATCAATTGCTAAGGAAAGTTCTTGCTAACACGTCTCAAGCGGATTTGGAACAGACTTCGGTGATCTTATTAGATATCTTTCAATCTTTACAAAAGGAAAACGACTGGTTCAGTGCCCTGATTCAAGACGAAGTGAAGAAAGCACTAGGCCAATCTAATGGTAAAAGTCCTGATCTATACAACACACTGTTCAGAGGTAACTCCTTCCTTACAAAATCATTGGAACTTTATAACCTGAGAAGTGGTCAAGAATATTTGGAAAAAGTCATTGGTGATTTCATTTCCCAGATAATTGAAGGAAACGAGTCCACTGAGATCGATCCAAACAGAATAAGAATTGATGACCCAGTTATGAAGAATGATACGATTGAAGCCAACTTTAGAATGCTGTTGAAATTGGTCAAGGAAGTTTGGAGCAGAATTTATATATCATCAAATGATTTACCTGAACCTATCAAGCAACAACTGACACTATTAAGAAAAAAGATTGAACTATATACTCTTGATTCAACGGTGGCATTGAATGCTATTTCTTCTTTCATATTCCTAAGGTTCTTCTGCCCTGTGATATTGAACCCAAAACTATTTTTCTTAACCAAAGACCATCAAACTGGTGATATCAAGAGAACTCTAACTTTGATTTCAAAGATCTTGATGACATTTTCTAACAGAGGCGAGTTTAACGTTAAAGAACCGTACCTAATGGGATTCAATGATGCCTTTATCAATGAACACAAGCATGAACTGTTGGATTATCTGGATAGAATTACTGGTAAGAAGATGGATTTCACTGAGAAGAAGCTAAAGTTGAGTCATAACATTGAAAGAACAGATATCATCTTGTCTAATGCCTTATTGAAGGAACTACCAACCATCCCATTCTTAATTGATAAATACTTAAGAATTGATCAATTAGTTGACATCATCACTAATGAAAAATTGAAACCTGAAGCTGCTGATGATTTCGGTATCAATACCAAAGAGGTCAAGATCGGTGACGAAGCTGATTTTGAACAACATAAGATTGGTGATTTGGAATTTGAAAAAATTGTGCTACAGAAGACCACTTCCAAAGGTTCAGATTTCGAATTTGGTTCAGAGAAATTCATTAAGAAACTACTAGACACTACTGAAAGTGATAAAGTGTTCAGTTATATGCACTCAGAATCATCATTGAAGGATATTATTGCTGAAGCCACCATCATTTCCAATAAGAAGGCCCATTTGATCCGTAAATTGTCTGCTGTTGAATCCATTGATGATCCACAGGAATTGGCCAATTACGCTCATCATTTGTTATCTACCACCATCGTTGACAATCAAAGAAATATATTGAAAGTTCAATCTGAAAAGATCCCAAACTTGAAATATCTGAATACTGATTCATCCTACAACTCCCTAAAAGTCAGATTAGGTAATTCTTTATTTGGTGACGGTGATACATTCTCCATCTCTTCAAGAATAACCAGTTCACCAGCAAAACTCAAGATTTCTCAGATGATCAAGTCCACCAGTGCTCACTCTCACCTTTCAAGCACTTCGTTGAACGGTATAGCTGATAATAAGAAAAAAGCACACGAGGCTGGGTATAAAAGAAGTGCCCTGGGACGACTGTTTCATAGAAGTTGAATGGGATAACAAAAAGGTGAATTGGACATTATAATTGGGGTTTTCTTGTTGTTTTTATTATTATGTTTGTGATCTTGTATTGATTTTTGTTTTCTCAGTGGCATTAATATTTGCGTTTTCCATCATTACGGTTCAACCTTTGTGTGTGTAGTCAATTCAGTAACCAACAGTCATCATCACATACAACTTCATTAAATTATCAATTATTCTCAGACTAACCCAAGTCCAACCCAGTACCAAAATGGGAACTAATAGATCTGATATCATCTTCGATATTCTTTTGATCATACCTCAAAGAAGAACCACCAAGGGTTTCCAGCTTGCTAGCAAAACTAGAGCTAATCTGAGGGTTTCTTGATGGATCATAAGAGTTCAGATCAAGATTCTCATCATCTTGACCAACACCGTTCCCGTATTGATCCCCAAATGTTGGCCATTGTTTACTTGAGAACAAACCAGGATAATTGGTGTCACCTTTATAACTAGCAACATCGTTATCTGGAGCATAAGAGACCAAAGATTCAGTATCATAATCTCTAACGGAACCGGCAGTGGTAGAACCATTCGCGTAAACATGACGATTACGGTTTGGTCTGTAACTCTGTTGAGGCCTTGTTAATTGCACAGCTGATAATTGCAGGTTGTCCAATGGACCTTCGACCAAACAACCTTTTTCTCTGTAGTGTAGTAACAATTGATTCCACAGTCTATTTTTGCATAAGGCTCTTGGATTACCAAGAATGACAATCCCATACTTGGCTCTTGTCAGGGCAACGTTCAAACGTCTTGGATCACTCAAAAACCCAATGTTTTGGCCGTCATTAGCTCTGACACATGATAGGATGATGAAGTCTTTCTCACGACCTTGGAAGGAGTCAACAGATGCAACTTCAACATCCATGTAAAAGTCCTTGTCCATAGACCCATTCATTTGCATGTATTTCACCACATAGGCACGTTGCCCTTCGTATGGAGTAATGACACCAATTTGATCAGGTTTGACACCATCTCTGAATAATCTGGTGATGATACGTTCACAGTTCATGGCCTCGATAGAGTTCAAGTATGAGGTACCACTCCCTGAAATCTCTTCTCTACCAAAGTTAGCCCAAAACATCATTGGAGTGTCAACAACTGGCCATGGGAAAGTAGAGTTTTGAATCTGTCTTTGCTCTTTGGTGACACCATTTTGTAAAGAGCCATCATAAAACATGTTTGATGAGAACTCAGATAGGCATGGGTTCATACGGTATTGGACTTCTAATCTGATAGGAACATGGCCTAATAGAACTAATCTTTCAAATAATGATTGATTCAGACCGGCCCCACCAGCTTTCTTATCCAAGATCACAGGACCCAGTTGTTGGTGGTCACCAACTAGGATGACTTGCTTAGCACCGTTAACAATTGGAATTAGAGATTCAGGTTCAGAGGATTGGGTACTTTCATCAATCAACACGGTCCTAAATTCAAGCCCTCTCAATCTACCATCACGAGCACCAGCACAAGTACAACAAACAACATCAGCACCCTTCAAGAGCTTACGTTCTTTTTCCCTGGAGAGGTTACGGTATTGTTTTGCGTCTTCCGCGCTTAGTTCACCTAGTTCATCCTTCAACCTGATCAATTTCTTCAATGCCCCTTTAGCACTTTTGGTAACTTTATGGTTTAGTGACAAATGTTCAACTGAACTTTCAACGTCTTCTCTGGATTTAGCATTCAATCTGACAACCTTCAGACCCAATTGGTCTAGCTTGGAAGCCAAATGATCAACAGCAACGTTGGATGGAGCACACACTAAAAAACCTTTTTTGTACATCTTTGACAAATGATAGACAATGGTGGCAGATGTCACAGTCTTCCCTGTACCTGGAGGACCCTGGATCAAACTCAATGGTCTCTTCAACACATTCTTCACGGCATTGGCTTGTGAAACATTTAGTTCAGCGAAACCGGGGATGGAAAATTGTTGTGGAGTTTTAATGTCAAACTCAACAGGGTCAACTTCATGACCTAGCAATTTGTGGTAGATGTACCCACTAACAGATTCATTCTCAGTGGCAAAGATCTTCAAGGCTTCTTGCATCCTTGTGTAGGCTGTACCTTTCCACACAAATTCTGCTGTGAAATCAGTGGTGCAATTCAATGGAGGATCCTTACTCATCAATTCTAAAGTGAAATCTTCTTGATGACCAGCAGCTGTCTTTATGATATACCCCTTAGATTCCCAAGCATCATGGTTGACACCACTATAACGTAGGATCATCTCATCACCAATGGCAACTTTCAAGCCTGAGGTGTCAAATGTGGAGAACGAAAAGGAGGCAAGATGTTTGTTGTTCAAGGCTAATGACCATCTCACAGAGATATGTACCAAAGCTTGGGATTCTTTCAATTGTTTATCATAATCAGCTTCTAATTGTACTAATGGACCGAATAAACGTTGGTATTCATAACCATCTTGGTATCTTAGCAAGATTGGCACGATTTCAACTTCTTCTTCAGGTTTTTCAACATCCAAGATTGTGGCATCTTTATTTAATCTCCACTTAGCTTCTAATTTAGAGATTTGGGCATTAGAAATCATACGGGCTTTTGACACATCTTCATCAGTAGGGATAGCAGCGACCCAGTCTAGCAATTGACGATCATTGATCAACGAGACCCAGTCATTAGTGTTCCACCTTGAATCTTTAACTTGTGAACAAGGAAGACGACATAAAATCACAATGACAGTTTCAGCTTGAGCAGAGACAAACCCTAGAACAAACACGTTCTTATTACCACAGTTGTAACATTCTAATGTGGTGTCACCGAAATCCGATTCTGGATGTAATGAAACGACACTATGCTTGGACATGACCAAATGTGTAATGATATGCGAACTATTCGAGCCATTTTTACCATTACAGAACCATTTTTCACAACCATTACATTTCACCACGACTGAGGTTTTATGGATCCCACAGTAGGCGCAGGCATGTTCTGGCAAGTCTTGGATATCATCATGTTTCTTATGGTCGTCATCTTCGGCGTCTGTAGATTCACCGTCAGACAAGAATTGTGCAACTGCATCATCATCTAAGTCAGAGTCAAACTCATACTTAGAACCTTCATCATCGCTGACGGCTTCTTCGTCAGAACCATTCAATGAGATGTTACTCTTCAAATCATCAACTTCTTCTTGAACTTTTGCAGCATCAAATTGGAAGAGGATATTTGGGTCCATTTTGAGATATATGCAGCAGCCACAGTAACAATTCAGATTGTCATTCAATGGTTATAATCCGGTTTGTTTCCAAGAGTTCCAAGCGATGAATACCAACCAAAAAAAGATTGAAGTAGAAAGAGTTAATTGATGCCTTTTTCTTTCTTTGGGAAGTTTTGAGATTTTTTTATTGCAAGTTCTGCAAACAGAAAATTTCGCGAAGATCACGTGGAAGTCATGTGATCTGGTAAGAACCACATCGGAATGTATTCTTCTTTTGGGCCAGTTCGGTTTCACACCATTTTGGTAGTAAACGTGAACGAAGGTATTATTAGTTAAAAGATTTTTTACCCTCTTATGGAGGTTTCCCTTATCTCCGACGTTGCACAGAAGAACCGTTTCAGCCCCACGGTAATGCTTCCATGGTGCACCAATTTGTTCCCCAGACAGTAACCGCACAATGGCACACAATGGCACAATGGCACAATCACCAGAGAAGGACCCCCTGATCGGCTGACCAAGCATTGGAACGAGAAGTGGGATGTCTCTTTTATTTGCCTACGTTTGTCGCAGGTTCTCACTATTTGCAACCACGGACATAAGCTGCCGTCGGAGGTGTTGTCAGTTGTTGGATCGGGATGTGGTTCAAATTCACACCACTTTTGAAGACACAAAGACACAAAAGACACAGAATCTGGTGATCTGTTCGGCTTGAGGCTCCGGTGCCAGGGTTTTACTAGAACATTTGGCAGGAAAGAGCTAGAAACAATAGAACTATAGAACAATAGAACAAGAGTCTCTCGTTAGTAATCAAACCCATTTCCTTATTTCTGTTGAGTTGTGAGGAGTAAAGTCAAATGGCTCTTGTCCCCTTCTGTCTCCACTGCAAAGCTTCACTCGCAGATATTTGTCCTTCTGGAAGCCTCCCTCTTTTGTGACATTTTGGCGCGGGTTTTCGCGGGTTTCCAGTCCATCCATGGAGCTGATTGGCCAATCTCTGGGACAGAAGTTGGGGACTTTGAGGACATGAGGACTTGAGGACTTGAGACTTTTTTTTTTTGCCTCTCCGGGACATGCACACTTACGAATTTAGCCTTTTGGTCATTAGGAGGGACTTGTGCAAAAGTTGGAGTCCCAGTGCTGCCAAAGTGTCAAAATGGTGTTGAATTATAAATATATCAACTCTTGCTTTTAACCATTTTTCTTTTTAGGTATAAGACCCCTTCTGATCCCATTGAATGCCCAACCTTTGGAATCTTCTACACACTGAGAACAGTGAGTTGTTGATTATGGCTTGTGTCTCGCCCCACCCAGAACGCGTTTACTAACTGAACAGACATGTCTCAGTCTATACACTCTGAAACTTCTTCCACAACCAACATCGAACAATGTCCCAAACATACACATTCACATCTAGCAAATACTCTCTCCAATCTTAAACTTCACAGAAAGAAGCACACACAGCCGTTGTCGCAAGAAGATCACGAAGAACTAGCTGATGAAGTGTCTGAAATTACCGGTACAAAGACTAATAATGGTCACCATAATACAGAGGTTATTTCACCGTTATCCCAATCTTCAAGCTCCCTTAACAACATCTTTGAAAGATCCGTGCAGGATCAAATGACAATCTCCACTATCTCCAGAAGATCGTCATTCACACAGACGAATTTACAACGCTCCACAAGCCTTTCCTTATCACTTGTTCAAACATCAACTTCCCCTCCATTATCAGCCTCTTGTCACTGTTCTTCAAAGATCCCAGACCACCTAACCTCCGAATCATTCGTCCCAACATGCCTTGATGCCACCACTGAGGCTCTTACACATGATAATCTGGAGAATTTAGAGGTTATACAATCGACAAATGCCAACCTGGCTGATGTGTTGGACCAAACTTATTGCAATTCACAGAGACGTAAATCAAAATCCGTGCCATTGACAAGAAGACACAGTTCTGTGTCACCAACAATGACCAATTATCATCAACCACCATTGCTCTCATCTCCCTCCAATTCCTTATCACGTCGTTTAAGTTCTGTGGATGTTGATTATTCTGATCATAAGAGATTGAATTTCTGCTCATATGCTGACATGTTATTTGATGAATACGAAAACTATCAATCACAATCTGATCCATTGGATTTGATCGATAGTCAACTGGCAAATCATGTGTCTAATGACGTCCAGATGAGTCCCGTTTCAAGAAAGAACTCATCAATCTTGATCATGCCTGCCTTGTGTTTGGCAAAGACTGGTTCAATAAGGGAAGAGGGTTATTAATTTGTGTTTCTTCAATTCTAGCTAGTATTCTACAGGTGGTTAAATTATGTGGTGTTAATAATCGGTAACACTTTAGAAATGGGCAGGACCAATGCCCTGGGTTTTATCCTTTTAATGTTAAAAATCTGACTATTTTAGATACTTATTGGTCATAGTTTGTAGTCATCTCTGATAACATGTAGAGATGCACAATATGAATATCTACAATGTGAATCAAGCATAAGCAATAAAAAATTTGTATTAAAAGTATTTAAAATAATCATAATTACATCTCTATGATTTTTTGAATAAAATGAAACGAATGGAAAGAGATGAAGTAAAACATTAGGAAAGTTTCTTAAAACTATAATGATGACCTTTTTTTCAAAAGACATCATCAGGGGTTCATAACTTTAAACACCCTTCTTGAATAGTCTTGACCATCATTCAAGCTCAAAACTTCGTCATCCTCATTAAACTGACTGAAAGGACCCACATCCAATCTTTGGTCAACATAGGTGGAGTCGCCCATGTGGCTGATGATAGGGGTCCCATAGTCTGTACTTGTCAGGCTCACATTCTTGACATTCCCAATTGAAGTGTGTTTCGAGTGGGTCTTTTCATTAATCACTGTCTCTTCGGCACTGGAAACATCATCCTCCTCAACCATGAACTTACCCTTTGGTGACTGGCGATTGGACACCGGTGCCACGATGGTGGCATTGCGTGTCATGGCCGGGTACCCTGCCGCTGGAATGACTTGCTCCTCGTCATCGTCGTCCTCATTGTCACGGTGGCAGCGGGACCAAAGTAGGTAGGCTATCAGGAGGATCAGCAGCAGCCCCACGATACCCACCATGGTGAAGACACCCGCCACTTTGGCCTTGTTGTCAAAGAAGCCCCTGTGTGCCTCGTGTGATTCGGGGCTCGATTGGCTGGTGGCACGCACAAGTGAGTCCGAGTAGGTGCCTGTTGCAGTATTTGAGGGCGTCAGCGTGATGGTGACGCCGGAGGTGATGAACTGTGTGTTCTGCGATGCGGTGAGCGTAGAGACGGAGTAGATGACGGAGGTTATGATGGGCGTCGTCTGGCGTGTGGAGGATGTAGATGATGTGGTGGAACTTGTGGAGCTTGTGGTGGAGCTTGTGGATGTTGATGTTGATGTTGATGATGATGTTGATGTTGATGTTGGTGATGTGGATGTTGATGTTGTCGATGATGTTGTCGATGATGTGGACGTCGATGTAGTAGGTGATGAAGTTGGAGTCACTTGAGTAGTCTCTTGAGTGGAACTGGTAGTGGAAGTGGAAGTTGAGCTGGAAGTGGTACTCAAAGTGGTGGGGCTTGTTGTTTTTGAGCTGGTGGAGGTCTGGGGACTTGTCGTACTCGTCGTAGTTGTCGGACTCGTGCTCTCTTGAAGAGTACCTGAAGGTGCCTTCAGATAAATGTATCCAAAGACACCATCACCACCACACAATTCAGAAGGATATCCGGGACAAGGTGTGTTACACCCACTGAGGTCCTCTGTGTCTTCAGGTAGATAGTTTGAGCAATAACAGTTGTAATCCTGTACAATGGCTAAGGCAAACCCTTTGTCAGAGCAAGAATCATGGCAAAGACCATTCGATTGGTATTGGTCCCTAAGCAGGAAAGAGCCCGTATTTCGACTGGAACAATACGACAGGGTGGCCTCTGTAAGTTGAATTAAGGATAGCAGAAGCAGTGGATTCATTGATATGTATATTCCCTGTCTAGGGTGGGGACTAGTGGATGGAGAGTTCTTTGAGTATTTCTTCCGATATCTCTTTATGGGTCTAGTTGAATTTTCTGTCTGCTAAGGTTGAGAGGATTCAGTGTTGAGGAAATGGGACACACAGGAATGAAATGGCGATAATGTGTGTATTTTCTGTAGGGGGAGGAATGGATGAGGTTTCGAGTGGACACGGATTGTGTGAAGTTCTATTTGAAGGTGGAAAATAGGAAAATGGGAATACTCAAAGGTTTAAATATACTTGAAGCTTTTCTAAAATTAACAACTGTTGATGTCCCTGTTTTTTTCTTTAATACCAAAAAAAGACCGACAAAAGCAGGTACCTTTTACTTTTATATTCACAACAATATGCGGGAAACAGCCACCACTAAGTGTAAACTGTGTGGGAAGGGTGTATTGCCGGTGGATATGAGACGGCAAATTTAGGGGGATGCAAGTCATTTTATACAAGTTCGTATCGATTCCCAAAATGAGATATAATAAATGAAATTGAGGTGCATCCAAATTCGGACAAACATGCAGATTCCAAACAACGCACTTAGGAAAGACATGGAACAAGCATGGAACAAGCATGTAACTACAGCACATTAAAATGTTAGACAGCTATTCAGGCAAATGATGAGCCCAACCCAACCGGGTCTCTGATCTCAGATTAAGCTCTGGTTCCCATCCCACACATTCCCAAAAGGGGATCCTTGTTTTCCTCTTTGGTACACTGGTGTTTCTTTTTGTTTTGTTCTGTTTGTTCTGTGAGTGCCCGTAACGCTGCGGCTCTGACAGGAAAACAAGTTAGAAGAACTAAAACGTACATACAGATGACCTCGATGACCTTGATTCGTATCTGTGGCCATAGCTCCACCGTCTAGGAGCACTCATTGGGATAAGCTGCTTTTTTTAATGACTTTCATCCTTTTAGCATTGAGACCACTGATATGGATACATTGTTGTTGTTGTTGTTTTTTGTTTTTTTAAGAAGCTTATCAGATGCCAAAAAATGCTGTATCTTAAATTATTATTTAATTAATTGTTTTCAAGATAGCAAACCTGACATGGTTTGAAGACGTGACACATGCACGATGGTCATTTACTGGGGGAATTATGATTCCCCCTATTGAAATTTTTAAAATGGGCCACTTTTTTCTCTCCACACTCTAGCTATTAGTGTGAATGTATGCTCTTACAACTTCCACCGCCCGTACGATCAGCGAATTCTTTGCAGAACACACAGAAGAAGCCTGGATACGAGCAACCTTGACAGACTTTTGTCATACGAAGAAAGGTTTTTTGGGGCGGTTTCCTAGGTTTCCTGGTTTCCGTCGCACCAGAAACCAAACTTTAAATCATGTCATACCAGTCCTTCCCTTCACTCGCCACAATTCCAATTAACATTTCATATCATGAAGCATAATTTCATTGGTTATCGTAGCATTGATAGTTGCTGTTGTTTATTTCCTCCAACGAAACCGCTACAAGTGTGCCGATTTATGCCAGTGCATGCATGCAGGCTCATGTGATGTAGACTTGAACAATAGAATACATTGATACAAAAATGTACAAAGTTAGTGCTTAATCTATATGTTGGGCAACAGTACTGCGGTCTGCGGTTTCACAGACAACTGTCGATCGAATACAATCGCGGCTCATCAATAAATGCCAATATGTAATCTGTTTTCTATTGAGGGCTTAGGTTCTAGGCCGATCTTGGCTTCGAAAAATGGAAAGCATCTTACTTTTCCACACCGTATATTCTTTTTTCTTTTCCTCTCTTCTTCATTGTCAGCTGAGAGTCCACAAGCTTGGATTCTCTATCAATATTCATTGGGCCATGGGAGACTTTTTAGAGAAAGGATCACAAATCACCTTTTTCTCCATTTTACAAACGAAATGTCAGCTAAAATCCAAAACATATCTATGATACCTCTAAGGGCAATAGCGAATTGTTAAGGAGCTGATCACCCCACTTTAAATAAACGTCTACGCGCACACAATTACATATAAATTATTAATATTAAATACTATTTCTAATAAAAGGTAATACTTTAATTTAAGATTGTAATTGTAATTGTAAAAAACAAAAAACAAAAATCTCAAAATCTTAAAAATATTTTTACGAAATGGAACAGCGCGGCGGTTATCTCACCTAAGGCAAATCACGTGATACATTCAGGGCTACTGAGTAACCACCCCCCCAAAGTCAACAGTTTTTATTGCCACTGGTTATATTATAATCGTATAGTGACTTGTTGCAATTTGAGTGAGTGGAAAGAGTTAAATACCACGCCTTGGTGTATTATAATTGGTGAGACTACAGCCCATTTTTTAATGGAACTCAGTCTCAAGAGATCAAAGCTTTAAAAGTCTGGTTGAGATCTCACACTGGGAAAGGAAAGGTACAAGGAGGGACGACCTATAATTTCACCTTGAGGATTATCAGAGATACAATTAGGATAGAGCTAACAAAGCTATTCTTAAACGATCTCTCTTTTGTCCTGTTCATCAAACGTGACTCCCCGTTTCGCGTGTCAGCCTCACTTACCAATAACCGGTTTTCGGCTATTAGAACTTTTTGTAGAGCAGTATTGTCACCAAACCGATTATCTCAATGTTGTTTCCCATGCTGTTAACAGGGGACCTTTGACCAGTGGATAAAAGTCAGCGTCAACAAGGCTCCCACAAAAAACAATACAAGACGACAAAGAGAATGGGGAGAGTGGGAATAAAAAGTCGTTCGTCGTATAGCGTATACCAAATTGTGTCAAATCTGGGGATTATAACGGCTTCGGGCTTAAGAAACATGCAACTTCGAGATGACCAACACTGTAATTTTGCGATGTTCGAAAAACAACGTTGGAGAGGCAGGAGAAGAAAGGAATGAGATTGATTCATTGGGCACCTGAGGACAGGTGTGAACTGGTGGGGACTCCGCCCGTTTTAGAAGGGATCAATCCTGTCCGAAACTAATAGATATATGGTAGGAAATGCCTTTGTACAGTCAGGAAGAGAAACGAATAAAGTAGCGTGACTAGTTTTGAATCATATCATGACCTATATCTGAATGTATCATGGGTAGGATGATAGGCTTCAACTGATCTAAAAACCATGGTGTCTAGGTATATACCCTCCCAAAGCTCCCTATAGAAAAGATAACTCCAGTAACTTACATGTCAAAAAGTTAAAACTTCACCAACATGGAAGCCCTAAGCAGTTTCCATAAATTTAAAATCACTCGGAAGAATTTGGTGCTAAATTTCGAATGTGACCAAGCATGAAATCTCTGCAGGGACAAGGTGTCTCCAAGCTTGAAGTCCTTTTTTTTTCTTGAATATTATAGAGAGCCAATGCTTCAGTAGTAATCCGATCCGAATGACCAATTGGGCAAATTGGGTGCCAAAGATCCTATATATCCTCTACGGGGCTCAAACAGTCAAACGTAGTGAGACCACCTATAAGTGCATTTCTTACAATTTTACAAACCCTGTGTGTCGTCGGTGCTGTAATCTCCACGTTGATGCAAGTAAAGATACCAAGTCCGAAACACGCTAAAGCATTGTGCCCCAGAATGCCCCAACGAAGGGCTCCTTTCAAACGTGCTTGATCCAGTCTGCCTAGCTCTGTCAGGAGCCCTCCCATGGTCTGCCTAGTGTGCAGCCTAGGGTGCAGCCTAGCGATCTGCCTAGCATGTAGGTGGCTCCAAACGTTTCCGCTTTCAGAAGTTCGCCCAAACTCCGAATCGCATCTACTGCATATCTCTTTCTGCAACGCCCAAACAAAGCTGCATTGGGCCTATGAGAGTTGAGAGATTGACTTCAATCCTTCTTTGGACAGAAAATTGGGTATAAAAGTGATCCAAGATCCCCATTTTATTTCAAAAGGAAGCCCTATTGTCCTTGGTTCTCTTTAGAAATCGTCAAAATGTTAAGAACTATCAACAGATTCACTGCTTCTCAATCAAGAGTCGCCCAAAGAGCCTTCCTAAGATTGAACTCTACCATCCCAGAATCCCAAAAGGGTGTGATCTTTTACGAAAATGGTGGTAAACTAGAATACAAAGACATCCCTGTCCCACAACCAAAGCCAAACGAAATCTTGGTCAATGTCAAATACTCTGGTGTCTGTCACACTGATTTACACGCCTGGAAAGGTGATTGGCCATTACCAGTCAAGTTACCTTTAGTCGGTGGTCACGAAGGTGCTGGTGTCGTCGTTGCTAAAGGTTCTGAAGTTAAGAACTTTGAAATTGGTGATTACGCTGGTATTAAATGGTTAAACGGTTCTTGTTTATCATGTGAATTATGTGAAGCAGGTTTCGAATCCAACTGTGCTCAAGCCGATTTGTCTGGTTACACTCATGATGGTTCTTTCCAACAATACGCCACTGCTGATGCTGTCCAAGCTGCCAAGATCCCACAAGGTACTGACTTGGCTGAAATTGCTCCGATCTTATGTGCTGGTGTTACTGTCTACAAGGCCCTAAAGACCGCTGACTTGAAACCAGGTCAGTGGGTTGCCATCTCCGGTGCTGCTGGTGGTCTAGGTGCCTTAGCTGTCCAATACGCCAAAGCCATGGGTCTAAGAGTCTTAGGTATCGATGGTGGTGATGAAAAGAAGGCCTTATTCCACTCCTTAGGTGGTGAAACTTTTATTGATTTCACCAAGGAAAAGAACATTGTTGAAGCCATCCAAAATGCCACTAACGGTGGTCCACACGGTGTTGTTAACGTTTCTGTCTCAGAAGCCGCCATCTCTCAATCTACTGAATACGTTAGACCAACTGGTAAAGTCGTCTTGGTCGGTCTACCAGCCCACGCTGTCTGTAAATCAGAAGTGTTCTCCCACGTTGTCAAATCCATCCAAATCAAGGGTTCTTACGTTGGTAACAGAGCTGATACTAGAGAAGCCATTGACTTCTTCACTAGAGGTCTGGTCAGATCTCCAATCAAGGTTGTCGGTTTATCCAAATTACCAGAAGTCTTTGAATTGATGGAACAAGGTAAGATCTTAGGTAGATACGTCGTTGACACTGCTAACTAGGGCAACCTTTATGTGATATTATATAGATTATAATGAGACTTACGCATTTTTAATTTGAAAGGATACTTTGTAGTTGTCAATGGAGCCAATAGGAAAATACCGCAGTATCATATAACCTCATACTCTCAGTGAATTGTCACAAGACACTCCGTTGCAGCTCAATTGAGCCAATTCACTTCCAAAAAGGTACATAACAAGCTTTGAGCTAAGGCACAGATGAATCAAGTTGACTTTTCCACCAAGTTGTCGCTAACTTATACCAAAACGGTTAAAGCACACAATTGTGTCAAAAATTGGTTGATAGAACAACTGGCAGGGGGTTATAAGGACAATCTGATTTCCCTAATCGTCTTTTCACCTCTATTAAGAAGACAAGGTTAGGCACCATGGTAAAAGTTGATGAGGGCGATTCCAAGTACGAACAATTAGAAGCTCCTTACTTGAAGCTCTACAGTGTGGGTACTTCCAATGGCCAAAAGATCACCATCTTCCTTGAGTTACTAAAGAAGCCATATCACTACAGAAGAATAGACTTCTCCACCAATGAACAGAAAGAACCTTGGTTTATTAAGCTGAATCCTAATGGCCGTATCCCAATCATCTCAGATGTTGATGAACAGGGAAAGAGAACCACCATTGCTGAAACTGGGTTGATCTTGCTATATCTTGCTGACAAGTATGACACTCAACGTCTGTACTCCTATGACCATAACGATCCACTGTGGTGGGAACAACAGCAGTGGCTAACATTCCAAATCGCATCACACAGTCCAATGCAGGGCCAGGCTCACCATTTCGTGCATTTTGCAAAGGAGAAGAACGAGTACGGGATCAAGAGATATACCGAGGAGGTAAAGAGAATATACGGTGTCTATGAACTCAGATTGAAACAGAATAACGGGTGGTTAGTTGGTGATAAGTTGAACATTGCAGATATCTCAGCTTATCCCTGGATATCCAGATCGAGATTGTTCAAAGTTGAGTTGGACGAATGGCCTAATTTGAAAGCTTGGGCTGAAAAGATCTCAAAGATCCCTGGTGTTGCTGAAGGTCAATCTGTGGAGTAAGAACTGGATTATAATGAGCAAAGTGCAGATAACTATATAGGGAATATTGAACTGTTGAAACGGATACGATTCTTGTACTTTCCCAAACAGGGTGTTGATGTAGCGGTGAATTGGGGCAACCTGTGATCTCGTATACAATATACGACACAAGTACAAGGTAAAGTAGCGAGACGCTACACTAATAGTCATCATAGATCGTAAACACATGTATTAAGAACAATATCATCAATACCAATTGAAGATTAAAGGACAAGTCATAAGAGTTAAAACATAAATATCTGGACAAGATTAAAAGAAAACGTAAAAGACAAATAATTGAATATTTATAGTGTATAAAGCGACGTGAGATAGAAGCAAAGGACGTAGACAGCGCGTGATGACAAGGCAAGGCCAAAAAACACGCACATGGGGTTCAGTATAGAGCACCCTCCAGTTGGTTGGCATTATATGGCATTTCATTGTATAAGAAGTTCAACTTGTTATCGATGGATGTTTCCAAAGTATTCATGCTCAATTCGAATTGGTTGATGTTGTTAGCAAAACTGAAGTTATCATTAGTCGTTGTGGTATTTCTGGAGAAGATTGGTGGTGTCATGACGTTTTGGTGATCGTTACTGTTGGAGGAGTCGAGGGACTCAACGGGGGAGATTGGATATGTCATCTGTTGATATCTTTCCAATTGCTCTGGTTGGTATTGTTGCTGTTCAGATTGCTCATTGTGGTCTTCCTCATCATCTTCCTCAACACCTTCCTCATCATCTTCCTCAACACCTTCCTCATCATTACTTTCATCATTTGTGCTCTCAACGTCACTATCCTCAGTGAATTCGTCCTCATCATATTCATTATCAACTTCATCGTAGCTTTGTGTGGAAATTTGAGAGTTGACTCTTGACTTGGCTGATCTTTGTCTTTCTTCGAGACCCATATTCTTCTTCTGTAACAGAGAGAGCACTTTGGTCATCGTGTTATTTAAGTATTCAAACTTTGAATCAAGCTTCTCTATTCTCTTTTCCAAGTCCTGTAGTGATGACTTCTTAGGTGATTCTTTCTTCTTTACCTTCTTTACCGTCTTGGAGTACACACAGTCGATACTGTGGTTCTGGCAGTTTAGACAAGGTGTGCTACCATTACATTTGATCTTTCTCTGGCGACAGTAGTTGCAAGCTTTGGATATTCTTCTTCTAGACATTGAGCTTGATTCTAGCTTCTCAACTTGTGCAGCCCTAGCAGCAGTGGTTCTTACGCTCATTGTGGAACAGTGGAACAGTGAAACTTTTGGATAGTCGGTAAGGCCAAGGTGAAATGTTGAAAGTTTATCAAGCCAAAATCAATTAGTCAGTCAACAAGAGTTAAACCCGTTAAAAGCACAGTTGCTCAGGCAGAATAGGTAGGGTGGGACAAGGCTGCAGATAACAGACCAACAGGGCAGTAGGTTCGACAGTTGGAACAGTGGCAATTTTGACAAGACTGCAGAAGTAGGTGGCAGCTGGTGAAGGGCGAAAACGCCAGAAATTGGGCTTCATCATGACTTTATATTGTCTCTCTCCTGTCCCATAACTACTTCTCGTTTCGGATTTCGGAGATATGTTTTGGTTGGCGGGCTCGGCAAAAGATTTACAGCCCTCGGCATCTCGGTCCTAAACGATATGCTAAACCCGAAGACCGCACGGGTTTGGTTGTTTTGATCGCCGCAAAAGCCGAAAAGTTTACATGTTTTGCTTCCTCGGCGTACAAAAAGTGGAAACCGATGTGATATTTTTTTTGTATTGATACATTTTTTGACGTCATACACCCGTTAGTCGTCCAACAGGAAGTTGGGAATGTTGAACAATGGCTGGGAGAAATAGCTCATGTCCAACAGCTCTCCGTTCAGTAAGTCATTAAGCATCGTCTCTTCGTTGACAGGTCCGGCACGGTTCTCGTCGTGGGCCTCGCCTTGGGCCTCACCATGTGCCTCACCATGTACACCATGTGCACCATTAGGATCTCTGCATGAATTTAAACGGTTAGTACCCACCTCAGCCTCGTTATCGGCAGATACGCAGTGTATGCTATGCTCTCCAACATTGGAAGATTGTGTCAATAACCGAGGGAGAGTGTCCGCACTGGCCAGATTGTTCTTATCAGCAGGGTCAATAGAGGTATCAACAATATTCATGGCCCCATTTTCCAAGGCCGATTGTCGGTATAGAGTTGTTTGGTTTTGATTAACATTTGTGGTCGAAGACTGTGGAAATATTCCAGGAACTGAGCCAATAGCTCCGTTCAACATTGTATTGTTGCCATTATTTGACCTTTGCTTAACAAACTTAGCAAACCCATGCTTCGACTCAATCTGTTCGAACACTTTATCAAGTTCAGCTTCTAAAACTCTAATATCTGAGCTGTTGTTTGTGATCTCAAAGCTATCGTCCTGGTCATTTGGTGATTTGTAATTGATATCATTGTGCACTTTGTTGTAGAAGTCTAGCCCAATTTTGATAAAGTTTTTAATGATATAGATGATAGATAGGAACTTCATTAAATTGATGGGATCATATTGCAATTCAATGTATTTCATTCTTTGTAAATCGCTAGTCTTAGACATTAATAACAAATCACTCTTCACAGATGGATTTCTAGGATTCTCAACGATGTAGGACAATAGTGTAACATTAGCAGATAAGATGACAAACAAAGAACACAAGTATAAGTGGGCATCTGTGGCGTTGATCCCTTGAGAGATTCTCATGATTTCTCTAGCAGATTCCAAACATAAGTTAGCACAAACTTCGCCATCTTTCCATTCTTTGTTCAAACCGATCCTGTTGATGTTCATGACGTTCAAATGATAGGAGAACTGTAATTTCACAACTTGGGAATAGACGAATGCCTTGTCGACATCAGAGTTGATTGATGGCAAGGCAATCTTGAAACCTGGCCTGATAAATTTAGGGATTAATTCTTTGAAGAGATAAAACTGGTCATTTAAACCTTGAACAATGGCCATAACGTTTCTCTTGGTCTTACCATCCAAGGCAGTAGCACTGAATAAGCTCAAGTAACCTGAGCTGGAGATTCTAGCAATTTTCAACCGTAGATTCTCAAAATATCTAGCAACACCAAATGGAGTATCTACCAGTGTCCTCAAGAACTCTTTGAAATGATTTGGACTATCAAGGTTTAGATTCTTTACTGAAACTCTCAGTTTCAAGCTGGCTTTAGCCTTGACATCCTCCAAGAAAGCCAGATGTTCCTCCTTTGCCAATGAAGACATATCCTGCTCATTAATGATTGGTGATTTCCCTGATTTCAAGCACAAGTCTTTATCAAACACATAACAATTCAACCAAATTCTCTTTCTCTTGATGATCTCACTATCAGGGAGACCAATCATTGACTCCCGTCTATGCAGTCCAATAGACTGACCAAATCTAATAACACTTGAAACCAGCAGATAATCCATATCGGGGATCAACGAGCTTTCAATGTATGAGATCAGCAGAAGGATAGCCTTGATTCCATGAATACCATCGCCATAAATGGTCAGTCTGTGGAAGTAGTACAGAGCACACATGATATGTTTCTCCTCCACTTGCCTGTAGAACTCAATCTCATTGATATCAGCTTTGGTATCCTTTGACAACTCTTCGACAACAGACATTGCACCAAGGCTACATATGGCGTGAAGTATGGAATAATCCGATTGCCTCAGTTCTCTCTTTTGAACACCACGAGCCTCATTGGTGTAGTAATAATTGAAACGT
Source organism: Taiozyma bovis (assembly GCA_003707945.3). Lineage (NCBI taxonomy): Eukaryota > Fungi > Ascomycota > Saccharomycetes > Phaffomycetales > Wickerhamomycetaceae > Taiozyma > Taiozyma bovis. The sequence goes on along the minus strand of PPMH03000016.1, from coordinate 134,912 downwards.
TGACGGATTTCATCGTCATCTAGGATGGAATTCACGTACAACGAACTGGAAACATAAGCATCAACCAACTTATCAGATAGATCCTTCATTGGGACCGGTATCACATCTGTGGCTGGGGCAGGCTCAACACGTTTCTTGTATTGGGAATACAGCACCGAATAGACATCCCTCAGCATTTTAACGACACGATCCATCGCATGCGGGTCCTCACAACGTTGGGAGATATAGGACAGACCCTTGGGACTAAAGATAGAGAAGGAACAATGTGAGCCAAAGTATTGACCGTTATAGTTCTGATCGTCGGGAGAGGCGGCAGTTTGTCCTGATTGTTCTAATGGATTGTCAGACTGGTCAATCTGTTGATGAGAATACGGTCCTTTTGCTGGGGCAACAGAACGCTGGAGCAGCAGATCAATCATCGACTCTAGTTTGTCTAGTCTGGATTCTATCGTTTTATCGCGTAATTTGGTGTCATTATTGTCATTAAGGTGGTCATTATCATCGTCATCGTGGTCGTCATCCTCATATTGGTCTTCATCTTCGTTATGAGTATAGTTGTGGTTATCAAGAGCACTCTGGACCAGTTCCGCAAGCTTGGAAGAGCCCTTAGTCGAGCCCACTGGCTTCTGGATCCTTGGAGATCGCTTCTTCTGAATGTAATTGTACGTGCAATTGGCTTTTGGTCCTTCACGCTTTGCACATCTCGAGCATGGTGTCTCCCCATCACACTTTAGTTTCTTGCCCCGACAGTGGTCACAGGCCCTGGAGACCCGTGGACCTCGCCTGCTCCCTGAAAAAGACTCTGGACTTTCTCCAGGCGACTCCATTATTATTCTAGAGGATTTATATGGTGCTTCCGTGATGAAATTGTGGAGTTGTTGTACGGCTCAGTTCACTTTTTTCTTAAATTTCATAAATTACAACTACAGTAATCAGAAGCATACGCCATTAAAATAAAAAAGCAATACAAAAGCACCAAATATAATAGTACAAGACAGAAGGAGTCCATTTCAATGAAATATAAGAACAAAGAACTGACCAAAAAAAAGGGTCATGGGAAAGAGTAATGGCAGTGATTTTTTGTAAATGATGGCGATGGAGAGTTGGTCTTATAAAGCACAATCAAGACCCAACAGGGATAAATTCACATATAGCAGTAAAGTCTGGGTAAAGGAGAAAAGGTCGGAGGAATAGAAGGACATGCCAAATAAAAAAAATGCAATAGTAAAAAAGCACAATCATTAGTAGAAAAAGCCAAATTGAATAAACTTCGTTATGTTGATGAATAATTGTCTATGATAGAGAAGCCATACCAATGGAGTTGTTTCACGACTGATGATATCGCCAATTCTTTAGCTCATCAGGTAACAAATCTATTCTTGATCTTCAGTGGTTAATTTTTCACGGCGTTGTTGTTCTCTTTCCAAGTTGGTGTTTAAGAAAGATAGGGCCTTCTCAACAGCTCTTGAAGAACCAGATAATGTGAAAGCTCTTTCACCGTTTGAATCATCTTCAAAGGCAATGGCGATTTGTGCACCTGAAATCTTACGGATCTCCTGAATTCTGGAACCGGCTCTACCAATTAGACAACCAACCATATCACTTGGGAAATTTATGGTTCTGACGACTGATTCCGAGGAATTAGAGTTCTGGTTGTTGGATCTTGGGACTCTGGTGTTGGATGTTCTTGGAGTTGGTGTGTAGTAAGTGGTACCAGTAGCACTGTGCCAGTCTTCAAGTAGACATAGGGATAAGATCTTGGTTGATTCCTCAATGGCTTCCGGAGTACCTTGTAGTTCAACTAGTCTTTCAGTTGAGCTGTGTAAGAAATCTTTGGATGCCACAATCTTGACATCGTAGTTAGTTTGTAGAGCTTTGATTCTTGCACCTTGTTTACCGATAATAGTGCCCATTTGAGCGTTTGGAATCAACAATCTTAGGCTTTGAGCACCTGGAGAAGCTGAGGCAAGTAATCTTCTCAATGGGAATGTTTGGAACGTGGAGTCTTCAATTGGAGATGATAGTAAAGCAGAGGCAATCAGACCTAGAGAGGCAGAAACGGCATCAATGGCACCAGTAACAGTCAGAATTCTGTCTGGGCAGCCTGGAATAACTTGGGAAACACCTGCTTTAACGCCAGTGGTATCTCTAATGTTGGCAATGACAGAACCATTCTTGCCAATGATGATACCAGCCTCCTTCACGGACACTAATATTCTGTAGACTATTATAGCAGTGGTTTGGATCTCCCCTGATGGTAGGACAGAGGTGTCAATGGCGTTTTCAGCAACATTGAGACCGTTGTCTTGGGCGTTTTCGGTGAAGTTGGTGTCAAATAGAGACTCAGAAGCTTGGAGGGTGGCAGTATCTTGGGACATAACGGGCAGTTTTGGGTCTGGTAAAAAGGACGGAGTTGAGTATGAGCGGTGTAGTGAGACTATGGTGGTCCTGGGGCTGGGGTTTGCTTCAAAGGGAAGTTGATGAGGGTCAGGAAAGTCTGGGGGGTTTGGAAGGTTTGGAAAGTGGGCGCTTTGGAAAGGTCGGCTGTTTCTGGGGTGAAAAAAGCGGCTTGTTTCAGTGGAGGGAGTGGATTCGAGTGAAAACAGAAGGAATTTGTTGTATTTTGGTGTTGTTCCGGTGGCGGTTAGCTCTTTGTGTAAGCTGTTTAGTTTTTCTGATTTTTCCAAATTTTCCCACCAGAAAAATTTTCGCTGCCGACCTGCTTACATAACACCCGCGAATTTCTGTGTTGATAATTGGGAAATTATCTACCAGTGGCGATTTTGGCCTTCTTTTTGGCCCTTGAAAGCCCTTGAAAGCACCAATTGAACCCGAAAAATGGACGCAATTGCCACCACATTCACACAGAAGCGAGGTCCAATCGCTGCTTTGGGCTACGACGATGAAGAACAGCTGAAAAACGACTTCCTAACAGGAGTCGATCTGAAGTTGGCCCCATCAATTGCAATGCCTCCAATCTCCCAACCAACCGACTTCCTGAGAGCACACACCGATGATTCACAGAACCCGGACTGTAAGATCAAGATTGCTCATGGGACCACCACTTTGGCCTTTAGATTCCAAGGCGGGATCGTTGTTGCCGTCGACTCCAGAGCCACTGCTGGTAACTGGATCGCTTCACAAACAGTCAAGAAAGTCATCGAAATCAACCCATTTTTGCTAGGTACTATGGCTGGTGGTGCTGCTGACTGTCAGTTCTGGGAAACATGGCTAGGCTCCCAATGTAGATTACACGAACTTAGAGAAAAAGAAAGAATATCGGTGGCTGCTGCCTCTAAGATCCTATCAAACTTGGTCTATCAATATAAAGGTATGGGTCTATCAATGGGTACAATGGTCTGTGGTTACACCAAGAAAGAAGGTCCAACTATTTACTACGTTGATTCGGATGGTACAAGATTGAAAGGTGATGTCTTCTGTGTCGGTTCAGGTCAAACGTTTGCATACGGTGTCTTAGATTCTAACTTGAAATGGGATCTAACAGTGGAAGAGGCCCTATATCTAGGTAAACGTTCCATCTTAGCTGCAGCCCACAGAGATGCTTTCTCAGGTGGTTCCATTAACTTATATCACATCACTGAAGATGGTTGGGTGTTCCATGGTAACCATGACGTGGGTCCAACTTTCTACGAAATTAAAGAACAAGAAGGCTCTTTCAACAACGTTGTTGGTTAGTCACCTCGCCTCATATTGTCATTACTGTATATTAGATATGAACTGAATTTAATGTCCTACGATCAAATATTACTGTAGGTGGACGATCGTCCCTACACCCCTGTTAACATCATTAAAAGTTCATTCATGATTATCAGGTATCCTTTGAGTGATAACCTATTCAATCTTTACCAATTTTTTGGAGGCATCGTCACCGAAATCTGAAGTATCAACCTCATCAAATGTTCTCTTGTGGGTTTGAGTATCCGATAGAGGCTTGGAAGTGGATGTGAAATCTTCACTCAACAATCTATTCAACTCTTCATCGTTCATAACTTTATCTTCACCTTCCACAGCTGGAGTCCCTTCTTTTGACAATGATCTTAACACCTTGTCAAATTCAGGATCATTCAAATCATCAAAATTCAATTCTTCCCTCTTGACCTGAGGTTTGATGTCGGACTGAGCTTGTGATTTGGCTTCACTATCCAGGCCAAATTTAATCTCTTGTTGGGTTTCAGGAGCCTTTTGTGGAATACTTTGCATTGCATTCATGTTGGAATTACCGGAGTCAATCTGTGGTGATTTTGAAATATCATTGTTTGGGAATGAAGTTGGTTCGAATTCAACCTTGACCAATGGCACGGAAGGTTTCACAGGTGATGATCGGTTTGTCTGTGGTTGAGCAACGGCTTGAGGCTTTGTCTCAGGGTTAAGCACAGGGTTAAGCACAGGAACAGCAGTTTTGGCCCTCTCTAAAACTGGAAGAGTTTGTAAGGATGGTGTGGCAGGTTGTGTAGATGGGGCAGATGCTGACTGAGTTGATAGTTGAGATGGTTGGGGCTGGGTCAGCTGAGTTGAGACAGAATTGGTAGCAGGTTTAGCAGGAGAAGCTATTTGGGAGGTAGTTTGCGAAGCTGGTTGTGATGCCGGTTTAGATTGTGAAGAAGAATTAGCAACAATTGGTGGCTGAGATGGTTGCACAGGAGCAGGAGCAGGAGCAGGAGCAGGAGCAGGAGCAGGAGCAGGAGCAGGAGCAGGAGCAGGAGCAGGAGCAGGAGCAGGAGCAGGAGCAGGAGCAGGAGCAGGAGCAGGAGCAGGAGCAGAGGGTTGAGCTTGCAGTTGTGAAGCAGGAAGAGCTTGCAGGTTTTGGACAACTGGTTGTGGTGGTAGAGCCCCTTGTTGCAGAGGCTGCACAACTGGTTGAGCTTGCTGAACTTGTGCAGTTGTTGCTGATGGCGTTGATTGGATGTAAACCATTTGTATTGGGATCTGTGGTCCTTCAGGTTGAACAAACTTTACACTATTCTGATTAGGAACCTGCTGTTGAGTGCTGATAGCTGAAGTTGGCAGTGGTGCCTGAATGGGGGCTGACGTTGGAACCGCTTGCGGAGCTTTCACCAGTGGTGTTGAGGGTTGTGAAGTTGAAGGTGCTGGAGTATTGGCTCTCGAATTAGTAGCGGAGTTGGTATTGGTTGGTGGTAAGCTCAATGGAGCTTTGATTCTACCATTGGTAACTTTATAAGTAGCAGCATTTAAGGCAACGGTCAAGATTCTGGTCAGTTGGGACGGATTGGTATCGATCAAAGTAGCCAGGGGATCAGTGGTGATCCCTTTGGTCTTTGCAGCTTGAGTCACTTGAGCAATAGTCATAGCAATGGCTTGAGTCAAGATCTGTGAAATTGTAGGCTTGTCAACCAAGTTTCTCAAGTCTTTAGACAACATTACCAATTGCGACTGTAAATGAGCCAATGCCTTCTTTGTATCAGCGTTCATACCAGTTTTAGCAGCCGCAGTTCTCGGAGATGGAGACGCCTTAACTGGTTGTGGGGCACCTTGAGTGTGAATGCCACGATTAGCGGCAAGCTGGGCCTGTATGCTTGGTGTCTTCGAGTGTAGACCAGCGTTGACATTAGTTTGGAAGACTGGTATCTGACTTGGGTTTGGTTGAGGTTGAGTGTTTGAGTGTGGTTGAGGCAGAGGTTGGGTAGAAGTGAACTTTGGGATTTGTGATGGGTCAACCTTATGAGTCAGTTGAGGCAATTGTGGTTGAGCTTTTCCTGGGACAGGAACAGTGTTTGAAGGAAGTTGAGTCCCTGCCAATGAGGCTGGTATACTTTGCAGACCAACATTGTTCAACTGAATACCAGTTTGGTTCAAAGCAGTCGAGTTTTGACCCGCTGTACCAATAGGTTGTAAATTCTGTTGTTGGTACTGTTGTTGAGCAGCATGAGCCATTTGTAATTGTTTCTGTTGTTCCAATCTCTGCTGCTGGAGCTTCTGCTGCTGCTGTTGTTGTTCGGCTTTCAACTGAGCAGCTTTGGCTTTGGCAGCCGCAGCTTCTTGCTGCTTCTTCTTTTGTCTTTCCTTCTCAGCACAGTACTCTTCATCAAGACCCCATAACCAACCTTTACCTTCCTTTGAAACTTTTCTGAACGCCTTATTCAACGACAGATTATGACGAACAGAACTCTGCCACCCATCAGGACAGTACTTGTAGTACGGAAAGATCTCTCTAATCGACTTGTAAATCTCAGCTAATGACATACCCTTTGGAGTACCGTGGGTTCTTAGACAAGTGGCAATCAAGTTTGAATAAGAGCACGCAGGTTTAGCTCTGTATTCTTCTGGGATCTCTTCTAAGGTGTAAACCTTCTTTGGTGGCTTTGGAGGTCTCGGAGGTTTCTTCTCTCTAGGTTTCTTTACCATAGCGACAGCAGGCGCCGTGGAAGAAGTAGCAGATGTACCAGTGGAGGGAGCCTGCCCTAGTGGGGTTGATGTAATTGAGGCATTAGTTTGGTCATTAGATGTAGTTGGTGCATTGTTATCATTTGATTTAGGAGCTTGAGATTCAGATTGGTCTTCATTGTTGGTAGAATTGACAGGTTCGAAATCTTTGCTGGTCAGGTTCTGCTTTTTATCACTTGCTGTTTCTTCGAGGCCATCGTTGTTGTGATTGGTGTATAATGTGCTTCTTAATGAGATGGCATCTGATGGATTTATTGGCTTTGAAGGACACTCAAGGTTCTCTTGAGGATTTTTACCAGGTAAAACAAATCTGAATACTATCTGACCGATTTGGATCTTTGAGTTGTTGATCAAGGGAATAGTAGCACCTCTCTCAATGAACCCATCATCCACAAATGCACCATTCTTGCCTTGAATTGATAGTTCGAAACGCTCGGTGCCAAAATTGTAGAAGATCTTAGCATGTTTTCTTGAGATAGCTTTTGATGGACCCAAGTGAACATCTACTGAATGTAACTGATCATTCTCTGACTTTCTCCCCAACACCACTTGTAACGTCTGAACAAAAAAGATGAAGTTCTCAAATTCCAGCCTAGCATAGGCAGACACTTGGGAATGATCGTGTGAGGAAGACTCTGGCTTGCCATTTTGGTTAGATTTGCTTGATCCTGGGGCCAGGGCAATGGCTTCTTCTTTGTTTGGCTTAGGAGTTTGGATCTTCTGTGATGGCGGCGTACTAACTTTGACGGCTTCTAAATCAATCTTCTTCTCCAATGGTTCAAAGTGTTGTATATCGTGGGCAATCGTTTCATCTGGATTGTTTAAGCCTGGGGTACTTATCACGGCGGAACGGTCTATACTGTCCTTCAACGGTGTCTGTTGTGGAAAATTCAACTTTGTGGTATCATTCGATAAGGATTGATCAATGATACTCGGGCTCTCTTGCTTTGACCCGAACGCGTTGTCTGTATCGAGCTGCAATGATGAAGAGGTGGAAGTGTTCAGCTCTGATTTTTGACCAAGGAGCAAGTTGTAAGAGTCCAATTGGCCAGTAGACGTAGAATTCATGATATATGTATCTCAATGTAAAACAGGTTGGTAGCCACGGTTATGACAGTATCAAAAAAAAAACACAGAGGTTAATATGTGGAATAACTGAAATGAAAACCCTCTGGGAATATTTCTAGTTTCCCACTGCCTTCCTTCTTAAGGACTGAAAGGCTCTGATCTCTTTGTTAGTTGTTGGTTTAACGATAAGCTGAAGCTCATGAACGGATGCTTACCGTAAGACAACAATAGACTAAATAGTAACAAAATGGGTAAGAAGGAGGGCAAAACACGAGTATAGAGGTGATTCTGCAAAAATGATAGCACTCTTCTGATATTAGAGTATGTGGAATAGCGTTCCTTTGGAACGGATCTAGCTTAGATTAGTGTGGAATTGCACTTAACTCTTCAGGTGCCTATCATTTGTATACATTTTTATTTAGCATTTCAAATTTTCTTTTTCCTAAGAGTGCGCTTACCGATGTGATGTTGTGGCCCTTACCAAATATCATGATGATAAGTAGATTCTATTGGATTACGGTGAATAAAATAGGAAGCTAAACGTGGTTCTAGATATATCTTCTAGGGTGCCCAGTAGTAAGCTAGCTCTTGAAAAGATTATCGTGAAATTTACCAGAGACAAATTGATCAAATGTTACTCCTGCTATGCCGGAATGGTGAAATTTTGTGACAAAGCTAATATGCAGAAAGCTGAAGTTTACACAGGTCTCCAGGGACCAACAAGAAGCGGAAAGCCTCCGAAGAGGTCAAGGGCAAGGGAGCTTGAAAATCTTGTATTTGTATGTCCTGACGAGCCATGAGAGGTCGGAAAGACGAGATTGGTCTTAATCGTTAGCTGCTGTGTTTGGGTCTGATCCAATCCCTAAGAATCTCCAACAGCACCATGATTCGAGAGATTGACCAGTAATTGAGAGTCTTTGTTCGAGGGACCATGACCACATCCCATCCAGAAGCATGTAATCCTCTGTCATTTCATCAGCGGGACGTTCAGTTACTCGGCTCGTTTAGACTAAATCACTTGATTTTCCTTCCATTCATAAGTTGCGAGTGCTCTAGCGAGATCACGTCTGTTTCCTCACAGGCCTTGGGGGTGGGGGACTTTGGGGTTTGTTGAGGTCTCAAGAACTAAGATATCATTGCTGCAACTCTCGTAAAATCAGGAATTTGCCCTGGAACCTACTCAGAACCTTTCCAATTCGCCAAAGAATCAGATCTCAGATTTTGATGAGGTACCGAAGCTTCTATTTTTTGTAGTCCCTAGTCCCTAGTCCCTATCTCCAGGATCCATTTAGGTCCCAGTCCCTTAAGTGCAGGACTAGACCTGCCCCACGTCCCTACTGAAATTTTCTTTTTTTTCTAAAAATTAGGAAATTTACGTGGAAAATCGGATAGAAAATGGGAGAGAAATGGATGCTAAGCACAGAGTAACCACAGCCATTTTTACACTGGGCAAGGAGCTGGTAGAGAACTGCACCCTGTATAATATCGCCATTGAGTGGAAAGACACCCCCAAGAAATCTTTTGTAACTGGGAGAAAACTCTTTAAATTTCAACGAGAGAAAGCAAAGCAGCCGATCCAAATCTGGCGCGCATGAACCTGGCCTAGTCTCTTAACGGTTTTAAAAGGGTGGTACCTAAGTGACATGAAACCCAAGAATAGGCAAATCCATAAGGGTTTAAGGGTTTGGATAGGAAGAAACTCAGAGGTTCCCACAGACTTGTGAAGAATCTCTCGGGGTCCTGCAAACTCCACTTTGTTACCTGCTGTCCCTCTTCTCTTTTAGGTTTCGTTACTGTGGATAGGTGGATAGGTGGAAGCCAAAAGAAGAAATCAAGTCCCCGTTTTGACAGCGAGGACTAGAAATGAAACCCTAACAGATAACCAAAACCAAAGGTGTTTAGCATACATTTGGTGTATACCGTTATGAAAAAACACGCCAAAACTGATAAGATAGGTAATTACTCACCGACAATATCATCTAAATTGCTCAAAACTGGCAGTTTCCACCGTTAATTAGCCATAAATCACCACTTCTCGTTCCATAATACCTAGTCCCAAGTCTCTTTGCGGGACCGGGTAAATTGAATTTTTTTTTGGCGATTTTGATTCGCTCAATTTGCCAGAGAATCAAAATTTTGAAAAATTTTCCGTGTCGGCAACCTGACATATATAACGACCACTTTTCCCTTAAATTTTTCATCCAGATTTTTATACTGTTTCTTTAACAAAACTTTGTTGAATTATCCAAAATGAGTGACAACAAACAATCTTCATTCTTAACTGATTTCTTGATGGGTGGTGTCTCTGCCGCTGTCTCCAAGACTGCTGCTGCTCCAATTGAAAGAGTCAAGCTATTGATTCAAAACCAAGATGAAATGATCAAACAAGGTCGTTTGTCTAGAAAGTACGATGGTATTGTTGACTGTTTCAAGCGTACCGCTGCTGATGAAGGTGCTGTTGCTTTCTGGAGAGGTAACACCGCTAACGTTATCCGTTACTTCCCAACCCAAGCCTTAAACTTCGCTTTCAAGGATAAATTCAAAGCTTTGTTCGGTTTCAAGAAAGATGAAGGTTACTGGAAATGGTTCGCCGGTAACTTGGCCTCCGGTGGTCTAGCTGGTGGTACTTCCCTGTTATTCGTCTACTCATTGGATTACGCCCGTACCAGATTGGCCAACGATGCTAAATCATCAAAGGGTACTGGTGAAAGACAATTCAACGGTCTAGTTGATGTTTACAAGAAAACTTTAGCTTCTGATGGTGTTGCCGGTTTATACAGAGGTTTCTTACCATCTGTTGTTGGTATCGTTGTCTACAGAGGTTTGTACTTCGGTCTATACGATTCTTTGAAACCAGTTGTCTTAGTTGGTTCATTAGAAGGTTCTTTCTTGGCCTCTTTCTTGTTAGGTTGGGCTGTTACCACCGGTGCTTCTACCGCTTCTTACCCATTAGATACCGTTAGAAGAAGAATGATGATGACTTCTGGTCAAGCCGTCAAATACAACGGTGCTTTCGATGCTTTCAAGAAAATTGTCGCTGCCGAAGGTGTCCCATCCTTATTCAAGGGTTGTGGTGCTAACATCTTAAGAGGTGTTGCCGGTGCCGGTGTTATCTCCCTATACGATCAATTGCAAGTTATCTTATTCGGTAAGAAATTCAAATAGATTGCCTAATCTTGATTGTTGAATAGAATTAATATTCTGTATTGTACAAAGAAATTGACTACTTTTGTGGTTTTTAAGGTTGTTTGATGTAGTTGTTCCGATCAGATGCGAGTAGACCTGGGGGGTGTTCGCATCATTTTCTATCTTTTGTGATGATGGGAGTGTTTGGGCACTAGTATGCTCATTGAAAATTCACTTTTTAAACGACACAATATTTGGTATTTTGGCATTTGGGCTTCAAACAATGACTCTTTCAAAGTTTGACTGATCAAAACAGTCTTCTGTTTATGAAAGTATTCCTTTTGTTATTATTATCTACAGAGTTAGACTCTCAAATCACTGCGTCCCCTACCGGTATTTACATTTTGCCGAAAACGGTTATCAAATTAAACCATCTCAAAGAAATCAAAAAATTGAAACCTTTTTTTAAAGAATCAGGTACTAGTTATGGCTGAAGTAGAGCTTCTTACCCAAAATTGATTCCTCATCTGTCTACATCCCCAAATCCGGCGACTGTCCATCTCCAGTGACGTTAAATCTCCACGTCCCTTAAACCCACGCTATTCTTTTCGTGTTTGTACTACCTTATCCATAAGCACCATGTCATCAAACATTCCAGGTGCATTCCCTTCTACTCAAGAAAGTACTAGATCCTTCCAGACGAAGACACCCACAGCAGCTGATTTTCACTTCACCCCTTTGTCCAACCAAGGTCCTCTTTACCCAAATCTTGATGGTTACAACACTGACTTGAACAAGGAATGCCAAAGACTGGGATACAGCAATAAGCTCAGTGCAAATGTTTTACAAGAACTGGACAAGAGAGCTGCCACCAAAATCTCAAGTACGTCATATGCTGCTAAGAAGAACATTTTGAGTCCAAGAAGTTCGAGATACAACGCCTCACACAGATCCAGGTTCACAAAGATGGAGAGTATATCCTCACACTATGCAGCAAAGAAAGCCCTTAAAGAAAGACATGAAATTGAGATTGAGAAAGAGAACATACCTTCATATGATCCAAATTCCAAAAGAAACAACCTGAGTATGTTGAGCAGCGCTACGAAGAGAAGAAAAACCGAACTAGGATCCACAGAAGTTCATTCGTCATTGTCTGCTACCAAGAGGTTTACAAACTTGTCAAGTATCCTACAGGGATCAAGATCCACACAAGACAGAGCGAGGGGATTTCAAATACAACAGACAGCGAGTGGTATTCCTCATTCATTTTCCATATCGTCCTCAAGACAGCCAACCACATCACACACATTGAAGACTTCAACTTCTACGACAATGCTAAAAAAGAAACCATCAATTTCAAACATACCAACGATAGGAAACACGGCAAAAATTTCAAACTTGACGACAGCAAAGAAACTACCTAGATCCACCACCTCAGGCAATTTGACAAAGCCTACAGCCTCATCATTATCGAAATCTACATCTACAAAAACTTTGAGACCTATTGAGTCCCAGGAATCCTTTTCAGGAATACCCAGATCTAAATCAATCCATAATTCAAAACTGAACTCAACAGGAAAGCCAGGTTGGAGATGAACAATCCTAAATGTCATTATCTAATTCTTAATACCATATCACAACACATTGTTACAGTTAATAAAGTGTAGTGTAGTGCTGACTAAGAACATCGCATACAAAATCAGAGGACTAAAAAAATTCCGAAACCTCATCACCTAGTTTACCAAAACTCGATATTACAATCAAACATCATGGATCTGCTAGGGGATATTGTTGAGAAGGAAGTGGAGGCTCCAGAACCGCCAAGTTTCCAACAACAAACACTACAGGGTTTCCCTAAGCCAAAGACTCAAAGCTCATGGAAAACCAGAAGAGATCAGAAGAAGAAACCAGAGGTTACAAAGCAGGCCGCAACGACTAAAGACGGGTCCCAAGTTGATGAAAGCACAGGTTTGAAAAGACTCCCTAAAGAGAAGCAGAAATTGAATTACGATAATCTAACAGAAGCAGAAAGGATCCATCTTGAGAACATCGAAATCCTAAATGGTATGTCTGAGGAACAGAGGCTGCGAGAGAAGGAAGAACTATTAGGTTCAATGGATCCACGGGTTTTACAGAAGCTATTATTAAGGAGTGAGAAGAAGCTCACCAAGAGAAAAGACCTGCCGGATTTCGAAGGGTATGGTGATTGGATTGGTGGTGATAGGGAGGGAAATAATACATGGGAAGAGCCAACTTTGGACCCCAGTGTCGTGAATGAGGCTCTAGGGATCAAGTCAGCAATGAAGAAACTAGATATTAATGATGAGTTGGACCAAGATGAAAAGAAAGCTAGATTCGAGGCAGAGGCTAAAGTTCAATACCCAGAGGAGAAACGAGATGAGGAATGGGAAGATGTGGAGGATATTGATGAGATTGCACCACCTTCTTATCAGATCAACCAAGAGGCATCAGACCTCCCTGTTGAAGAAGCAATTGCTAATGTCCACTTCTTGAAACCTGTTGACAAGGAAGATATGAAGATAGATATCAATGACCCAGACTTTAATGAAAAACTTCATGAGAAGTATTTCCCAGATCTACCAAGAGATACAAAGAATTTGGAATGGATGGAACCACTACCTGAGGTTGACACTTCGAACATCGTGTTCGACGATGTCTCTGAATTAAGATTTGATTTCAATGGTGACCTAATCATACCTGCAAAGAACAATGAAATTGACACTTCAAAAGGGTTACATCACCACGCTGAAAATCCAGCTTTGGCAGGGTATACACTTTCTGAACTTGCCCACCTCTCCAGATCCACTGTTCCTGGCCAGCGTTGCATAGCTATAAGGTCATTGGGGAGAATTCTGCATAAATTGGGTAAAGGTGTTTATCAAAAGAACCTAAGACCTGAATTTATCACTGATGACGGCGAGGAAGTTCCCGAAGAGGTCCAAGTTGATCAGGATGCGATCAAATCTGCCAACACTGAATTTGATCAGATGTTTTGGGGATTAATTGATGAATTGAGAATCATTGAAACTCTAGAAGAAGCCGCAGACGAGACGGCTACAAGTAATATCAGCGTTAGAAACTATGCGATTGAGGCATTATGGTTATGGAAACAAGGGGGTGGTAATAAAAGACATGCTAATTAAAAATCCTTGATACAAGATGCGTATATATATATCGTTAATGACTTTTTTGAATATTATAGGTGCGAAGTTGTGGATAGATGCTACACCGTAATCAGTTCATACAATTGTAAAAATCGAATGTCAAAATCATATTCACCGATCAGATCTTTGATGGCTATAAAGCTTGGTAGTTCAACTTGTCTTTAGTCAAGATTTGAGTAGCCTCAAATTTTTCGCCAGCGGTCAAAGTTTTGAATTCAGAAACAAAACCAGGTTCGATACAAACCATGTTCTTCCAGCCATCCTTTGGTTGGAAATCACCCATACCAGCTGATTTATCAACCCATGGATTCCAAACAACAACATCTGGTAAGTTTTCCCTCTTGATAGTGTGGGATGGGTGGCCTAGTTCCACGACTTGTAGATCAATGGAAGTGTCAACTTTTTGGTAAATTCTATCCAATTCTTCATGGAACCCCACCACCGGTTGCTTTTCTTCATAAGTCTGCTTTAATAGTTGATCATAACAGACTTGACCCGGTAGGTTTGAAACTAAGGTGTCTTCAATGTCATCAACTCTCAAGTAAGTGTGGAATAACCAGTTGAAGTCCCAATCGTGATCGTCAACGTTCTCAATCTCAATCTTGGTAATTAGAGCTTCTTTGTCAATACCAACGGAAAGGATCAAGGTGAAGTCGTTACCTGGCCATAGAGCTAAGGTATCAGGATCAATTTGTTCTGGTGAAAGAGCAAATTGGACGGTTAATGGAGATTCCTTAGTTTGACCCAAAAATTCCCATGTGCTGTTTCTAGCAAAACCGTGTTGTGGCAAGTCCTTTGTAGGACCTTCAGCTTTCTTTCCAAAAACTGGGAAGACCAGTGGGATACCACCTCTCACGGCCTTGGTACCATCCAGTTTAGCACCCGAAGATAGCCATAATTGTTCGACACCTTTCAGTTTCCAGGATATGACAGTAGCACCGAACTTCAAGACAGTCACGGAAGTTTCCGGGTTTTCTTGCAAGGTGACGATGACCTTATCGTCGTGTTCTTCTACAGAGACCATATTACTTGGACTGTTTCTGTGGCAATTTGCTGAGTTGGTAGTAAAAGCAAAGTTTGGTTAATGGCCGCTTTCATGATTCCCGCGTGCTGGTGACACGGGAATCTGCCACTTTCCTGATTCTTCGCGAAAATGGAGGATTTTGGGAAAATTTGAAAATTAACAATACCCCACGGACACAGAAGACTCCCTAATTGTTCAAAACACACTAACAGAACACACTGCCAAAAGCCCATCTGCCACGCTGGAATGTCGCAACCTTTACCCTTCACACCCCAGAACAGAGCTGTTGTGATGTCGCTCTACCGCAGGTCGCTCGTGCTTACACGTGACTGGATCTGCAAGAGAGACCACTACAGAACAAAGGCCCTCGAAATCAGAAGACAGTTCGAGCTGAACAAGGACATCTCCAATCCGAAGGAATTGAACGCATTGATCAAGCAAACTGAGCTAACACTGGCCAAGTACAGACATCCGGACCCTTACATTCCTCCTACAAGACCAGGTGGTACCAAATTCGAAAGATACATCGCCCCTGTCCTGGACGAGCCTTTACCTTACAACTACTGAACCAGCTGCAGCCCTCAGCATACAGCACCACAGTACACTGGGAACTTATTTATTACCTATTTATTATTTATTTAAACACCCCAACCATTTATTATTACCTATTTATTACAACTTATTAATCAGGTCGTGGAATAGACACTACGGGTCTGACATATTCAGTCTAATCCAGCACAAGCGTAGTATTGCTAAAGTTATAAGCATTTCGGAAAACATGAGATCACTTTGTATTGGAATAAATCGTAACATAAGGAAGAAGACACCACACATCCCGTCCTCATCACTTGGTACTGATTTCAGCTTCAACTTCTTCCTCATCATCACTTGAACTGAAATCTTCAGCTTGTTCACTACCAGCGTCTAACCCATCAGCACCTGGAATACCACCGAATTGGCTAAAGTCCAAACCGCCAGCACCACCTTGGCCAGCCATTTTCTGAAGTTCAGCGAGTTGGGACATATCTAGACCGCCATTGGAAGCGCCTTCAGATGGGAAACCAGCTGGGAAGGTGTTGGCATCGTCCGCCTTTTCATCTTGTTCATCTTCATCGACCCACTTGTCAAAATCAGTTTTGATGTAGTGAACCTTTAACTTCTCTTTGATCAATCTTGGCCAGTATTCTTCCTGAGCTTTGGCCTTTCTGATGTTGAAATACACGGATTGACCATTGATTTTATAGTGTGAGTTGTCGGTATCAATCTCATCAAAGAACTCCAAATCCACTTTGTAGTGCTCTGGGAAGTCTTCAGAGTCACTGCTGATCTTCAGATGGGTCTTGGTCAGGTCAATCTTCAAGTCAGTGGCATCGGCAATCTTCACGGTGATAAAAAGCAAGTTCTTAGCGGCATCGGTGGCGCTTGATCTTTGAGCCCACAAGACTGAGAAAAGTCGTTAGTAAATTTGCCCATGGAGACTGGAGACTCTTCGAGTCGAAAACTTACTTTCTGGATGAGCAGACATAATTGATATTGTTCGTTTTAGTCTAAATTAAAGCTCAAAAGTGGCGTTTCGCTGTCTTTAAGTACTTCTCAATTGGATTTTTCTTCAATGTTCCGTTTTATTCTACTCAAATTTTGCCATGTGTATGGGAAATGTTGGCCTTACCGAAGAGTCACGTGAGGGAACTGTTGGCACGGAGACTGTTGGCAGCTTTATCGTTTGGGGGAAAGGAATTGGGATTGTGTCTCTAGATCAATCATGTTTCCTTTTGTTTTGCTTCACCAATTGTAGCGGCTCAGTGGCCTCAATTTCCTTTGATCTGGTTGTTTGAAAAAGGTAAAGGTCACAATGTTAGAAAGACTTCCGACCGAATTGAAGCTTCTGCTTCTTCAATCAGAGAACCAGCTACTCAGATATGTTAATAAGGACTTCTACAGACTCCACAACCTTGTTCTCAAAGACAAGATCTCAAAGATTTTACCAGTTGACACAATTGACGTCCCCTTATTTATAATGTACCAAGACTCACTGCGGTTCTTCAACGGAGAACTATCAGATATGTTATCCCCTGAGCTGAACTATGGCATATACTATGCATTTTTGAAGAACAGAAGGATCTACTTTGACCCTGAAGACTGCCAAATACAGCCAGTTGATGACACTTGGTCTCCAGATCTAGCAGCGTATGAATTCCAGGATGGTTCCTTGAAGTTGCACATGGTACAATCATTCCTCTACCAGAAAACGATCAAGATCCCATCTGGACTATACAATTTTGAGCTAGCGTTAATCAATCATCGCCGCTGCAGAGGACTAGGCACTATGAGCTTCACGATTACTTCTGCAACAGAAAAAATCTTCAGATTCTATCCAACAACTTATCTTCATGAATTGATGCCTACTAGCGGCATAAACATTGTCAATCTGGGTGTATTGGAGTTCCCTGGTGATGAACCACTTGAAATCACCATCATTATTGAGGAGGTTGGACCATTGGCCAAATTACACCTAGAATTCCTATATTTCCAGTTCAACCCATTTGTGGATCAGTTCAACAATGATTACTTGTTCTATACGATTGATAGGGAAGAAAACATCCTTGAAAGAAATAATTATATGTCTATACAAGGCTTGAAAGTATCGAGCGCCCATGAATCTGAAACGGAAAAAGAAGATCATGAACAATTCTACACTTCTGGTGAAAGATCTTTGAAGATGTTGTTTCCTTCTGATCAGAGAAAGATAAAAGAGAAGAAACCAAGAATACCAATAAGGCCATGGAAGGTCCCCTTTTGATAACACATGATACCATGCACTCTACAAGCTCAAATTCGTAGTTCTAAGAGGAAAGTCCAATCGTTATATGATATTAACCAAAGCTTTTGGAGATCTTTTCGTGGAAGAAGTCAATACAATACTCCAACGCATTCCCATCACATGCTAAACCATTTGTTAGTGGTATCACCTGTGCGCCATCAGGCCTACCAGACACCAGTGATGATTTGAAACTGAAATCATCTTTGAATTGTGTGAAATTTGAATCAATAGAAATAAAGAATTGGAAAGATTGAGATTGACGGATCTTGACTTCAATTTTTAAAGTGGTGGTCTTACCAATGTTTGGGGTATAATACAGGACTTTGAATAAGTTCAGATTCTTGCAGACAATCTCAGTTTGATACTTTGGCAAGGTAATGTACAAGCTTGACAGGGTGGATCTGGATTCAATCTTGAGGTTCAGAGTTTTGTATGCTTCTGAAATTTGCTTCAATTTGAGAACTAACTTGTTGGTATTTTGCAGATATTTGAACAATTTACCAACACCTTTCTCATTCAAGTACCTCTGGATGGATTGTAAGCAAATTTTATGTGGATTTTCGTTGGAAAACTCAATTTGAAGATTCTCTTTCAATTTGCATATCTGATCGTTATCATACTTGAACACGATTTCATCCAACTTCACAGAAATCAAGTTCAAATTCTCTTTCTTCAAGTATTCTATCAAGTCAATGATTTTACTTAGCTTCAATAGTTGTGATTTGATGTCGTTCAATAAATCAGTTCTCTTGAACTCCAAATTTTCATAAATTTCAAATACTCCATCTTCACTGATCTTGAAATCGTTCAATTTGAAGTCACTATTCTTCGGAATGTTGAGTTTCCCTTTAAGTTGAATGTAGACGTTAAAGTTCTCTTTTATCTCATATCTCAAATAAATCACATTGGAGCTTGTTGGGATCGGAATAAACGAATCTGTCTTGACCAAGAACAGACCAGATTTGACATTATCATCTTCATCTTGTGACTTATAGGATGCTGTCCCCAATTCGTGTGATATTAGGTAGTTCAAGATTGTCTTAGTGGTCTTGTTGACCAAGTTCATTGAGTTTTTGTAGTCAATGGAATCAATTTGAAGCTCAATAACGTTACTCAAAATGTATAAACCGGAGGATGGTTTGATAGTACCTGTAAATGCTCTAATATTGCTGGAGTCAACTAGTAAAATTAGAAACCAGCCTTTTGGCCATTCTTTTCTGGTGTAGAACTTGATGTTTTTTTGAGTTTGGTTAATGTTATCTTGGCCAGCATGGATCAATAACTTCTTTAATTCATTGTTATTTAGTTTTATTAGATCATTTTGAAACCAGTGAGTCACCGACAAGATGGAAAGAATTTCGTTGAACCTTAGTGAAAGTTTGATCTTCCGCATTGTGTCATTAATGTTTCTGAAGTCGTCAATGTTCAGTTTCTTTAAGGCATTGTTCAAAAATGGTTGCGGGTTCTTAAAGTAAAACAGACCAGTCAGTTCATTAATCTGGAGGATAGATTTGTTAATGTATAAATCATCAATCTGCTGTAAGATGCCTTGAGAGTGTCTATATTGAAGGTCCTTCAAGAGATACTCAATATCTTTGATGTCTTTGAAAGTCTCAGCAAAACTTCCACATTTAAACCACTTATAGATGATCTCATTCGATTTGTTCAGACCAATCTCAACGTATGAGTTTTTGAACACATATGAGTTGACCCAATAGTGTAGAATGATTTGGAATCTCTCTGGGTGGTATTGGTGCTTGATGTTCTTGAGTGAGTTTAACTTGTGATGCAGAATGTATAATTTCATGGTGTTATTGTAGTTTATTAGAATCTTCTCAAGCTCAAGAAAGTTATCTGTCTTCAAAACTTCATTTGCAATCTTTTTTAGTTTTGTAGAGGATGGGATTAGGTCATTATTTTCGTTAAATTGGAAATCAATCATTTTAAATGGTGTGTTTTCATGAAGAGTGGATAATTGAAAGTTGTAATCTTTTGTTGAGATGTAAATTCTACCATTCTTGATCGTATAGTCAAGCACGAATGATTGAGGAATGTCATCAATCATGGCAAACTTGATGGATGCAATGGTGTTCAAGTCTTTCAAAACCTTCAAGACCTTCTCATTTGTCAACAGGTTCCTCTTCGAAAAGTAGTTATGGGAAGGAAGTATTGGTTTTCCACTTTTGAAGACTTCTAGTGAGGTTATTAGATCTGGGTTTGGTAATTTTGCGCTGATTAAGCTTTGGTTAAGGGCCTTTGTGGACCATATCAGGTTGGTGAAATAAGAAGTCTGCTCTCTTAGCCAGCTCAACAAATCAATCAAACGTGTGAATTCATGGGAAGAGATCTTTGACCATTTGGTCAAGACGTAAAGTCTGACAAACTCCTGCCTTAGGTATACGATCAATTCTAGAAGTTTCTTCTTCTTTTGTTCATCATTTGGTTGGATTGAAACGACATGATTGAGCTCAGCGTATGCGAAGTTTGTGAAGTTTGTGAGCACTTGTGATAGCGGGATGATGTTTGTGGTGATGTGTGGGATCTCAGGCGGGATCTCCGTCATTTTGAGCAACAAATTCTGCAGATTTTCGAGCTATTAAAACGTGCTACTTAGTTCTCTTTAAACTTCACGTCTATTTTTCAGTTTGTCCACAGAAGTGGTTTTTTTAACTTCGCGGATGCTCATAACCAGGCGGCTAATTGAAAAAACAAAAAAAAAATCAAAACAAAGTATAGATAAGAGACCCACTATTTTGCCACCGACAGCCCCTTGAAAAGTCCCACGTTGGCGCCTAAATCTTACACAATCTCAGAGTGTTCTCCTTCCGCCGGCGACAAAGACTCTCCTTTCTAGTTCTTCTGCTGTGTGGCCCAAACGCTTGTTACCTTGGGTGAACTTGTTGAACCTATTGAAACTATTCCACATCAATTGACTCTTAGATGGCCACTGTTGAACCACAGAAGGAGACTGTATCAAGATTATAACCCCTTCCCCTTGTAATGGAAGAAAGCAACCACAACAGCGGCCGGTCAAGGCGGTCATCCGCCACAAAGAACTTCTTCAACCGTGTCTTCCTCACCGCTAATGCTCCAGTTAAGCATAGGGCCTCAAGCCCAATGCAGATCCAAACTGCCTTGTCCCAACACCGCAATGCACAAGAACTAGCTTCCCCATTGTCCCCAGAATTCGAGAGTATAACTGAACTACCGTCCCCCATCATTCTATCAGGCTCAAGTCCCAGTTCTTTCATCGAAGGCCTCTCAGTGCCCTCCCCTAGAATTCCTCCATTCCCAAAGAAAGCTTATGGTCCACTGACTGCCAGACCATCCACTATTGTGGACAACTCTAGAATCATTTCTGAGTTTGACCCAGTAACACAGCAGCCGTCCGGGTCGCCACCAAAGAGAAACTTCTCCTCCCCACTATCTCAAGGTGTTCTTGCTGATATCATGGACGGTTTAGAAAGAGAAACTGCCAGACCAGATATTACTCCACAGAAAGACCGAACCATAATACAAGGGTACTCCAATGATAATCTCCACACATGGGAACAGGTCAAGCAGATCGGTAAGGGAAGCTTCAGTACGGTTGTTTTGGCAAGTTTATTAAATGAGAGTGACCCAGAGCTTCAGAATGTTGCAGTTAAGATAGTCTCTTTGCCTGATCATAAACAGACGAGGCAGAGACTAGTGAGCTCCTTGAGAAGAGAGCTGGAATTGTTGAGGCTAATGAACCATCCTAACATTATAAAACTACTGGCCTTGAACAAAACTGAGAATTCATACTTCATAATAACACCATTCTTCAATGGTGGTGACCTGTTTGAGCTCGCTTCAAAGCACAGAGCTTCGATGACCCCTTTGTTGTTGAGAAAGATATTCGCAGAGATTGCAATCGGTGTCTCATACCTACACTTCAACAACATAGTTCATAGAGATTTGAAACTGGAGAACATTTTGATGAACTACCATCCCGAAGAACTAAGTACATTCTCTGAATCTGAGATTGCCCGTCAGAGACTAATCACCATCACAGATTTTGGTTTGTCCAGAACTATAGATCCCAATGATCCTTTCTTGACAACAAGATGTGGTTCTGAAGATTATGTGCCACCTGAACTACTCATCGGTTCTCCTTATGACGGTAGACAGACTGATACTTGGGCCTTGGGTGTTTCATTGTATGCGTTGATGGAGGGCAGACTTCCGTTTGATCCACCCCCACCTCCACCGCAAGATCCGAACAACCCACATAGTGGTTCTGTGAGAAGTAGAAGGGTTCATAGAGTTGCTCACAGAATCGCCAGAATAGAATGGAGTTGGTATAAATTCAGTGATGATTCTTTGAATGCTCATGATATAGAGATGTGGGAGCACGCTAAATATATTGTCGAAAACTCATTGATACGGAGAGAGAAGAGGTTGACATCCAAAGAAGTTTGCCAGGTTCACTGGGTTAGTGATATACTACCTGACGAACTAAAGACTTTCCAGAAGATTGAATTTCCAACGAAGCTTTTGACCGAGGACAGTTAATAAAAGGCTAATTGAAGGACGCTGAATAAGAACTAATTACCAAATAGATTTTTAGATAACTTGTAGAATCGTTTTTTCCTCTCAGAGTGTCCGTACCATTATATCAATTTAGCCGAAGCCGAGCGGGAGACATGAATGGAGAAACAAAGACCTGGTTGTATTTATATGAGCCGAGATCTCCAACCAATTGACGGTTTGTTTCAGCATATGCGTCCACTCCATGCTATGTAGCAAGGTTAAATGGAGAAACCTGGTTACACTACTTTTGGGGTCCAAAGCAACTTTCCCCGTTTTCCTTTTCTTTGCGTGGGTGTTTATCTGTGGAGTAAACAGAAAGTGTGGGGATCATCACACTCGAGAAAAGGTATAAAAACAGTGACAGTTTCCCTCTATTGTCAAAGATTTGTCAGATCTTTTGGAACAATTCAATCAGAGGCTCCCTTCCACCAGACCATAGCCCGCCAATGTCCACCATCGAAGAAAGACTGGCTGTACTGCCTCAGAAGTATCCTCCTTCTCTAAGAGTTAGTGCCAAAGAAGTCCCAGGCACAGCGAAGCCAGGTTTCTCGCCTATCTACAGAAATGCTGCTCTACCAGACAATGCCCCACTATTGGAGTCCATTGATCCAGAATTAAAGACTTTGAAAGACTACTTTGCCAACGCTGTCAAGCACTTCGGGGAACAGTCCTGTCTTGGTGTCAGAAAGTTCCACAATACCCAGAAGAACAGGTTTGATGACTTCTATACCTTTGAAACATTCAACGATATCAATGTGAGAAAGAACAACATTGCTTCTGGTATCATCTACTTGGTTACCAACCAT
Organism: Taiozyma bovis; assembly: GCA_003707945.3. Taxonomy (NCBI): domain Eukaryota; kingdom Fungi; phylum Ascomycota; class Saccharomycetes; order Phaffomycetales; family Wickerhamomycetaceae; genus Taiozyma; species Taiozyma bovis. The sequence continues at coordinate 111,905 of PPMH03000016.1, read as the reverse complement.
CCAAACTACAAAAATGACTTCAGATCCACTTCGGGGAAGCCTGAGTTCACTGTCTCCATTCTAAGTCCTAACAGCAAGGAGTGGATCTTGATCGATATTGCCACCAGAGACTATTCATTGCCAAACACGGCCTTGTATCCAACATTGGGCCCAAATTCCTCTAAATACATCCTTGAAGTCACTGAATCACCTATTCTATTTCTTACCAGGGACCAATTCCCAAAAATTTTGGATTTGAAAGAGGAAGGTAGTCTTCCAGACTTGAACGTCTTGGTTTCTTTAGACCCTTTTGATCACCATGACCATGACTTATTCACTAGAGCTGATAAATTTGGCATCCAAGTTGTTGACTTTAGAGCTGTTGAAAAAACTGGTAAGAGAAACTTGCTACCTGTTGAATACAATCCTCCGAAACCAGAGACTACCTATACTTATTCCTTTACTTCAGGTACAACAGGCAATCCAAAAGGTGTGTTGATCACACATAAACAAGCAGTTGCCGGTGTCACCTCTGGTTTTCTTCATTTGCCTAAGCCAGTGTCCCATTACAACACGGCAACCTACAATGACTTCTTGAACAACAAGGATGATTCCGGTGAGCAGATCAGAGCTTTGTGCTCTCTACCATTGGCTCATATCTATGAACGTCAGCTATCACACTTTGAACTTTTTGCTGGTTATGCCTTGGGTATGCTATCCCGTCCAAAGGATCCAACTACATTATTTGATGATGTCAAGGCATTGAAGCCTCATATTTTCGCTAGTGTTCCAAGAATCTTCTGCAAAGTTGAATCAATCATCAAAGGTATAATCAAGGCAAGATTCGGTAAACACATCAGAAGTTTGAAAGATCATGAGGGCCCAGAAGCTGATAAACAAGTGTTGAGAGACACATTAAGAAAGAAATTTGGATTTGATAATACCAGATACTTGATCAGTGGTTCTGCTCCTTTGAGTGCTGACACGGTCAGCTACTTGAAAGACAAATTGAACGTTGGTGTCATGGTTGCCTATGGTTCTACCGAATCCTTTGCTGGTATGCTGTTCGGTGATGCATTTGAAGAAGTCGCCACCAATTCTGCTGGCCCAACCTCTCTGACCTCAGAGATCAAGTTAAGAGATGTGTCAGAAATGGGGTATGGTATCAACGATAAACCTTTTAGAAGAGGCGAATTGATGTTAAGAGGCCCCCAGATCTTCAAAGAATACTACAGAAATGAAAAGGCGACCAAAGAGACATTCACTGAAGACGGTTGGTTCCTAACTGGTGATATTGTTGCCATCGATCAACATGGTGGTATCTATATCATTGATCGTGTCAAGAACTTCTTTAAGTTGAGTCAAGGTGAATACGTTACTCCAGAGAAAATTGAAAACATCTATTTGGCAAACTCTCCACTATTGACTCAGTTGTTCATTCATGGTGACTCTTTACAGAACTATTTGGTTGCTGTTGCCGGTGTGAATGTGGAACACTTGGTTGAGCTGATTAACAAGTACGGAGATCAACACAACCATAAGATCAATGCCTCTGATGTCGCAAAGGATCCCAAGCTTATCCTGGACCTGGTCAAGAAAGATCCAAAATTGAAAAAGATTGTTGTTCAAGAGCTGAACCATGGAGTAAAGCATGCCAATTTACAAGGGTTTGAGAAACTACACAACTTGCATATGGATATTGATCCATTAAAGATTGAAGACGAGGTGTTGACTCCCACTTTGAAGCTGAAGAGAGCAAATGCAAAGAAGAAATTTGCCAGTGTAATCAAGAACTTGTATGAAGAAGGTTCTTTGGTCAAGAATGAAAAACTATGATATGCTTCTAGTAGGCCGGTCCTACTTTTTATGATATATGTTGCTGTATGTTTCCCATTAAATGATTGTTTGGTATAAAAATGTCGAAGAGTGTAGATTATTTCTTCTTGCTTCTAAATTTCTCATCGATATCCTTCCTGATTTCGGCCTCATGTTCCTTGACGTATTGTTTCTTTGCACTGTTGAAAATGACATCCAGTGTCTTCTCTGATTCCTTGTCAAAAGTAGCGACGATGTGGGTATGATCCTCCATGTTGACAGCCGCATAGCCGTCTGGAGTGGAGTCGATAGCTGTTTGTGGGGCCCACTCTGCGTTATCGTATTCCTGCAGAGAGAGAACCACTGGCTTCCCATCAACCTTTGGAGGGAACTCAACCATCTTTGAGAACTGTGGAGATGTAAGGTCTTTTTGGAAGACCACTTTTATGAGGAAGTTTTTTAACTGTTTCGATGAGCTGGTTAGGACCACATGTGCTAATATTTTTTTTTCTGTGCAAATCAGTTTAAAGAATGTTAGTTTAAAAGTCAAAAAACTTCCAATCAACCAGTCATTAAAATGTCCACGGAGATCCCAAAATCCGCTACTCCTGGCCAATATCTTACGTCACACTTAAAAGTGTTCTCCACAGAGCCAAAAGTTATACAGAAATATGAGCCTGGTGTAGGAACGATAATACAACAGATTGATGCACCAAACGGGAAACAGCCGGTTCTTTCTGCTACTTTGGTAGGAAACGTCCATATTGAAGAGATTAAAGAGGACCCTGTTGAGAGCGATGCTGAAGGAAAGGTGGAAAAGGAAGAACAGAAGGATGAAGCCATTGTAAAGAGATACATCGTGTCTGTGAGTTCATCCAATTCAAACTCTTACAAAGAATACAATTCACAAACGGACAACTCATTTGCCACCAATCTACCTAAAGAAAATGATATTGTTTTAACAAGAGTCACTAGATTATCTTTGAAACAAGCCAATGTTGAGATTTTAGCCGTGGAAGGTGCTGGTACTGTCTTGAAAGATTCTGGTATTGGTTCAGGTATTGCGAACTCTAGTTCCAATTCATACTCGGTGCATTTGGCTTCTTCAGACGTCGGTGAAACTTTCAAAGGTATAATACGTTCACAAGATGTCCGCTCTACTGAGCGTGATAAGGTCAAGATCATTGATTCTTTCAAGCCTGGTGATATAGTCAGAGCTCAGATACTATCTTTGGGTGATGGTTCCAATTATTATTTGACTACTGCTCGAAATGATTTGGGTGTTGTATTTGCTAAAGCCAAGAACGGTGCTGGTGGTTTGATGTTTGCAATCGACTGGCAAACCATGATTTGCAGTAAGACTGGTGAGGCTGAATCAAGAAAATGTGCTAAACCAATATTCTGATAATTATAAGCAATAACTAAAAGAATTACCAGGAAAAGACGGATAAAAGTGTAGTCTGACAGGCTCAAATCAAAAGACTACAAACTGATATCTTTTTTTTAAATTGTAGGCAGCTTGATTAATTAGTTCGTACTAAGAGCTAGTTATAGATCACAACCGATTTTCAACTACGTGTTACCGTCCCTTCCATAAGCTTAGTCTTTCACAGAAGTTCATCTCCACCTGTAAAAAGAGCAAAAAAGAAAGAATGACACGGACAGGAATTGAACCTGCAACCCTTCGATTGCACTGACAAATCCAACTGGAGTCGAAAGCTCTACCATTGAGCCACCGCATCATCTTGAAAATTAAAATTTAGAACAATCACTGGACTTTGCCGCTGTGGTAGGGACACCTTTTGTATAGTGTAAAATGTAAAGACAACAGCAGTCCTTTTTATAAGTAATCTTTTGTCCTTGTGCATTGAAAGAGATAGCAACTCTTAGCACTGCAGATACTGAACATCAAACGCTCAGCTCTAGCTACAAATCTGATTCTAAAAATCTCAGGTTGCCTTGGTGTTTATGGATCTATTGAGACCAATGCTCTTTCTTGACCTTTGATGCCCGAAATCTAAGCTAATATACTTCCTGAGTGTCCACTGGAACCTATCAAAGATGTCTAGACATAGTTTCTGACCAATGTCTTGAAACCTCATCTCCTTGCTCCTTTTTCTTCTCTGGAAATGATGAAATAACCTTATTCTGTAAATATTTGTAATCTTCAGGTGTCTAGTGATAGAGCAAGGTGAATACCTCTTAGCGGAAGTAGAAGTAGAAGTAGATTCCATGGAAAGTGAATGTTAATTTGCTTAGGAGGGTTCATCTATTTTGTGATTCGCGCGCCCTACAAAATTAGTTTTTTACCTCTAGAAGTAGGCTCTGCTGCCAGTCCGGATTCATGTATATACCCAGATGAAGCATCCATAATTATGATTGTCTACATGCAGAAAATGTGGGAAAGCTTTTTGGTCCCTTCCTTGGAGTCATAAAATAGTTTCCAATACCAATCTACATTTCTGGTTCACACCCCTGGAGCCAATAGATCCACAATAACAGCTTGGGAAAGTAACACTCTAGAGTGTACCTATCCATCAAGCAATTCCACCAAAGTAATCACACTCTGTGACAGAAACAAAACTTGTCTCGTTCAAGTTGTTCTCCTTGAAGAACTCTGGGTACTGTTCGTGAGGTAACTGATGCATCTTCTCCTTTTCAGAACGAACATATCTCTCTCTGGCCAATAAATAATTGCACACTCCAAGAACAAAACAAACAAACAAAAGTTTCAAAATACCATAAAAGGTGAAGAGGGAGGCGATGAAGCTAAGCAATGCTGGATCATGTCTTGCTTGTTCAACCAACGTGTCTGGGTGACCATGTTAGATACCACGACATGGAGATTAAAAAAAAGACAAACCCAGTATCTGTATCGTACCTAAGTGATCGGAAAACTGAAGGAGAAAGTATGATATGATGCTTGCGATGATGAAGAAACTACCAAAAAGCACCCTATTGAAACTCCAGTTTGTAAAGAAGAAATCTGATTGAGAGCTAGTAGGGTATGGGACCATCCCGCTTGGGTGGATGAGCTGAGAGTGACGACGAGGCTTGTGAGCTGATCTGAGATTCATCGTATGATCGGAGTTGATTCGTGGTTTGAGTTTGAACGAGGCCAATTCGAGTTAAACACGCACAACTGAAAGATTTCCGCTTCAATTTGTGGAGAAAAAGTGACACAAAAAATGAGATTTCGGTTAGTTGCGCATTTCTTCCACGAGAAGTGAAAACACGGATCTTCGGCCGTTCAGGAAGCTACAAAGACCACCAAGGGAAACACACACACTATGCATCTAACACTCCACTTCCCCTTAGTAACTCCTGGCCCTTCCAGCAACAGTCCCCCTTTTTTTCCCCGGCTCAGACTCGTTAGAATCAAGGCCGAGTCACGTGCCTTTGTCCATCCCGTTCTAGCCTCGGCTGGATATTTTGTGGAGATCAATAAGCTTTCGGATGACCCCTCCCAGCTATATAAACCGATGAATCCGCCACCTTCTTAGCCGCCAAAAGGAAAAGACTTCTCAGCACACAAAATGGCTAACTTCCTACAGAAAGAGCGTCTACAGACGCAGTTCGACGTTAACAAAGTCAACGCCTTCATCGATCCAAACCACGAAACTACCCAGAATATCTGGAAGCAATTGACCAACGACCCTGTCTTATCTGAAGAGAGATCCTACTACGATTTAACCAAGCCTGAATTGAGAGAAAAGGCTGCTAAGAAGATCCAGAGATTGTCCAGCTACATCGAGAATGACAGCTTCGCTGACTTCGAGAACAGACTGAGCTGGTTGTCCGTCATTGATCCAAGTATCGGTACCAGATTAGGTATCAACCTGGCCTTGTTCTGTAACGCCATCAAGGGTAATGGTACTGATGAACAAATCAAGTACTGGTTGGTTGAAAGAGGTACTTTGCAAATCAAGGACATCTACGGCTGTTACGCTATGACCGAGTTGGCTCACGGTTCCAATGTTGCTAACTTACAAACCACTGCGACTTTCAACCCTGAAAGACAAACCTTCACCATCAACACACCAGATCTGAAGGCTACCAAATGGTGGATTGGTGGTGCAGCTCACAGTGCCAACCATACCGTTGTCTACGCCAGGCTGATCTCCAAGGGTAAAGATTACGGTGTCAAGACCTTTGTTGTTCAGTTGAGAGATTCAGACTTCAACTTATTACCAGGTGTTTCTATCGGTGACATTGGCTCTAAGATGGGGAGAGATGCCATCGATAACGGTTGGATTCAATTCCACAATGTTGAAATTCCAAAGGACTACTTGCTGCAGAAGTTCACCAAGATTGATGCCGATGGTACAGTTCACAACACTCCATTAGAACAAATCAGTTACAGTGCTTTGATCCAAGGCCGTGTTAATATGGTTCTAGATTCCCACAGACATGGTGCTAGGTTCATCACTATCCCAATTAGATATGCCATTGGTAGACAACAATTTGGTGATCCAAAGAATGAAACTCAAATCATTGACTACAGTCTACATCAATTCCGTTTAATTCCATACTTGGCATTGATCTACTTATTGGCACCAGCTTCTCAAAAACTATACGCTGATTACAATCAAATCTTGGCTGAATTATACGCCGGTAAAGACATCAGAAAGACTATTGTTGATTTGAAGAACTTGTTTGTCACTTCTGCTTCCTTAAAGGCTTCAAACACCTGGCTAACTTCACAATTGATTGATGAGGCTAGACAAGCTTGTGGTGGTCATGGTTATCATGCATACTCCGGTTTAGGTCGTGCCTTCCAAGACTGGTCAGTTCAACAAACATGGGAAGGTGATAACAATGTCTTGTCAATCAATGCTGGTAGATCTATCATCAAATACTACGAGGCTGCTAAGAAAGGTAAAAAGCAAGGCGATGATTTCCAATACTTGTCTGAAGAATTCGGCAATGACGTCTTGGACATCAACAACTTGAAATCATACATTGATATCTGGAGTGCGATTATTATCAAGATTTCCCAGCATGCCTTGAAGATTGCCAATGGTGACTGGGAATCTGTCACCCAAGAACGTTTATTGTTATCCAAATTTAACTCCAACCGTTACTTGTTGGCTTCATATTTTGAGAAACTAAACGGTATTGATGGCAAAGAAAAAGAGGTGTTGACGTTGTTGTACAGATTATACTCATTGTTCTTTATTGACAAGTACAGTGGTGCTTTCCTACAATTCAATTTGTTTGCTCCATCTAAATTGGCTGAAATCCAAGCTGAAATCAAGAAATTACTATCTGCTATTAGACCTCACTTAGCTGGCTTAACTGATGCCTTCAAATACCCAGATGGTGTTATCAACTCTTCCTTAGCCACTTTCGATGGTGATTTCTACAACACTTACTTCGGTGATGTTACTAGAAACAATGGTAAAGGTACTAAAGCACCATACCTAAATGTCTTGACTGATACTTTAGGTAGAGACTCCAAGGAACAGAGGTTATCACAGTCAAGAGCTGAAGATGTGTTGAGAAAGCTGAGTAAGTGATTCGGTTAATCCTGTCGTTGATATTCAAAATGCGTATTTATTTGATCTAGTTTATGATCGCCTTTTACATACTGTATAAGAACCATTATGAGTTATTGAATAAGATGTAGTTCAGTGCTGTTATGAACGACTCGCTCTCCCACTCTTCCATACTGTTTCAAGAATATTAATACAGGAGTTCTAGATAAGAAGAAGGCAATCTAATTGTCGTTTATTTGACCATTTTGCCAGGCCCTCAATAAAAAAAATGTGCCAACTTTAAAATTTCCCGTCAAAATATTAAATATCCAGAAGAAGGAAAATAACTGATCAAATAGATCACTTACTACAGATCACTTACTACAGATCCAAAGAAGTATACGGTTCCCAAATATGTCCAAGGAAAAACTGGACTGCTATGCGATCCTGGAGATCCAGACCACAACGACGATCCATGATGTCACACCCATAGAGATCAAAAAGGCCTATAGAAAATTAGCACTGAAGTATCATCCAGATAAAGGGCATCCCGGAGGTGAGTTCATCTTCAAGGCCATCAACACGGCGTACGAGCAACTGAATGACCCTGTGGTCAAGATGGAGTACGACTCATGGTATGGGAGCCACTTCAGAAGGAAGACGGTGAGTGCTGCTGTGATAAAGAGGGCCATCGCTAAGAGAGATGGTGGTCCTGATGAAGAAAGAGACAGGACAGAAAGAGAACAAGAGGAGAGAATGAGACAGGAGAAAGAAGCAAAAAAGAAGGCTGCCAATGACGAGAGACAGAGGAAGAAAAAAGAAGCTGAACAAAAGAAGAGACAAGAAGAACAACAAAGACGACGCAAGGAAGCTGAGAAACGGGAGGCTGAGAGACAGAGGCAAGAGTTCTTACGACAAGAACGGGAAAAAGAGGAAAGAAGAAGAAAGAAAAAGGAAGAAGTCGAAAAAAGAGAACGTGAAGTTCTGGAGAAGAGAAGACAAGATGAACGAAGACGAGCTCAAGAAAGGCTGCAAAAGGAAGCTGAGGAAGAAAAAACAAGACAAAGAGCTAAATATGATGAAGAAAACTTGAGAAAAGCCAAGGTGAGATTTGCTCGTGTTCGAGAAAGAATGAATAAGAAGGCTTCACAAAGAGAAAAGGATGACATGGAAACTGAAGAACCTGATATTCCATATGACCCAAAGCTCACCAAAGAAGAGTACTTTGCCAGATTGGATCATTTACAAGAGGAATCAATTGAATCACACAGAGAAAGAGAAACTCTACAGGATGGAGCTGATGCTATCAAGAAGAAAGCTGAGATCCTTGAGAAATCTGCAAACGAAGCATTTTTGAAGGCACAGAAGAAATACGAAGATGCTATCAAGAGAGTAAACACCCAATTAGAAAAGGCAAAGAAACTATACAAAGACTCTGATCAAGCTCATGCTAAACTGGAGGAGACTCTAGAAGAAATTGAAAGTTTGGAGGCAAGATATGGGAAAGTGTATGGTGAACCAACGGATAGTGAAGATGAACCAGCTGAAAAGAAAGATGATGACAAAGATATGTCAACACCTAGCAAAGACTCCACTATTCCAACTGATGAGTTTTCCAAGTTTGATATCAATGGCAAACGGGATTCTTCGCCATTGTTCAATAAGCATCCTTTCAGTGAAACTCTGGGTCAGGAATTTTCGTTTTCCAACCCTAGTCCACCCAACACTTCTCAAAAACAGTCTTCACCAAACAAGCCTCTGTTCTATTTTAATGTCCAATTGCCTCCTCTGAAAGTTCCAGATGGGAAGTCGCCAGGTGCATTACCCAAAAGAAATCATTCAATGTTTGGTCAAGCTTCGCATCCAGCTGGATCATCAAGATCTCAAAGAAAGCCTCGAAAGCCTAAAACTGCATTCAGTTTTGATACCAATATTGATTCTGCTGACAATTCTGAGTATTTCAAATTCAACAAAGATTCTCATGCTCCAAAGACTAAACCACCCTTTTCCTTTGGTGAACCTCAGCCTTCTACAGCAGGCCCAACTAGAGACACAACAGGCGCACCAATTTCTTTCACGTTTGGTACGACTCATAATACTGCTGGTTTTGGCACAGCTGGATCCGGGTTTTCCTTCAAGTCAGCATCTACACCTGTCGCAACCTCAACATCAAGTGTTCCAGCTTCGTCATCTTCCTCAAATGCCAGTTTCAGCTTTTCTGGTGATAAAAGATCGTCATCAGGTAATTCCTTTGGCAGTATTAGCTTAGGCAGTAGTGGTGGTGGTTTCTCATTTGGTGGAGGATACTGACCTAATCTCTCCTTATGCTTTGTTTACCATCAGACATTCCTTAAAAAAAGGTAAAAAAGAGGTTTCGTTGAGTAGCTTGTATACAGTGTATCAATGAGTGCAGTCTTGGACTCTGGTTTTCAACCTTTTTGCATTATTCAATTCTATCTCCAATGATTCTATTTTGAGAAAGGATAGAAGCCTAAAACGAATATCTGGAACGCTTTGCATATTGTACCTTGCATATAGAATTGTTAGACCCCTCTCATTCTTAAAAGTACGGGAGTTTTCTAGAAGGTCTATTTCAAACATCATCACCTCTGAATTGTCGTATAATATCACTTTTGAGGTCCCAACAGAAATGCCCTGTAGTAATATTCTTTCTAAAACTTTTCTCACTCCTTTGTGTTTATTGGGTTCTTTCAAGTATCTCTTGAACCTATGCGAAATCTGACGTTTCAGTTCCATTATACAGCTTAAATATACCGTTGCAGACTTTTGGAGTTCACCTTGTGTATTTGGTGACGATCTCAAAGTGAAACCTAGACCATGATCACATTTGGTATGGAGATTGGCAAAATCAAGGTCAACCTGTTCCATGAGAAGCCAGTCTGACATTAAACTATCATTATCGATGAAGTTTTCTAATTTCAACTGAGGAAAGTATTTGTTGGTCTCTAAACCGAGATAATCTTGGGTCAATCGTCTATGGAAGTCTTTCAAGGAATCTGGGCTTGGAATGTCGCAAGTGTTCTTTTGTGAGTGGTATGCCTTTAAAAATGGTAAGAGTGGATGCAAGCACGTCAAATCAAACCACTGAGAGAGACCACGCTCATCAACCGCTTGACGAAGAGTCGGAGCGAGAGACATCAACATGGTACTCTCCGAAATGTCATTGGTAAACTCCTCAACAGTCTCTAGTTCCAAGTTTAGTGTTTCCATACAATATCTTTGATTAAATTCCGTTATTGAAAGTTCTTTGAAGACCATCTTAGGGATTGATGAGTCTTTGTGGAACTGTACCGAGGGAATATATGGTATAGATGGTGTTTCGCCTTTGAATGGGTTCAAATGGGGGTTTGTGAATGGAGAAGCAGGAATTGAGCGGCCTTTCCAATACTTTGGCTCCGTTTGAAGACGATTTGGTGGGTGAAGAAGCACACCAAGCATAGCAGATTCAGTGGAAATAGCTGAAACCTCACGAAGGGATGTCATTTTGTTGAAATTTGGCCCTGGGGTGTTTAAGACGAAAAGGCCGTTTGAGTTGAATGTTAGAAAGTCCTTTATTTTGGATTTATTGGAAGGATAATGCGTAGCATGGGAACGACATAGTGTAAGTGAACCTCTTGACTTGAATGATTGAAGCATTTTGAGCACCAGTAAAGCAGGAGAGAGAGAGAGAGCTAATTTGACACATCGGTTTTTTATCATTTTGACACATTTTCAGATTTGTGCACGGCTGAATAGTAGTGATAATAAGTGTCTGCAAAGATCATTAGTTGATTAGTTAACGACGAAGGGATACTACACACAAAAGTGAAAACACTGCATGAATCTCTTGAGAGGATGTACGTATATTCTTCAAACTGAATTGATAGTAATATCCAGTCGAATTTTACGACGTCACTCGGAGATTGCCTAAACTACCTTTGACTTGACGAAATACATTTAGTCATGAACAATGAAGATGCTCATATATCATATTCATTGATGTCTATTTATTATACACCTAGATCCTTTAGTTGAGCCATTTCTGGAGAGTCACTTGTCTCTATCAAATAGTCCACATGCTTCTTGATTCTACCACAAATTTCTTCTCTTGGAAGCTCTTTCCAGTCTTTAGGAATGATTTCAGAGTCACAAGCTAGCCACTGTGAGATCCTTGAGATCTTCAATTCCCAATCCAAAGGCAGTTGATCTTTGATCTTTTCTCTCGAACCGAATTGTCTTCTTTCATGACCATCAACTTCATAATCGTTGCTTTGTAAGTTCTTCTTAGCGTTGAACTTTGGTGAATGGATATGTAAGAATTGGACTTCTGGTTTTGGCATTTGAATGGCTTGATGAATTTCATCTCTTAACTTACCGGTGTATTCAAAGTTTAAGTGTAGGTTGATTCTAGAATCCAAGCCCTTGTCAATCAAGTATTTCTTAGCAGCTTGATAGTAGTCATAATCTTGCTCTGGATCATATTGGACCATAGTAGTATCTTGCCAGCCACCAGCATGGTCATAGCCGTATAATAAGGGGCGTTGTTTAACAAAGTAGTATTGTTCCTTGAAGACAGTCAAACCCGCAATGAAAGTGTCTTTGTCACCAATACCAACAGCACCTTGACCCAATAGGAAGTAGTAGTATTTGAACCCAAACAAGTTGTAATAGACAGTAGCCAATAGAGCATTGTGATGTTGCTTCTTGTTGATGGCTAACTGACCAGCTTCACAAGTGGAATCTGGAATGGCACCTTCGAGATCTGATAGTTGAGACTGAGAACGAGGTGGGTTTGGCTTTTCAGGGTCAACACCATCTTTTCTAACAGGTTCGCCAATTTCAACACCTGCAATCTTATAGAAGTATGGTGAAATAGTTTGTCTCCAGAAATCTGGCCAGATCACATAACCAAATTGTTTATATGGTTTGGAGTCTAAGATGTAGTCTGGGTCTTTGACTGCCAAGTTGTCAGCATCCAACAACAAGACTTCCTCAAACGTGGAAAGGAATAAACCAAGTACTTTTAGTTCATATTTCTGTAATTTTAGAGTTGCAAATGTTTCTTCACCCACAATCTCCTCCATGATCATACATTTGGCATTTAGTTTAGGTAGTAATTTCTCACATACATCTTCGTCATATTCAGATTTATCAGTCAACATAAGTTGTAATGGTAGCTGAGAACCTGTTTCCCTTAAGGCTCTGATTGAAGTTAGAGCAGTACCTAAGAAACTACCACCTCCAATCATGACAATACCTTTCCCATTAAAAGTGTTGTCTGGGTAACTAAAGTCCAAGATATCCAATTTCAACTGATCGTGTTTCTTTTTCAACTCGTTGAATTGTTCATCTGACATCTTGGTGAATTGGTCCAAGAATTCGATGGTGAATGTTGGATTTGGAATATCGATATAGAAATAAGATGGTGCCTTATCATTTAATTGAATGTCTTCGATTCCCTGTGGTTTGTTCTTCAGGAAAATATCAACAGCCTTTCTGAAATAGGTCTTTGAATCAGTCTTTGAATCAGTCTTTGAATCAGTCTTTGAATCAGTCTTTGAATCAGTCTTTGAATCAGTCTTTGAATCAGTCTTTGAATTAGCCTTTGGTACATTTGGAGTAGCGCTCTCTTTTTCGATAGTTGACTCTGAACTAGTAACAACAGGCGGAGCTTTGACGTTAGTACTAGTTGAGTCTGGGTTCGATATCCCTTGACCCAGAGGCGGTGTAAAGGGGATAATAGGTTGATCGTCACCAGGACTAGAAGATTCCTGACCCGAGTGGCCAGGAGCCTCACCATGGCCCACTTTCTCTTCAAAAGTCTCGTCGTTCAATGATGTATTGGTATTGGTTGGCAGTAGATAGGTGAAGGTCACCTGCAGAAGCACAACCCCAAGAAGCAGCTTTAGGATGTTCTTCCTAGTGGACAATCCGCCCAGAGTAGCAGCGTTGACCATCTTTGGGAGACTCACAGAGACAAAGAAGGGGACACTGACACGAGAGAATCTGCTCTGTTTTGCTGGTAATTTTTTTTTCATGTCATTTTTAGTCCGCGTTTCCTCACACGCTGCCATGACTCCCCGTGTCAATAATCAATCACGTGATGTCTGGAATAATTATCCTAAGCTCTAAGAAGGGTTTGAAGTTATAGGCTCATAGGGCAGACATAACGAGAACATTCAAATTTTTGAGACCAGTTATATCTTTCTGTCCCAAAAGAAAAAAACTACATACTGGGAATATAGGGGATAATATTAACCTGCATTTATTGAGCTCTACCAACAATGTGATAGGCCCATTTAAAATAAATAGAATATGAGTAGACAACATAACCCAAAATAATAACTAAACTAACAACAACGGACGTATATAAAACCAGATAAGCAAACATGTAAATAATATAAAAAAAAGATGCATTCGTAAAAAGTGGTACTGTAGGGTGAGGAAAGTGATGCAAACCTAACAGAAGAATCTCCAGATTTTGATATGCAATGGAGAGTTTCTGATCATTTCCTTCTCTTCAGCGTCTTCTTGAGCTAAGACATCAGAATCAAAGAATTTTCTACCCTTGACTAGATCAATTTCTTCAGCTGGGATGAACAACTTCCAGTTCTTAGTCCATAACTTGTGACCAAAGTAAAAGACAATAGCAACAACCATACCCAAGTAACCTTGGAAGAAGTTTTCAGCATCAGCAGAACCACCACCACCAATTGGCCATAAAGCGATCCAGAATTGAGCAAATAAGATCAAAACGTTAACGACAAAGGCGAACCAAGAACCAGCAACACCAGTCTTGGATAAGTAACCTAGGTCTGCCAAGGATTGACCTTGGGCCTTAATGGCGGCTCTGAATCTGATATGGGATAAGACGATACCAGACCAGGTCAAGATTTGGGATAGACCAGAGATGGCCAATAACCAGTCAAAGACTTCTTCTTGTTTTTTATAAGCGGCAATAAAGGAAAAGATACCCAAGATGGCAGAGATCAATAGACATCTGGTTGGTCTACCTTGCTTATCAATGTAGTTGAACCATTTTGGAGCGTAACCTTGTTCAGCCAATGATAATAGGGTTCTTGAGGAACAGTAGAATGCAGAATTACCGACAGACAAGACAGCCAATAAAATGACGGTGTTGACAATGTGTGGGACAACGTTGACTGAGGAGACAGCAATGACGAATGGAGAAGCGTTGGTCTTAGCAGAACCGGCAGCCCCTAATAATCTTGGAGAATTGTATGGAACCAGTAAACCAATCATAAATAATGGAATGACGAATAAAAATACAACTCTGTAAATGACTTGCTTAGTAGCAGCAGGGATGGATCTTCTTGGGTTTTTTTGTTCAGCAGCGGTTAAAGCCAATGATTCGGTACAACCTAAGGAGAAGGCAGCGTTAATCAAGACAGCACAGACACCTTTGAATGAGTTGGCAAAGGCACCTGGGTTATGCCAGTGTTTAGCACCAATGTAACCGTTACCAGTACCACCAACAGCCAAGATGATAGATAAGATGGTGAAACCACTCAACATCAGAACTTTAGCAGTGTTGAAGAAGAATTCAGCTTCACCATAACCAGCAGAACCATAAAAGTTAATCAAAACAATCAAAGTGTAAAAAATGGCAATGAAGGCATCTGGGTTGATGGTAGTGGTCCAGTATTTGATGGTCATTGATGCCGTGACCAATTCTAAAGGCATAACACATAACCATTGGATACAGTAGTTCCATGAGACAGAAAAGGCGAATGAAGAATCAATCAAGATGGAAGTATAAGCATTAAAACCACCAGATAAATCAGAGTAAGCGACAGCCATTTCACCGGCAGCCTCCATAACGTTAACCAGCATGATACCAACAACAATGATACCAATCAATAAACCAGCTGGACCACCCTTGTTCAAAGAACCACCGGAACCAACCAACAGACCGGTACCAATACCAGTGGCCATTGAAATCATTAACATATGACGAGTGGAGATGGACTTGTTTAATTTTTCACCTTCATTTCTAAATTTCGAAATCTCAGCTCTTTCAGCTTCAGATAGACTTGGATCAATGTCATCTTCCATTCTTTTGAAGGAGTCAACCATTCTACCAAGGAAGCCATTTGGAGATTGACCTAGAGTGGTTTTTTCAACGACTCCAGTTTCCTGGTTGATGGAGCCTTCACCTTTACTGTCACTAGAGGTGGAGAAGACTTCAGCTTTCTTACCCATGACGAATAGAATGTTAATTGTAAGTAATAGAGAGAGAGAACAAGAGAGGGCAGTTTTCAATGAGAAGTGAAAATATGGGATATATGATGACTTAAATTGGATTTTCCGAAGAGAGAGTGAGTCTTGTGATAGTCAGGAAAAAGAAACATGAGTGACATGCATGAGGGTACAATTGAGAAAGATGACATATCAAAAAGAAAATGCCAGATTGTCCGCCATACTGGAGGCTCGTTTTGCTGGGGGAGAACGGCCAGGGGGCTCAAAGCACAATCTGGGACCAATCAGGGCCCCGCTTTGTGTGTCCAAATGGCTCTTTGTGTCCCTTTAGTATGCCCTTAAATTTGGCCGTAAGGAAGTAAAAGATGGAAGAGAGTTTCCTGCCAAAGTGCCTCAAAGGCCCCAACCGGAACAATTTCACACTGTTTCTGCAGGAAAACGCACGTTCTGCACTAAAAAATTGCCTTTTGATCTTCCAGAAGGACGGCACTGCTAAAAACGAAGGGCATTAGTAGAAAAAAAAGTAAAGGGCACCAAGGGCACCAAGGAGAAGGACAAATAATAAGGCAAATAACAGGCCACCGGCACCGGAGCAGCACCAGGAGCCTTTTAAACTAAACTTCTCACGGCGAGTCACACAGCGGATATTCTGGCAAGGCTCTAGAGAGACTCCAGGGCCACGGGTAGGCAACAAGGCCTCACGTGCCCAGTGCTCGCAACCCCGTCAAAAGTTCCCAACATAGATTTTAAAGAGAAGGCTCAACTTCACAGTTCACGGTTCTATGCTCCCAGAAAATAACACAAAGAAGCCAAAGACGCCATAAACACCCGCAAAGCTCTGGGGTAATTCACTCACGGAAACCGTTGAGTTTACTGGCAATTCCCCCGAGGCTTGATTGTGGGGAATAATAATAATGTTCTGATATCTAATCCTGGGCTAAATTGGTCTTTTTTTTCCCAATTGGCCCTTTTTCAAAGATGTGGTTGATACTTTTATATCTTCACTATTGTCTCCAGATCATCCACACCAAAGAAACGAGATTTCGTGTAGTTTATATACATACCACCTTCCTCTTTATCACATGCCCTTGGCGGCTGTTGAAATGGCCAGTATCCTGACTCTGTACTATACTCCCACTGACTCTGTGACAAAGATTCGACTCTGCCATGCACTGTAATGGACTCTGTTCACTTCCTTGCGATAGTAAGACCCTGTTTAGCGCGGGAGTCAGAATATTTTTGGACCCTGGACAACATCAGACACTGGTACGAGACCTTGTACAGCGGGTTTACTGTCGTCTTTGAGCCATTATTATTAGTTGCTCGGTTATTCAAGGTGTGTTTTAAAAGGCGTCTTTGACCTATGTTAATACCAAGTGGCATCAAACATTACAGTGGAAAGATGAATATTATTGGGAATCTCATTTGCCACACTAAGGTAGTTACTGGTGCCATAGCGTATTACCTTGTTGGATAGTGCCTCAAATACTACTACTACTACTACTAGTATCTCATTTTTCATCATATCGTACATTATCATACCTTAATTGACAACGTTCAAATCACCAAAGAATAACACCTTGACTGCGATGATGAATCCAAAATGAGCAACACCAAGGGCACCGACTAAGAAAACCCCCAATTTCTCATTCCCCTGTGCCAAAGCTGAGTTCTTGGTCACTGGATAGATTTTGGTAAAGATACTAGCCGAGCTTACGATACCACCGATCAATACACTAGCCCATTTCAACACTGAACTCAGCAATCTATGGTTCACCAACAACCCTCTCAGAATGCTTAATATAGCAGCTGGGATCCATGCCGAGTTGGCATATCCGTAGATGGAGACGATCTTACTCAGTGCGAAGAACGCTGTTAGTTTGAAGTAGTAAGTGGACAAGATATAAAACACAATAGGAACTATGAAAGTGTAACCATATAGTAAACTGATGGCCCCTGTCAATAGATTGAAATTATACTCATACTTGTCATCACCGCCTTGGATCCATTTCACCAACAAGTTGGAACTAGTATTGGAGAAGAAAAGGATAAAGATCACAGTGGCACTAACCCAAATTGGACCGTATAAATCACCCAATTCATCCTGTTTATCAACACGACTGAAAAAATTCACAGAGTCAAGAATGTTCTGTTGGAAATCGTTCGTGTTAATATTGAAATAACGTCTGTAATAATTAAGTGAAAAGATCGAGCCTGTGAAATCATTGTTTATGTTAGGGGTTTGACTACTTTGAGTAGCGGCACCTGTAATCGTGGTGGAAGGACCTGAATCGAAAGGTGTATCATCGTCTGGTGGGATATAAGCTTGTGCACCAATGTCTGCACCAATGTCTGGAAACTGTTAATAAGCCAGTCGAAAAGTGGTATTTAAACACACACCCATACTCACCATTAACACCTGGTTTAAGTGTCAAATCATCATCATTTTCTAACCAATTAGGGTTCTAAATCTCCGTGTTAGTACTCCATCCAACAAGGCAATTGATATGTCAAACATACATCAAGTTCATCATCCAGCAGATTGGAATGATCGTTGCTCATCTTGCAATTGGTTCGACCTTTGTTCAAGTATGGCCTTATTGCTTTGGCTATGTTTTCCATCTTTCAAATCAGAAAGAATCCGATATTCGCGAAAATCCCACAATGGATTATGTGATCCGGTAACGACACAGGAAATACAATAGTATTACCAGTATGGATATAGACAGGCTTCGGTAATCGGACACTTTTATCAATGACACGTTGCATGGACAAAGCTGGCACTAATTTTGTTGTAGATAAAATGAGGTTCATTAAAACTTGTGACATTATAAAAGACGATATTATTCTATATACTTTTGAGGGACCTAATTACAGGCGAGTTCTCTCATTTGCAGACTGTTGCACTTGGTTTAATAGATTGTTTTCTCTTAAAATCTTTTCCAAGTTGTCATAAACTTGTCTATCGTCTTGAACAGCATCTTCCAAACCATATTGAATGATTGACCAAACACCGTACAGACCAACCAAAGTTGAGATGAAGAAGGCAATATAACCTTTCAAGGTGAAACCTTCTGGTAATGGGGCAGGTTGTACAGGTTCATTAGTCAGGTCTAAGTAGTCAACGTTACCAGCAGCATTACCTTCAATTGGGATACCACCAGCTTTACAATTCTCATAATAGTCATCAGGTGGGGTTTGTTTTTGTAATGCAATTGGGTCTTCAATGAACACAGCGGCAAGACCTTGTTCTAGATGCCAGTCAACATGACAATGGAAGAACCAAACACCAGGGTTATCAGCTATAAATCTTAGTACAACATAACCCAATGGTTCCACGACAACAGTGTCTCTAATTAATGGATATTCAGGATGTGGTTCATGATCTTCGGGATCATATGACACTGGGTCTTCTTCAAAACCTTTAGATTTGGCCACAACTTGGAAAACATGTCCGTGCAAGTGGAATGGGTGTCTACCATCATCTTTGTTGTTGACCACGATTTCCACAATCTCATTTGGCTGTAAGACATAACCATTGATGTTTGAACCGTAGATAGCGCCGTTTGTAGCTAATTCACCGGATTTCAAGACCGTGATCAGAGTTGGGACTTTTGGAGCAACGTAAGTGATGTTGTTGAAGAAGGCATAGTTAATGCCATCACCCAAATTCTGCATATCAACGTCCAAAGTGACTCTGAAATCAGGTTCTTCTAGTAGTTCAATCTTTTCCAATGGTTTCAAGTTGAAGTCGTTAAAAGTCTTCTTTAACTCCTTGTGGGTCTTCTCTGGCAATGGTTGCTCATCATTGTAGACCAAATAACTTCTTTGTTCAAGTCTCAGATCTTCTGGGATCACATCAAGCATGGTGTCATCAAATTTCTGAACGATGGCGTAGTTCTTATCCTTGGTCGATTTGGATTGCACCAAAACACCATATCTTTGAGCAGCAGACATGTATAAGTAGTCAACTTTATATGGTTCAACGTAAACACCATCTACTTCAACGATGGTCAATTCATGGTCTTCGATGTAAAGGTATTGAGACACAAATAGACCCATGTTGATAAATCTTAGGAAGTAGGTCTTGTCAGTGTCAAAGTAGATTGTAGCATTAGCAGTGTCGTTCAATAACAAGTTTTGTGGGATTGGTTCAGCACCAGTTGGGTTGTACCTGTTTAAAAACACACTCGCCACATCTTCGTATTCGGCGTGGTAATGGTCGGCAATGGTGATCACTTTCTCCTCGTCAAACTTAAATGGAATATCCTCCAGTGCATCGTGGACGATAAAGGGAGCTCTGAGACCATCCCCATACTGGGAGCCGGTGTGTGAGTGGTACCAATAAGTACCCGCTTGGTCTGGGACTGTGAAATTGTATAAGTAGGTATCACCAGGCTGAATAGGACATTGTGTGACAAATTGAGGGCCATCCATGTAGTTTGTGCCGTTCATGAACAAGCCGTGGAAGTGAAGAGAGGTGTTCTTGTGCACAAGGCCATTTGTCAAGTAGATCTGGACCCTGTCGCCCTTGTCAACATGGATTTCAGGAAGTGGCCATTGTCCATTAAAGCCAATCACCTGCTTGTCTTTGAGGCCGTCTGGGTTGGCCGTAACATAGGCGGCTGTGAAGTTGAATGTGTGTGTCTTCGCCAGCACCAACTGCGCTATGAGCGCTACCAACAGGAGCTGTAGCATGTCTTGTATTGGTTTTGTGTCAAGTCTTCTGGTGAGGTTTAGCTGAATCAATTTTTTGGGTGTTTTCTTTTTTTTTATTAGAGACTGCTTATGTGATCATGATCGAATATTAGTGGCCTTATAGAAACAGAGAGGAGTTGTTCAGGGGACAGAGTTGAAGCATTGAAGACACCGGAATTATGTCCGTATATACCTTTAATAATGTTATATGATGTTAGTGTTAGCTGCTGCAAATTTCCAGACAATCCCTATGCGCAAAACTGAGCAAATAAACTGGCTTATCTTCGTCAGGTAATTAATTAACAATGAACAAATAGAATAATTAAAAAGCCAGAGTATGCCCGCATCATCATAATATCAGTCAGGTACAACGATGTGGGAGGAAGTCTTTGTACGTTACTACCAAAGTCTGTTATGTTTCATGGAATTAGAATCACCCATGCACTAATATTTGTTCGACTTCAAGCTCCAATCAGGAAGAACAATGGTTGCACAGACCAAAATATTTAGATGTTATAGAAAACGAGAAGAACGGCCCAATTACATTTCTTTAAGTTGAACTCGAATTGCTTCTCACGTGCTTCTCAGAATCATCCGACTTTGGTCAACTTTCGTTGTGTCCCAGCTCCCAAATGATGTAGGAGGTTGCACCTTCCCACTCTTTTTTTAATATGATCCTCGGAAAGATTTACGCACCAACTCAAAATCCTGGGGTAAACCATATAAAAAGAACCTCCATCTCATGTTTTCCAAGTTTCACCTCTTTGCTGCCATATAACCATCCACAAATACTCTGAAATGTCCGCCTCATTAGCAAATCCATCCATCGTCCTTAAGAAAAAAGGTGAAATTGTCCTGGAAGACAGACCTGTGCCTACAATTGATGACGACTACTATGTCAAACTAGCAATCAAGAAGACTGGTATTTGTGGCTCCGATGTCCATTACTATACACACGGTTCCATTGGCCAATTCGTTGTCAAGGCTCCAATGGTGCTAGGTCACGAGTCTGCAGGTGTTGTTGTCGAGGTTGGTAAAAAGGTCTCGAGAGTTAAAGTTGGCGACAGAGTTGCCATTGAACCTGGTGTTCCAAGTAGATACAGCGACGAGACCAAGAGCGGTCATTACAACTTGTGTCCACACATGGCTTTTGCTGCCACTCCACCATACGATGGTACCTTGGCCAGATACTACCTATCACCAGAGGATTTCCTGGTCAAATTGCCAGATCACGTCTCATTAGAAGAAGGTGCCCTTGCTGAGCCTTTAAGTGTTGCTGTCCATTCAGCAAAACAAGCAGGGATTACATTCAACTCCAAAGTCGTTGTCTTTGGTGCTGGGCCTGTTGGTTTATTGACCGGTGCCACAGCTGCTGCCTACGGAGCTACTAAAGTCCTGGTTGTCGATATCTTTGACTCCAAATTGCAACTTGCTAAGGAATTAGGTGCCATACACATCATCAACTCATTGAACTTCAAGGATAACTTCAAAGAAGAAGCCCTAAAGCAATTAGGTGGTGCTCCAGACGTCGTTATTGAATGTTCAGGCGCTGAAATCGCCGTCCATAACGGTATTGATATCATTAAGGCCGGTGGCACTTACGTCCAAGTTGGGATGGGAAAAGATGTCATCCAATTCCCGATTGCCGACTTCACAGCTAAAGAATTGACTTTAAAGGGTAACTTCAGATACGTGTATGGTGACTATGCTGATGCCGTTGAATTAATTGCCAGTGGAAAAGTTGATGTCAAGAAGATCATTACACACAGATACAAATTTGATGATTCCAAGGCCGCTTATGACAACGTTTTAGAGAATGGTAAGGATGTGATCAAGACGATAATAGATGGTCCTGAAGGTGATGATGGTTTGTAATTCATCACCAGTGCTCTTTATAAGACCTGAAAATGTCGAGAGTATTCTTTTTTACTAATCATTAACTGTGCATGTTTACGTCCATAGATATATCTATCAGAGATCTAATCTTGAACCTATATACAGAACTATTATCAAACTATAAAACAGTCATTACTTCTTTTCTTCAGCTAGTTTCTTCTGGTGTTCAGCAATCAATTCCTTTTGTAAATGAACTGGAGCTTGAGCGTAGTGTTTGAATTCCAAAGAGAATTCACCCTTACCTTGAGAAGCGGCTCTTAAAGAAGTGGCAAAACCAAACATTTGGTTCAATGGACATTCGGCAGTGATTGTGAATTCATCTTGACCATTTTCAGTATCTTGGATGATAGCAGTGGCTTTGTTCAACAAACCAATAACGTTACCTTGGAATTCATTTGGAGCAGTAACAGAGACATTCATAATTGGTTCCAAGATGACTGGGTTAGCCTTTAGGAAACCTTGTTTGAAAGCAGCTAGAGTGGCAGTTCTGAAAGACATTTCGTTGGAATCAACAACGTGGATAGCACCGTCATTGATCAACATATTGACACCAAGAACTTTATGACCGATCAATGGACCCTTTTCAATAGCTTCTTCAAAACCTTTTTTACAAGCAAGCAAGAACTTTTCTGGAATCTTACCACCGACAATTTGAGCTTCAAAAGCGTTGTTACCTTCAACTGGGGACATAGTACCAGCAACCTTAGCGAATTGACCAGCACCACCAGATTGTTTCTTATGAGTGAAATCAAAGTCAGCTGGCATAGTAATGGCTTCACGGTAGGAAACTTGTGGCTTACCAGTGATGCACTCAACACCATACTCACGTTTCATACGTTCAACGTAAATTTCCAAATGCAACTCACCCATACCTGAGATAACAGTTTCTTTGGATTCACCATCGTATTTGACTCTGAAAGTAGGATCTTCTTTTTGGAAACGGTTGATAGCCTTGGAGAAATTGGTGGTATCCTTGGACTTTGGAGTAATGGATAAGGAAATGACAGCATCTGGAACAAACATGGAAGACATAGCAATTTGAGTGCTACCATCAGTGAAAGTGTCACCTGAAGAACAGTCAATACCGAAAGTGGCACAGATTTCACCAGGACCAACTTCATTGACATCTTCCATTTCTTCAGAGTGCATACGCACTAAACGGGAGACTTTGACCTTCTTACCAGTTTTGACGTTGGTGATGAAGCCACCTTTCTTCAAACGACCTTGATAGACACGTAAATAGGTCAATTGACCGTATTTACCTTCTTCTAATTTGAAAGCTAGACCGACAAATGGTTCTTTGGAGGATGGGATCAGTTCAACTGGAGTTTCACCTTGCTTGACATCTAAACCTTTGTTCAAGATTTCGGAAGGATTTGGTAAGTAGTCACAAACAGCATCTAAAACTTGTTGAACACCAGTGTTGGCTAAAGCAGAACCCATCAAGACAGGGGTGAATTTTCTAGCAATGGTTGATCTACGAATAGCATCCTTGATTTGCTGAGCCGTCGGTTCTTTTTCTTCCAAGAATAATTCAGTGATCTCATCATCAACATCAGCTAAAGTTTCAATTAATAAGGCACGTTTTTCCTCAACTAGATCAACTAGGTCAGCTGGGACTTCTGCTTTTCTAATGACTTCACCTTGAGGACCTTCGTTGTATAAAGCGACTCTGTCAATGATGTTGACCACACCTTTCAATTCAGATTCAGCACCGATTGGGACTTGAATGGCAGCGGCTGGGGTTCTCAGTTTAGCATTAATTTGTGCAACAGCTTTGAATGGATCAGCACCCATTCTGTCCATTTTGTTAATGAAAGTAACTCTTGGAACATTATAACGACGCATTTGACGATCAACGGTAACAGTTTGGGATTGAACACCAGAAACAGCACAGACAACTAAGACGGCACCATCAAGAACTCTTAACGCACGTTCGACTTCGATTGTGAAATCAATGTGCCCTGGGGTATCGATCAAGTTGAAATGTAGATTTTGACCATCTTTTTCCCAAGAACAATAAGTAGCAGCAGATTGGATAGTGATACCTTTTTCTCTTTCTAGATCCATGGAATCCATCTTAGCACCAACATTATCACGGCCTCTAACTTCATGGATAGCCTTGATTCTACCGGTGTAGAACAAGACACGCTCGGTAAAAGTGGTTTTACCGGAATCAATATGGGCAGAGATACCAATGTTACGCATTCTAGAGGAACTGGCAAGGTCTTCAGCAGGTAAGTTGGAGATTATCTTGTCAATGGAGACCTTCTCTTCTTCATAAGTGCGTCTGACAGTAGTGCTGTGAAGCAGTCTTTTTTGGGCAGCGAAAGCCGGTAGACGAAGGGCGGTGCTTACACTGCGCAGGACCCTGGACATCTTGTAGAGAGGCTCTGAGAGTTTGGTAAACAACCGAAGAATTTCTATCTTTTCTCGAACTGCTTTCTATCATATAATGGCATCTTGAAAAAAAAAGTTGATGGAAAAAAAAGTGTTCGCGAAATGCGCGAATCCGTTTTGTATCATGAAATATTTTGGTATTAAATATCACATTCTTACATAGTTTACATAGTGAAAGGCTTCAAACAAAGAGTTCCAAGACCAGGAATTGGCCATGGTAGAGCTAGAGGACGAGGATTTCCATGGTAATATTCCGAATTCTGAAAAATCTGGAATATTTGAGTGGAATGTGGACGACGCTGATGTGGAGATTCAAAGATACAAGGGCCAGTATGGTGCCATAAGGCACAAGATTGCTTCGAGTCCCATTGTACAAGCCATCTACAAGCTGAGGTACAGTATCAACAAGCCCATAGTTGGCCTGGAAAATGAGAATAGAGAAGAGGATGGCTCCGTCCTTACCGCTAAGAGTGAGTCGAATCTAGTGATATCAAGTGTAACAGTGCTAACAAAGATAAAGTGTTGAGAGAATTGAAACCCACCAACGACTCTTATGACCTGGAGACAGACAGTTTTGATGACCTAGAACATGAGATGTTGCATTATACCAAAGCTGAGGTGAACAATGACCCAATCGAAGTTGAAAGAGATGCCGATCTTGTTCATGATTTAGCGGAAATCTTGGTTACTGTTCAACGATCATCAATCAGAATAAATAATGAGGTAACTTATGAGCTTACGAATTCCATAAGATCATCTAATATACTACGCGGGGCTGAGCTATGGAAGGGAAACACCGATGAAGATTCTTTGTTGATTACATTGTCATCAGGATTCTTGCTTGTTATCAGGTTTTTCTCTTTAGATTCAACTGTCAAACCATACGTTGTTCAATGGTGGAAGACAAGCCAGAGCGAGCGAGAGTTTGCAAATGTCAGTGATATTGGTAGGGAGATTCACACGCATAAATCAAGCTCGTCAGTTGCCGTCACTTCTTTGAAGGATTTAGTGAGGTTATACTATTGTGTACGAACTCCACATGGGATCATGCTTGATAGAGTACAAAACTTAGCATTTGATGGTACAATATTGCACTCATGCTTTCTGGAGCCAGTAAAAGAGATTGAAGAGAACAAGCATGTCTTCTTTGCCGCCCTGGTGGTGACATCTGAGAGAAGATACTTGATCAGACTCTTTGAATGGTGGTTGGACGAAGCGAGAATTGTGGAACACACTCCTCTGCTGTTGACTAATGATTTCGAAATCCCCGTGCACATGTTGCCTTTCCAAGATGGCCTTATGATGATTATGGAGAGAAAGCTAGTGGTTATCTCTGTGAACCAAATTCTATCTGCTGATTACGATTTCTTAACGACTGAACTCCCAGACTCTTTCCCTGTTAGCTACTTCAGACCTGAGACACCACTCTTCACCGATGACGCCACCAAGGAAGTTGTGATTGCTACGGAAGATGGGACCATTTACTCTACGATATTTCAAGATTCTAAACTCGAGATAAGGCCGGTATTAAAGATCGCAAAAATTACACAGTTCATACTTGAGAGGTCAGAGAATGGCTATGATCTTCTATTCGCTAGTGAGTTTTCAAATGGAGGGTTCCTCTACTTACCCTATGATACTGTTAACATAGGTGGAAGCTCATTTCCAACTGGCCAAGTTGTTGATAGCTGGGAGAATTGGGCTCCAATCTTTGATGTCGAAGTTGTTGACAGAAGGGATAAGTCTCAAGAACTATGGATTGCTCATGGTAGAAACCTTTCAAAGTTCAATTATGGTATCTATGCTGAGAAATTGATCACTGATTACAACCTAAGAAAGGCATACAAAGTGTTCAGTCATTCTGTTGAAGGAGACCTTTATTTTATCTTCTCCTACTTTGACAAGACACTGGTTTTTCGATATGATGGCGAAGAACTAATAGATATCCCGGATAGTGGGCTCGATTTGATTGTTTCTACAATTCACATATCAAGTTTAGAAAATATCTGCTTTCAAGTCACAGAGAGCTCGATTGTGATTGCTGACTTTGACTCTGGTCGGGTTTTGAGAAAGGATATCGATGACCAAATCATCTTTGCGGATTGTTTTGAGAACTTTGTATGCAGCATTGACGAGATCTGTGGAGTTAAGGAAGATCCGATCTACATGCTAAAGGTTTACAAAGCTGAAGGGATAATTGCTCTGTATGGGGAACCTATTAAGATTAATGAGAGGCTAAACTTTGTCAAGTTCCTGATGTTTGAAAATTCTTTGTTCATAGTGTTGGGGATCGAAAATGGCCTAGTGTTATACTTGAAGACCGAGGATGGGTTCATCAAAATTCAGAACATCCCCTTGTCATTCGCCGAACCTCATGACCTGATTGCTATTGATAATGTATTGTACATTACATCAAGATTTGGTGAATACGCTCTCTACGATATTTCAGGTACTTCAGATGAGATTACCATCAAAGAGAGAGCTACTGTTAATCTTACAGAAACCCCCCTGCAGGTCCACCTTGCTGAAGACTACATTATCTTGACCTCAAAGAAGATATGGAAGCTTCCACTTGGGAACACTACGCCTATTCCTATCATTTTCAAAGAACAGAAAGAGAGAATCATCTACAGCGCATTAGCGATAGCTCAAAATCAACTTGCCCTGTTGAGAGACGATGGATTCTGCATTGGGTCGCTATCAACCAAAATTGGACCTGTCTTGAAGACTATCAAACTGAGAGAAGTTCCAAAGAGAATCAAATATTTGTCACATCTTGGCGTCTTTGCCATCCTTACTGACTCAAGCATCATTTTCAGCAGCAAGACGATCAAACTAGATAGAAGGTTATACAGCAAAAAGAAGGAAATCATGTTTGAGGACGAAATACCCTTGTCAATTTCACAGTGGATTCTGCCAACCTCTGAGAAATCTTTCAGAAACTTACTGGTTGGCTGTGGCTCGAATACTGGTGGCTCACTGAAGATCATACAACCAAAATTCTCCCCAGAAGGTACTCACATCGTGGAAGCTTACGAGATCTTTAGTATCAAGACAGACGGTCCGGTTGTTTCTGCTGAACAATTTAGTGGATCAACTATCATCTATTCAAGTGGTAAAAATTTACTTTCTAGCAGTTATGATCTAGAGCTGAAGAAAATGAAGGCTCCAGTCGAGATTTACAATTTCGACTCACTTATCATGGGTGTTGATGTTAAAGATGATATGATCCTTGTATCTTCCAAGGACTACTCTATAACCACTTTCAGGTATAAGGATGGCTCTTTCAAAATGATGCATGACGACTCTATTCTTAGAAAAGTTACCAACAGTTTGTTGCTTGAAGAAAATGTCACAATAACCACTGACAAACTGCATTGTTGTATTACAGGGGTACAAAACCAACAGAACCGCTTCAAGACTTATGTGCCATTTGTACCAAAGCTAGTGAGATGTCGATTTATGCCCAATTGGTCCCAAGATAATACATTAAGATTCTTAACATTTGGTATTGGTGGTGATTTGCAAATTTTTACATTATTGGATAATCAACAGACATCGAGATTCGAACGCTACTACAGGAAAAACCTTGGTGTTCCTAAAATAGTGACGAAGAAAGGCTTCTGGGAGATAGGTGAAGGTCCATGGTCAAGTGATAGGAACTCGAGAACTTATGATCAAGACAAATTTTACCATGAATCATGCCCTAATGACTTGAAGGAATTACTGAACAGTATTGCCATATAAATATTGACTAATGAACGTTGTATTATAGAACACTAGACGTAATCTTTCTTGATTTTCTCTAGTAAGCTTTCAATTCTGGGACCCATTAAAGGTTGGCCGGTTCGTGTCTTTTGCGATATTCTTTCCTTCCTTTTCAGTCTTTGTTCCTCTCTCTCTGTCGATATTTTCTTCTTCTCTTCTAGAGCCTCGATCCTCTTCTTTCTCGCAGTTTCCTTTCTTTCTTTAGCCATCTTCGCACGTTCTTGAAACGTCAGTTGTTTCTTTGCAGGATTTGTGTCATCTTTGTCAGTCCTTGCTTGTTTCTCTGGGACAGTCTGCCCTTCTTTCTTCAGTTCCTTGAAATAATTCTTTCTAAGTCTTGCCTTATGAACTAATGCCTGTCTAATTTCACGATCTGAACAGATCTGTTAGCAACATGATCCTATATGGCTAATTGGCACATGTACTTACTTTTGGACTCTCTACGGTCGATATATGGATTTTTCTTCTGAAATTTCTTGGGTTTGCTGTTTTGAATTGGCATATTGGATGATTTGTAGCTGAATTAAAGCACCTCTTCAGGTAGATAAAGATGATAGAGGTGGTCAAAAGATGTTAAATGTGTCTTAAACGTTCACAGATTAATTTTTTATAAGCTCATCGCCTTCGAGAGTTCCGAACCCTCGGATCAGCGATAATAATGCTTCAATTCAATTCAATATATTTTTTTCATTATGAAAACACCGAAAATTTATCAAAATCGAACAATTCTCGAGTGTTGAACCCCATTGTTCAAGCCGCTTCCTAAATATTCTGGTCACTCTTTTGTGTTGATCCAATAGAAAATCTTCATTAGGTTTAGCATTCGCCTTTTGGGTTGTTCGTTTTTGTTTTCATTACTGCTCAATCTCTCACCTTTTACCAAAGAGCCAATCGTGAACAGAAGTCGTATGTCACATCAAAGGTCCAGGCCAAACACAATATGAAGTTTTACGACATTTCATCCCTGAGGTATTCAAGCCGGCATGAGCTTTTGGAGTGGGCTTTAAAAAATTATGGGAAGACTGTTCGAACCTCACTATTACAATCCTCAATAATACCCAAACCTTTCCAGCCATCACTGCTCAGAGACCCATTAACCAAACTTGCATCTGCATTCAATCACAACAGCATAAGGCTGATACCTTCCAGAAACAATTCTACATCCACAAATCATGCCAGCATCACATCCACTATTAATCTTAATGATAACGAAACCAAAACTGCATTAAACCAAGAATTGTTACCATTGATCAATAAGTCCAAGAAGACCAAAGACGACCTTGAAAGCATACGATCAATTCTGTTGACAAAAGCAACTAGTCCCAAAGAGAGAAGAGAAGCTCTAGAAATGCTCCTAAAGTTCAAGAAGTATGATTGGGTTCAAGACATCCTGCAACTTAGCGATCTTTCATCATTTGATAGTCGGTTCATTTTGACCATGAGAGCAGCGTTATTTGGTGATTTTGAAACCATCAAAGCAATTATTACCACTTGGACGAAATCAGAGAGACTACTACTTCTCGATCAGGGTGTTGGGTTCCTTATTGACAAGGCTCAAAGACCCCAAAAGGCCTTTCTACTTTGGTCAACCATTACAACAGTCGACTATCCACTGCTGAACCTGGCCTCTTTAGATGACGTAAATCCATATAGATCATCACTGAGAGTCATATTGAAAGTGTTAAGAGATCCGAAAGATGTCATGGATGTTGCTTTGAACCATTTATCGACAGACGCTGCCAAATCCAATATGTGCTACTACCTCTCATTCTCCTTCAACAAGATTTCGTTAAAAGAACAGTCAATAAGAG
Source organism: Taiozyma bovis (assembly GCA_003707945.3). Classification (NCBI taxonomy): domain Eukaryota; kingdom Fungi; phylum Ascomycota; class Saccharomycetes; order Phaffomycetales; family Wickerhamomycetaceae; genus Taiozyma; species Taiozyma bovis. The sequence continues at coordinate 81,841 of PPMH03000016.1, read as the reverse complement.
TTTGGAATTCTACCCCAATGAAGTATCGCTCATCTTCGCATTTATCACACACTCTCCAAGCATTGTCGGCATTTCAAAGAAACCAAGAGCTTGTAAGCACTTTCAAGAAGTTCCCAAAGTTGCACGATATTCGCTCGAGAAGGCTGGCAATCAATGCCCTTCTTCATCTTCCGTTCTACAAATCAGGCTACTACAAAACATTCTTCAGTCTAATTCAACAAGAATCATTGTCTCCACAGCAACTAGACTACGTTCTGACAACTTTAATCTACCAAAAGAGATTGAACCAGTTTGATCAAATAACGGAGTATTATTCACAGAATGGTCTTGCGTCTGAGATTGACATGATTAACTACAAAATCAGACAATCGTCAAGGAAGGCTGGTATTTCCGAAGTCATTGAACAGGTCCGTAAGATATCAGCCATCAAACAAAAGCCAAATGAAGCAACATATACACTGCTATTCCAAGAATTTGCCAAAAATGGTAACTCAAATACCGTTCTCACAATGCTGAACAACATTTCACAGAATGGTACCAAGAAGCTAAGAATCAACCACTTTGCTCTTGCTATTGAAGCCTGTGCCAAAGCTATGGATGTTACAAATTCAGTGAAGGTTCAGAAGATGATGAAAGAAGCTAACATCACTCCTAACCATGCTATCGTTGAGAACTTGATGTCTTTGCATTACAACTTAAATGACTTTGATACGGTAAAGGAAATTTTCTTGGACTCTGCAATTCCAAAACCAACTTTGAGAATGTTGTCTATTCTAATGAATGCTCTGCTGATTAGAGGAGACTTCTTGTCAGCGAACATTGTCTACAGAACCATTAAGAAAAGAGGGTTTAAAAACACTCCAGGGTACTACCTGACACAGATAGAGTACTATACTACTCAAGGTCTATTTGGTGGTGCGTATGAAGTGATCAAGAAAATGAAAGTCAAGGGGGTGAAACCTGACATTCCACACTATTTGGCGTTGATGTCGTGTTTCAATCAGAATGGAAGATATTCCGATGCCTTAGAGGTCTTCAACATCATTGTTAGAGAGGGCCTGGGTACTGATCCATTGGTGTACTATCAATTGCTTGTCTCCTTGACAAAATTGGATTTGGTCAACAAGAGAAACTTCCAAAGACCTATTGAAGTTGTGGATGAGATTATCAGTGCTGCACAGAATAACGCATTAAACTTGAAGAACAGCTTGCCATTTCTTTCTATCAAACCTTTGGTTGATACGCTGGTGAAATTCTACAAACCTGATGATGCTTACAGAATCATGACCAATTTCAGAGTTGTCAATCCAGATTTCTCAGCTGAAAGAAGATTAAATTACATCAAGCAAGAATTGTTACTTTTCTCCAAGTCCGGTAAATGGGGGTCCTTCGCTGTCTCGTTTGATAACTTCCAACAGAGAATTGATTCACTTTTGACTAGTGATGGTACAGCCCCTGCTCCATTGAAGAAAGTCTACAATGGTGTTATCAAAGCTCTTTTCAAGCAAGCCAATCTGAGTAAGGAACTGCCAAAATTCAACAAGTACCTAGAAAAATTGATCTTTGAGCAAAAGTTTACATTTGACTCTAATAATCTGAATTGGGTTACTTCCCGTCTGGTGAGGAACAAAGAGACATTCCACGGGGCCTTGTTTATTATTGAAAAGAAGTTGGTGGGTGGGTTCATTGCCAAAAGGTTACTGAAGTTTGAGAAAATTGAAAGAAGATCCAAAAATGAGCGTTTTGTTTATCCGATTCGTCATGGTCATCTACTGAAGCCACGCATTACATTGGGATACATAAATGCTGATATTGTTAGAGGTGAAATCTACAATTACATATTAAGAGAATCCAAAAAACGAGACAGAGACGCGGTGATTGATGAGTTGAAGTCCAAATATCCACAGTTGATGAGAAACCTGCCTGAAATCTCGAAGCGACTAAGAAGAAGAGACACATTTTTGAGAAATAAGTGGGAAAAGTTGGGTCTTGTCGATGGTAAGAGACCGAAAGGCACTAAACCAAGCAAAATCAAGAATATCTGATGTTGCTTTATAATGTTTTTTCTTTAATGTGCTTGTTTTTTTGTTGTGTTTGGTTTCGAGGTTTGTTGTCATGAATATTGCATAAAGGGCTGTACATAGTTGGTTAGAAACCACAAGTCACATGCATAGATTATATCAAGAATAATAGATTTATCTTAAGCAAACTATATAATTTTATAAACCTTCAGTTTTGCTGTTGTTGCCTCTTCTTCTTCTTTTGTTTCTTTTCAGTCTTCTTTTCCTCACTTGGATTTGGAAATGTTATTAAAGTCTCACCAGTAGTTGAGCCATAGACAAGTGGACCAACGTATGGCTGGATGTTCCATTCTAGCTTCACATTGGCCTCCCTGTTTCTGAACGATTCTTCAACATCCCATACGGAATACTTGGAACGCTCATTAGAGATCGATAGGTTAGCTTTGTCCTTTGAAGTGATTATCTTGTCCCAGTATGTGACCTTGTTTGAAGCACCGTCAGATCTGCCTGGGTATTCGGCAGTCAAATATACAAAGACCTGCTTGGTGTTCCAGTTGAACAGTGGTGTCAGGTCTGATTCCAAATCGAACACTAATTTGTTGTTTTCTTTAGGCTTACCTTGGTTGGAACCAAATCTTCTACTGAATTTGACATTAGCAGCGCTTCCATCACTTGTTAGTAGGTTTATCCGAACTCAGAGTGACAGGTACTCACGGTATTATGTTGGTGATGGAACTCGGAGTAGCAAATGCACTGTCGCTGTACAGCTGTACCCAAGAGGAGATAGCGACAAAGGCAGCTAGGAAACCAACCAGGGTAAGGGAGAAGTTCAGCACGTGCTGGCCCCTTTGCAGAATGGAAAACATTTTCTGTTAATTGATACGAGAAATGCGTCTTCACTGTTCCTGTTCATGTTCATGTTCATAAGCGTGTTGTTCTTTCCCTTTTTCTTTCAAAGAATGAGATCCGGGTTTCTAGGCCTCGGTTTATAACATTGACACAAAACAGACCCAAACTTTTCCTCCACAAACCACAAACCACAGAGTCAGCGTAGAAGTCACAAAGACAGGTTGTTGTAGTGATGGTATTGTGGGAAGCTTTGGAATTATGGGAACTTGAAATACTGACTTTCCCATCTCTTTTGGGTGTTTGAAGTCTCAAGGGATCGAAAGCTATGGGTATGGGTAAAGCATACAACGCATGGCGCATTGTTCTGATATTGGCTCTAGGTGGTGTACTTCAAGGCCTTGAGACAACTTCCATGTCAATCTTCGTTGGATCCCATCAGTTTACACAGTACTTTGACAACCCTGGATCTCTAGCCCAAGGTGTTATAGCAGGTTCAAATCCAGTTGGAGCCTTCAGTATGTATGAGCCTAGATCACGCTCAAAGAGTGCAAATACTAACAGAACATCATAGTTGGTTGTTGGATAGCTGGATCATTGTCAGATCGATTTGGTAGGGTGATCACGTTTCAAGTTGCTAGCAGCATTTGGATCATTGGTTCAATCATCTCAGTATGTTCTGTGAACCTTCCTATGGTTGTCGTCGGTAGAGCTATCAAAGGTCTAACAGTTGGTATCTTCTCCTCCCTTTTACCTGTCTACATAAATGACGTTGTCCCAGACACAAAGAGAGGCAAAGCAACCTCAGCTATGCAGCTTTGTTTGACTGTTGGTATCATGGCGATGTTTTATATTTCTATCTTGTGCGATTTGATCAAGGATGAGAGATCCTTTAGATTAGCTTGGGGTTTAGAGATTATCCCTGGTGCGCTCTTTGCTGCTCTTGGATTTCTTCTACCTGAATCACCGAAGTGGTTGGCTTCTAAGGGTAAATGGGCTCAAGCGGCAGATGTTCAGAACAGCATTTACTCAGCTAATAACGTCCTGAATAGAAACCCCATCACGAGGCCAGCTAATAGGGATAAACTATTGCCTAAATCTGGGAATCTAGAGAAGATTGAAGGTGTCCTTGATGAATATGAAGAAAGTGCTAAAAAATGTACTTATGCTGACTTATTTCGGAGAGACTTGAGACCGCATGTGTTGACTGGAATGCTGACTCAGTGTCTAACGCAGTTGAGTGGTATTGGTGTTTTGATGTATTACTTGATATTTATCTGTGAGATGATAGGGCTCTCCGGTCAGACGAAGGTGTATTCCGCATCATTTCAATACATCATAAATGTTTTGTTCACTTTTATTCCCTTGTCATTTTTGCACAAGATGCGAAGAAGGGATGTTATTGTTTATGGAGCTTTATCCTTGGCGGCTTGCATTGGAGCCATTGGTGGTGTGATGGGTTACTATGGTCATGACATTGACCCAATTGAAGGTAATACGAGTATTGTGTGGGAAGTTACTGGAACGCCAGGGAACTTTTGCTTAGCTCTATGCTATCTATTTGTGGCCATCTTTGCCTCAACTTTGTCCTGTGCTGGTTGGTTGTATACAAATGAAATCTTTCCTGATAGGGTGAAATCAAAAGGTTCTTCTGTTTGCATGAGTGTATCTTGGATTATGAGCTTCATTTTGACCTTTATGGCTCCAATCTTATTGAAATACGTGAAGTGGGGTACATTTGTCTTATTTGCAGCTTTTTGTGCTATAGGAGCCTTGATAATTGGGTTATTTTGTCCAGAAACCTATGGATTGAACGAAAATGAAATCAATACCTTATTTGCCAGCCCACCAAACCAGGTTAACCCTGACATTGAACAAGCTGAATGTCCTACACACAATACAGAGACTGCAAAACGATTTCCTATTGTTCTCGAAGATGAATCTGAAAAAATTGAGGTGGCTGAGGAAGTTGAGACTGGGAAACTCGGTAGAAGTCGAAACCTGGATGAAGCTGCACAAACTGTTCCACCCACAAGGGAACCTCCACTGAAAGAAGATTTGAGAAGGGTTGTTTCCCTTAGAGCTGGACGAGTGACTGAAAGCACAAGTCCTAGTCCGCTTTCGAAAAGTGTCAGCTCACCATTTGGTAGCAATGAGCTAGCAGATGCAGCAAAAACGAAGGACTCAGGGCATTACTACAATTTAGGGTCCGACGATTCTCCTTTCCTCAATAATTATGATCAGGGTACTGCTCCTTTTGAGATCAACTAGAGTTAAAGAATAACTCCAAGTCAGCAATCAAAACAGATATAGATATTTTTTTCGCTTTGCGTATACTATTTCAGTAACCACAGCAACACCAAATCGCGACCTTTTCCGTTGTGTGTTTTTTTGTTTACATTTCTCGAGTTAAAGTCACAAAAAGGCATCTTAAGATCTGTCATATTTTGCTACCAGTCTCCAAGAATCTCCTCATAGCAAGCGCCAAAAGGAACTATTTACAATGGATAATGAGTTGGACTACATAATATCAGCCTATGCGTCCTTGAAACTAAGTGGCCCACTAACAGATGTCGGTTCCCCATTGAAGGACGTCAGTCTTAACCATTCTCCTTCAAGACTGAGCAAGATCTCACCCCATAAGAGGGGCTCTGCTATCATTAAGAGCAGTCCCAAGGAGATATCTAAACTCTGCTGGAGTGCTATTGAGCTTGGTTTGTCCAAAATGCCAAAAAACCATGAATCAAAGTCCCTAATACGACTCGTGTCCTCTGCATTTCAACAGTTGTACCAAATTGAAGAAGGTGAATCCAGATCGAAGTTGATCAAGAAGCACTATAGCTGTATCGTGAAGTTTGTTGATTTAGAGGCTCAGTCAACTACGTTGAGTTTCAGAAATTCGTTGAATGAAATTAGATCACTATACCTCAATACAGAAAACCACGAACTGATAGACATTGATCCCTACGATATTCTAGGGTTGGAAGGCTCTCTGACATTGCAATTCTTCATCTTGCAAATTATATTAAAGAGGTTTCAGCACAAAAAGTACGATCATGCTGAACGTCTGCTATCATTTTTCCACAATTGCACGAATGGTTCCACACTCACAGACTTGCAAACAAGCTCACTGATCAAACTAGCATTATCATTCGCCAAGGTCACGCCATCGCTACAATTCAAACATTGCATGAATTTAAAGTTCCTCCAACTACTTAATCAGTCTGACTTCAAGTTCAAAGACTACATTTCCAACATGACAAGAGAAGAGTTTGTGAACGATATAGAATCATCCATTTTTGCATTAAAAGACGCAGGTCAAATCCCTTTCTTCTTGTTTGACTTCGGTATGAATGACAATACTCAATCTATGACGAAGCTGATAGACCATTTCAAGTCAAATTCAGGCTCCCCATCCTACAAGCTCATTCAGTGGAATCTTATCGATCCAGCTTCTAACTCATTGAAGAACCTTCTGAAGCTGTTCACAATGAAAGGTGTTCCAAGGTCACTAATATGGTCTGAAATTTCATCCATTGGGAAGCCGAATGCAACTATACTACAAGGTTTAGGAGAATTCATCATCGGGAACCTACCAAATCCTGATAAAGAGCTTGGTCTCATCATTGAGTATTACGTCACCAACACTAAACAGTTGAACAGAATCACCTTAGAAACACTTGATAAATTTGTCATCTATTCCAAGGGCTTTCTTGTGTGTCCCGAGATCATCGAGAAAACCTTCAGCTTGCTAGCGTCTCTATTTCTAAGGCATGAACAGTTCAAGAGGCTTAAGAACATTACCAATCTGTATTATAATTTTTCACTGAAAGTTGGCCAGAAACCTTTTGTTCAGAAGTTCATCCTTAGTTGCCTAGAGAGTGAGATCCAGATATACAGCGCGTCACCAAAGAACTCAGACCTTCATTTGAAATTTGACAAAGCAATCAAGGTTTTGATTTCTCAAAAGCTGGCTATTGGAGGAGCGTTTCGTATGGTTTTCAACGACGACTTCCTATCTCGTCTGACATACCCAAACCTTCTTCAAAAACTTGACATCATCACAGAGGTATTCAATCCCAAGGCAGCTTTCCAGAACCCAAACTTGTTGCCTGTTGAGGGATTGTCAGAAGAGAACAGGACCATTGTTTTCGTATTGGCCACCAAATATTGCAGAAATGGACTAGGTGAGTTATTAGAGAGGCTAAACATTGAGACACCATTGCTAAGAATGCTTTGCGGTATTTATTATCAAGAAATTCCATTAGTAAAGCTATCACCTTCAAAAGTAGCCAGTTTGAACACCACTGGAGCTTCAAGTCTAATCAAAAGCTTCTACTATTTAGTCCAAGAAGTGAAGGCGAACTCAACACACAACATCAAGAAGATTTTTCAACTGTATAAGAACAGCTGGGTGAGCAGAAACAAGAAGGATCCAACTTCGTTTGAACTCCAGTTCTTAGTGAAATTTGCTGAATACTTGAAGTTTATCAACTTTCAAAAGATATTGAAGGAGGTGCTTGATATAGTTGAGCACTATAAATCTTTTGGAAATCGAGAGTTCAATGATTGGTTTACGTTTTGTGCTAATGAGAACAGAATCATGCTGAGAAATCCACAGCCATTGCTGCTGAACGAACTTGATGCTCAAGCTGCTAGAACTGATATTCCCATTCCAATTGATCAGGTTTTGCATATGCTGAACTATCATTTACTGAAGCTGAAGTACCATCTAAACAACTATGACCAAGAAAAACTTATTCAATCAGCTGCTGACATTCTGATAATACTACAAGATAATCGTGATGAGTTCAGTATCGACAACAAGAATGGCTATTCGAAAGAAAAATTCATGTCTGTAATTGTCCTTTTAGTGAAGTTACATTTCTACAGAGCTAAAGCCGTTTCGCTATTAGGTGATCATTTAGAGAGTATTGCATCCTCCTGTATTGCTGTTCAACTTTCAAAGTCTATCCTGAAGCAAGGTTTTGAAAATCTTGAGGTGGTTAGTTTGATTTCATCTGGTTTTCGAAACTTGATAAAAAGCTTGATACATCTAGGGATTTCAAAGGATGCTGACTACTATTCGGAGGAATTCAAGAAATTGAATGAATCACTTTGCAGATTCAAGTCTTCATATGCGCAAAACTGTTACTTTTTGTGTTATTTTCAATTCATTATCGGTAACTTTCCAGAATGCGAGGAGCTCAAGGTTAAAGGTAACTCAGTTTTCAGTCTTCTAAGGTTAGTTCAAGACGATGAGTATGTTGACAACTTCAAGTTGATATATTTCAGTTTGATCAGCAATGTTTATACTCAGGCCGAGCAGTCAGTGTCAGAAACGAAGCAAAAATTGAAAAAGTTCTTCAGTTACATGGATAAGGAAGGTAGATTACTGTCACTTGAATGGAAACAGCACTATGAATATGTCTTCAATGCTGAGGTCTCAGTCAAACACAGCCAGAACCCTTTCATCAGATCTATGGATTCTATGACTCAGTCTAGGCGTTTGTTTGTTGATGCTCAGAATTACTTGAATATTGATCCACTGTTTTCCACCTTGGAAGATTCAGCAATGTCAATTCCTTCCACTTATAAAGAAGAAGATTTATTAGTGTCACCTCCAAAGAAGAACTTGAAGAATTTGAGGAATGTGAAAAGATCGATCATGAACTTGAAACAGTCAAAGAAGACAATATTGGGACTATTCGATGAACTTCGCTACTTGTCGAACTATCACATCGATGAAATGAACAAGGTCTTGTCTCTGGATCTTTTGACATTGTCAAGCATCTCCAATTCTTACAAGAATGAGTCTATTACTGATAGTTTTAAGTTGAATGATTACACCAAGAATCAACCATTACTCAACGAGAAGGCGTTGGTGAATGTGACATCAAAACCAACGATTTTGTTTCCTGATTTCGACTTTGCTAACCTTTCTTACGCTGCAAATGAGACTGATGGTACCATTGATGATAGGCTGCTTGAAAGGTTACCAGAAGATTGGTTGGTTGTGACCATTGATGTTTGTTCCTTTAATGGTGATTTGATTATTTCCAAGTTTCAAAAGCAACTTGATAGTCCAAATTACTTGAGACTACCTTTAAGCAGACACACCAGTCGTACTGTTGATGAGGAGTCCTTTTCATTTTCAGATGCCATTTCTGAGTTGAAGTTTATCATTGATCAAAGTAATGCCACCACTACAAAAGAGAGAACAGAATCTATCAAGTCTCCAGAAGATAGAAAGCAATGGCATGAAGAGAGACAAGCATTGGATGAAAAATTACAAAGCTTGTTAACAAAAATTGAATACTGTTGGTTAGGTGGGTTCAAAGGTATTTTCAACCAAGATATCATTCCAGCTGAACTGGTCAAACAGTTCAAAGTGAGGTTCCTAATGATGATTCGTCAGAACATCCCATCAAGAGCTCAGAGAAACTCTACAATTAAACCTGTCGAAATCGATGACTTTGTCATTGAGTTGTTCTTGAGACTTGGTGATCCAGCAAAGCTAATGAGCACAGAGTTACTTGAAGATTTGATTTACTTTGTCTTGGATGTTTTGTCTTTCCACGGTGAAGAGAATGCTTATGATGAGATTGATATCGATAACATATATGTTCAGGTTGAAGGTTTGATAAATGAATATCTCTTGGCCAATTCTTCCCCAAACAGAAGTACTCACATCGTCCTTGTGGTTGGTAAAGAGTGTCAATCTATTCCATGGGAGTCTTTGCCTTGCCTGAGAAATGTATCCACAACCAGAATGCCATCCTTATCGTTCCTATTAAAACTTTATGATCAGAACAAGATGCTAGTGGCTAATAAAAGAAATGGTGCATTTCTAGTGAATCCAAGTGGTGATCTTTACAAATCACAAGAGCGCTTTGAAGAGCATTTGAATGAATTGTCTAGAAAATTGAACTGGAACGGGATAAAAGGCACCAAACCGAGTGAGTCTGAGATTGAAGGCTTCTTAACAAACTCCAACCTCTTTGTCTATATTGGTCATGGTGGTGGCGAACAATATATCAGGTCAACTACATTGAAGAAACTGAGCAAAATTGCTCCAACGTTGTTATTGGGTTGTTCTTCAGCGGCCTTGAAAGACCGTAATCTTCTTGAACCATCAGGTACAGTCTATTCTTATTTATTGGGAGGCTGTCCAATGGTCTTGGGCAACCTATGGGATGTGACAGACAAGGACATAGATAAGTTCAGTCAATCAGTGTTCGAAAAATGGGGGTTAGTTGGTGATGGCACCAAAGCAACAAACATTTGCGATGCTGTTAGACAATCTAGAGAGGTTTGTAACTTGAGGTATTTGAACGGGGCTGCGCCTGTGGTTTATGGTTTACCATTATCGTTGCTTTGATCAAGTTGGAGATTTTAAAATCAAAGAAAACATATTAAGACAGACAATAATGAGGATGCATGTTTCCATAATGAACATTTTAATGATATTAACTGTGAATGTAAGGTGCTTACCTAGCAACTTCTAAGACGTATGATTCAAACTCTCTTTGATATGATTGACTACGTGATGGTAATTGAATAGTTCTAAATGTAACTGAGGCAAGTGATCAACTCTATAGATAATGATCGCTTGCCTACTCACTCCACGAGGAGCATTGTTTATTTCACAAAAATCAAAAAGAAAGAAAAACATAACTATATGTGAATGAAATCAAGACAAAAAAAGTAAAACACATAACCATAAAAACAACTCTAGTGATAACGCCATAACAGTCTCCAAATTGTTATAATTCAACGGAAACCGACAAAGGTTTCCCTGATTCTCCATCCAAATTCCCTAAATTTACCATCAAGTGTGTCGTATTCATGATCATTGATCAGTCTATAGACATTCTTAAGATCTTCGGCCTTTGTAACCACAGATTGGGCGATAACAACATAATCATAAAGAGCAATAGTTTGTAACACTTGTAACTCATTCTTGAAAAAACGATCCAAGTATAGCACATTTTTAGACTCTTTAACCTTTTGAGAAAGAGCTTCATCAACGGGTCTTTGAGAGATGGATTCATTGTCATAACCTAAATCAAACACCACTGGAGTAGGTTCTGGATAATCCTCTTCTTCTTCCAAAACAGCAGGTTCCAATCCAGAGGAGATAGAAGTGTTATTTGATGAGGTCAATGAAGTTGACGAGCCATAACTGTTCAAAAAGCTGGTGTTTGTTGATGATGACTTGCTGTAGGCTTCACCAATGGCACCACCCGGATGACGTTCGCCAAACATCTTTTTTCTTTCGTTATAGTCTGAAATGTATAGTTCCGCCAGGGCAATCGAGACAGCATCCGCAAGAGTTAACGATAAAGTAGTGGAGATGGTTGGTGCAGTTAAACCATAGATGGATTCTTCAGAAAGTTCAGGTGGTAACTCAGCATAAAGTAACGAGTTGACTTGGAAGTGTTGGGCAAGTAATGAGTTTTTCTTGTTGGTCAACAAGATGACTGGGACATCTGGAGAGATGTGTGGTAGTAACTGGATCAATTCAGGTGATTTACCGGAGGATGAAATCAACACCAGGCAATCATGATGGTCAGCTCTCAAGATACCCAAATCACCATGAAGAGCTTCAGAGGGATGTAGTAGGGCGGCATGTAGACTTAAAGAATTCAAGGTTGCCACGATCTTGGAACCAATTTTATGTGATTTACCAATACCTGAAATAACAATCTTGCCACCTTTCAGAAGAGAAGAGTTCATAGTATTCAATGATTTCTTCAGTTGAATTTGGCTGAACTTGGAATGTTGGTACTGATTCGATAGGTGATGGATGGATCTGGTCTGGTTTTGTAAGATGGACCCAAAAGTGACCAATGACTTTGATAAATGGACGTCGTGGTGAGTGGATGCCATTTTTGTGGGAAATGTAGTGCTATGGAAGTGGACACAGTACAGGGGCGGTCAGAGATCTCGAGTGCTTCAAAAGAAGTGAACTTCTTCGTGGTTGTGACTCTTTGTTGAAACACAGGTTTAATTTATAATTTATGGCTTTTGATTTCTATGGCTTGTGGGCAATGCCAATCAAAAAAAAAAAACGGTATTCGAATTTCGGGACAAATGGGTGGATATTTCTGACAAATCGGGAAATACTAACGAAAGAAGAGAACGGTCGGGACAATTAGGACAGAGTATCGTTGCGGTTAGCACGTTTCCAACTCTTAGTAAGAAAGTTGCTTGTTTTTGCTCCACCCTTAGCCGGTGGTGACAGTTGCTCTTGTGTCACTGGCCGGAAATAGTGGTTTTCAGTCAGGAAATCGAAGATATCGGTTCGGGGTTAGGATTTAAACTGGATCTAAACTTAATTCTATGTCAGTGTAGCAACTAGAGACTGTAGGGAGAGAATTAGATATACTTAGGTGGACACTTAGGCAGGGACTTAGGCAGAGGCTGCAGGCAGACCCATACGTCATTGGTGTTCTGTTTGCTGAAGTGACACAAGACACAAAACTACATTGAAATACTCATAAAAATCGGGGTTTTCAGTTCGCAGGACTCTAGCAAACTAACACGATAACCATACACTCAAATATATACTATTACCATATCACCTTTAGATTTGTCGTCAAAAATTAATAAATTAGGCTGTTGATATTTTGATTTGTCCCATAAATTTCTTTTTTATGCTCTCCTATAAGGAAATGTCCCGAAACGATGACTTTTGTCCATCGTTTATCAGAGGAAATCCAAAACATTAGATTGATAACGTCATAATAAAGATAGTTAACCAACAATATCAACCATAGATCCAATTAACAACGTAGCAAAGGCCACCACCCCATGTCACCTTATTCAACAAGTTCCTCAGAATCATGGGTTTGACCCACCCAAACAGGTTGGCACACATAACACCATCTTCCTTTTCGTAACCACCACCCAAGTTGATAAACCTCTTTGGAGGACATCGCTTCCCAAGATTCCACCATTTAGACCTTTGGCACAATTGGTTTCTGCTTAAATGTTTGGTCAGAGGGCCTGTAGGTCCACCGATATATTTCCATTCCCATGGTGACCAAACCTGTCTTGGATCTTCAGGTTCTAGCTTGTCATCACCCCAGTGACCTTTGAATAAAAGCCAGTCTTTATAAGCCAATTCTTTGAAATTGTCAGCTTTACTTTCATTGCTGACCGGTTGAATATCAAACCCATCCCAAGTGTAACCCAAGAAGTTTTTCGATGGGTCCCAAAGAGCACCACGATCAGTAAAATCTGACAAGATTCCAAATGGTAAATCATGAGGATAGCGTCCTGTAGATGGATAGTTAGCATGTGTACCTCTAGCACTGAAGATCACTGGTTTCCTGTCATCGACATCTGACTTCTCCAGAGCTTCATAGTGATAAGCACCACCGCCACCATGGGCTGACATCCATACAAACACGGGAACACCTTTATAAAACCTCGTCAATGAATGCTCCCAATCGCCGACGTGGTTTCCATAAGGACCATGGCCCATAACAAATGGACCCAGGTTGAAGGCGTAGAAGTAAAACCAATAAGCGTCAACCCACCCATTGCCTTTGTCAACAACAATAAGAATAGCAGGGGCGTCTTTGATCTTTCCTGTTGACAAATTTGGGCGGTTCTTGGATCCTGTGAGCCACTCTGGATCTTTATCAAAGTCTTCATTGGCTGTCATGAAAAGTTTGGAAGTGTCTAAGATGCCATCTCTCTCAAGTTTTGCAAACTCTGATAACTTCTGTAATGATAATGTGTTATTATAATACACCGTCTTGTTTTCCCAGCGCATATGAAAATGTTTTACAAAATCATCAATATCACAGGGCATGTACTCCTCTTCGGTGTACAAATGCACCAAGGGAGTATAGTCTAGAACGTATTGTGGGATTTCACCTGGGTTTAATACCCTCTCATCTTTCAACAATGGGAACGATTTGAAAGGTGGCAATCCTCTCAGATATTGGCCCGAGACTTTGCTATTCACATAGTCTAGCGTCTGTTGTGTGTTTATCTGGAACCCATCAAAGTAATCAGTGCTCAGATCCAGGATGGAGAGCGGTGTCTGGGAATAGGCATCTCCTATTTCATCAATGGGTAGCCCGCATACTTCTGGTAGTAGCAACGTAAACGTAAGCAACGCTGTCAAACCTTGGGAGAACCGAAGAACGAACATCGTTTTGTATTTGTGTGTATGTGTGCTGTGTCTTTCTGTGAATCTCTTTAAGAATCTTCTATTCTAAGTGTGTTGATGGTTAAACCGGTGTGTCTGTTAAGTTAGTTGTCACAAACGAGCAGAGACGTCATGTAAGTTTCGCGAAATATTCGCGGGTCAGCTTCTAGAATATGTTAGAGGACACACGGCAATGATCTTGAGTCTTTTCTTCTTCGATTTACGCTTTTACTAATGGGTTGTCATCAGAGTTAACGGGATATCCCCTCAGTAACTCCCTTAGTAGAGAGATGACTACGTCAGTGAATCTCTCAGAAAAACGGCTTATTATTCATCGTTAGCAGTTTCCGGGGTTTGAATCGCGAAGATGAGGCTACGATATTTAGCGTCGTATAGTGTTATGCATAGCGTCATAAACAAGAACTGTATTGAAACTAGCGCAGAAGAGTAAGTACTTAGTGAAAACTTCTAACATGAGTCTACGATTGGTATCATTAAGAGTCGTATAGCGTCGTTTAAATTATTAGTGTCGTAAAGGGGAATATGTCATAAAGCTGGAAACTCATAGGATCTCAACAGAGGATTGGTAATTGTCTGATATCTCTGATCCCCTGGAAATGGTAGCATAAACAGGAATGCTCAACAATTCACCGTGTTTAGTGAAAGTGTTTTCCAATGAAATGGTCTCAGTTTTGATATGGTCTTTAGGGAAATATGTTTCATATTCACTGTTCCCATCATCAATTGCTTCCATTTTGATATTCACCATTGGAGTTCTTGGAATGAGTTCCTCACTAACTCTTGGAGAGCGTGGATCATACTGGGTTGGTTTGACTGGTAATGATCTTGTAGATGTTGTTCTTTCCACTTTTCTAGAAGGTGAGTGGCGACCTCTGTGACCATGAGTTTGGGTTTTCTTTAACTCAGGTCTAAAGGGTTCATCATAATCAAGATTGTATTTGTTGTTCAATAGATCACTTCTACTAACAACTTGGATGTTCTTTGTTTGTAGCTTTTTTGAGCTTGGTGACTTTGGCCGCTGAATGTTGGTGTTTGATCTGGTCACTGGGGCACTAGCACTAACTTGTTGTTTAGTCTTTCCAATGTGAGAGCGGTCTTCAACAGTCTTTGGGATTGAGCTGCCTGTATTGAAAACGCTCCACATCTGCTTAACAGAAATGACATTCAATGGAAGTATCAGACCTTTGAGCAGCTTTGTATGTCTTGTTTTGAAGTCTGATTTTGTTGTACGCATCATTGAGTTTGGTTGGGTACAGTGTGTTAGAGGATAGGAATACCACTTCAATATCTCTCTGATTCCAAGTAGCCTGTATGGTTTTACCAAAGAAAGACGATCCGGGGAAGCAGGGACTTGGGTGCTGTTTATATGATTGGATTTCCGTTTGTCAGCCTTATTGAAACCGTTAACCACAAAGGCGGATATAAAGAAGTTCAAACCTTAAACGAAGTGTTAAGCCCACTAAAGCCTTTAAGAATGTAAAAGTGCGGCGGTGCGGATTATGATGGCGAAACGAATCCCCAGACAGTGCGAGTGACTTATAGCTGACCAACAGCCAACTCAAGGTGATAGGAATTGAAACAGGGCGAACTGTGCGATTATAAGCAAATCTGGTTGAAAGAATGGAAAATCTTGCATAGCGTCTTTTAGTACTGGTTCAAGTACATAGAATCCTCGGTAGAAAAGAGGGTGCTTGAGTTCGGCCGAAGAGCCGCACTAACAACCGAACGGAAGACCCTGAACCACTTCAGTTTGACTTAGTGAAGAAGACATGGGTGCCCTGGGCCAAATTTACCGCCGCTTGCTCCAGAGCTCTCTCCAACTAACAATTTTGCTCCCTCTAAGCTTTCTTTTAGCTTTGTAAGCTTTTTGTTTGCTTCGGTCAGGCTCGGTGCTCGGGTTCGGCGCTCGGGTTTTAGTTATATTATCTTGCCGGAGATCGGCTTTATAAGAGGTCTAAACCCGATGATAGTATTTGCAAATATGAAATATCCGAACGGTAGTGTCTTGGTGCATGGTCCTCCAGGTTACCGCAAGATCAGGGCTCAAACTACAAAAGCCGAATCGGAGCTACAGGAA
The DNA here is from genome assembly GCA_003707945.3 of Taiozyma bovis. Classification (NCBI taxonomy): domain Eukaryota; kingdom Fungi; phylum Ascomycota; class Saccharomycetes; order Phaffomycetales; family Wickerhamomycetaceae; genus Taiozyma; species Taiozyma bovis. The sequence continues at coordinate 65,709 of PPMH03000016.1, read as the reverse complement.
TCCCAGTGTTCATAAAGGTCATTAATCGTTAGATTCTTGTAAATGTACTGTCTTTGGAAACTAAGCCAGCGCTCCTGAATGTTCTTCTCATCACGGGACTGGCTAGAGGTTCATCAATCTGTAGCTGATCTTGGCTGATCTCGAACTTCCTGGCGGAATTGAAGATCGATTTTTGGTGTGAGTTGTTACCGAGGCTGTCATTATGGTCAGGCCCAACATTGAGTGGGAAAGTGACGTTGGGTGCCTTCTTGAAATCAATAGGACTAGGTATCGCATATTTAATCTGATTGTAATGGTTCTTTAACGCTTCTAACCTTTTCTTCTTGACACGTTCGCTCCCTGGAATACCACCTGTTGATTGGAATGCCTTAGAGGTTTCAGTAATAGACTTCCTTGGTGTTTGTGTCAGCTTGGACAGTGAGCTTCTGTGGAGTTTTGATTTGAACTTTGTTGGGGAATCATCCTCTTCACCGAAATCTGAAATACCATCATCTAGTTTGTTGAATATTGAGGATTGTGAAAGATCAGGTTTGGTTTCCAACGGGGATAACCTATCAAAAGATTCATTATTATATTCTGATCCTTCGAGATGCTGCAACTTCTCAATAGTTTTGTTCTTCCATAATGATAACAGCGCCCTCAAGTGTGCTCTTTCCCATCTCTTGTTGAAAAACTTCAAAATTTCAGTATTCTTTTCAACTTGAAGGCTTTTATAAGTCCAGTTCTTCAAGTACTTCAAAATCAACTCCACATTCTTATCTTCAACATGTTCAATGACTCTCTCTTCAAGGATTTGGATATTTTGAAACTTCATTTGAAATTTGATAAACCCACTTGAGAGTAGATTCAGATAATTAACTTCATCGGCTTGAAGTTCTAGTTCCTTAATCGCCTCAAATTTGTCCATCCATTTGTCAAACACATTTCTGGTTAGTCTCTTATAGGCAAAGTCTTGATTGTATAGCTCTTCTTGATCAACGTAGGACTTGTATCTACTAAACCACTTTTGAAATAACTGTGTTTTTGTTCTCAATCCTTTAGAAGTCTCATAACCTTCTAATCTTGATTGTAGTTTATCATCAAGCTGTTCTTCGTAACTGGTTTTCCAACTCTTGAATAGTCTCTTTACAATTATCATGGCACTATCGATATCATGATATTGATGAGCAAGGATTTCTGACTCTTTGATGCAATTGAATTTGGAGACAATTGTTCCAAGGAATTTCTTCTTGAAATAGGTGTCAGCAATCTCTTCATTCTCAGATATGAGTTTCATAGACTTCTTCCAATTGTTGAGGTACATCAGCCTGGTGTATGACTCTAGCGCTTCTTGACTCAATTCTAATGCATTGAGATATTTGATATGTTTCAACATCCACTTTTCCCAGTATTTCAAATTCACTTTCTGTTGTTGGAATTGTTTGGCTGCTCTTTTCAACTTTGACTCTTTTGACCAGCGTAAGAACAACTTTGAGGCAGCATCATATTCTCTTGATAATTGGTATTGTGAATGCAATGTGCTTAATCTCCAACGATCAAAAAACTTCTTGGCCAGTATCTTCGATTTTAACCTTTCTGATTTGTTCAGTAAAGTCAGCGTGGACTTCCATCTCATAACTGAAGATTTCAACAACTGATGGTCTTTAATTTTGTTAAATTTTTCTAATTGAACTTGATATGACAATCTTCGCTTCCATTGATGTAATGCGAATGTCACCATGAGCTCATCACGTTTGCCCTTGAATTCATTCTCAGCATGTTTCAAAATAGTGGCATGCTTCCATTTCCTTATAAACCTCCTCTGCACAAGACAGTCACACAAGTCATTGAGCTTCATCAGTTTTTCGAAATTCATTGATGATTTGTTCTTCCATTTGGACAAGAAGAAGCCTGCATGGAAGACAACCTCAAGTTCTTTTGCTTCTGATTCTAATTTCTGAATATGGGCAACTGACGATTTCCATTGGGTGTAGTATTTGGCGACAGTATTAAAATGGCGGTATTGTTTTTTTAGCTTCAGTTGTTTGAAAGAGAATTGAACCAGTTTCATTTCATAGGCAGAGTCAGCTCTTCCGTAATCAATAGTGATTTTGCTCTTCCATTTCTGTAAGTACTTCTTCTTTTGTGTATTATCAGCGATATCATTGATTCCCATCAAGGGAAGGAACTTAGTTCTCCATAAATCCCATGATTTCAGCACCATTTGGGTTTCATTGAATACATCAGCATGTTGCTCATAGCCATCTGTGACGATATCATAAGCAAGGATCATTTTCGATAGATACTTCTTCCTCAAATACAAGTCCCAGATCTTTTCTGATTTGGCAATTTCGTAGAACTTTCGTCTCTTTACCAACCATATCTTGAAAAAACGGGATATTAGCTGTTGCTCTTTGTAGTGTTGATAGTGTGCAAGTTTCATGCCAAGATTTGCCGGTGCCTCAAGGAACGTATCGATGACCTTACTCAGCTTTGGTGTGATTCTACTGGTTTTTCTCAATTGGTTGTAAATTGTGATCAAAAACTTGTCAGCGGAAGAATTGTCACCATGCGAATCGATGATATCGATATATTTCTGTACAATTCTTTTGAAGTGGAACGCAGTAAGGTCATTTTGAAGTTTTGAATCCATCAGTTCCCAGAACAAGTGGAAGTCAATCTCTTGATCATGAGTCTTTTGAATTTCATCAAATGAGGGCAGTATGTCCATTGAGCTGCCCGAAACCGGTCTCTTGGAAGGTGAAACAAATCTACCATGCCTTATAATCTGTGTACTCTGCGATACATCATCATCTGGTCTGATTATGGGTATATTGGCGTTCAAGATATCTGTTGTGGAATCCCATTGATTCTGATCACTTGGGAAGTCGTCCAAGTGCGAATTCCGAAACCGTTGAATCAGCTCTTGAGTATTTGGACTGTTACTCAACTCCCCTTCAACGAGTTGCCGAACCCGGCCGGTATTCTTGTCCATATCGACGAACTCTGTGGTGACAATCTGCCCTCTATTTTTATATGTCACAAGAACACGTTCAATTTTCATGTTACGTCTTAGAGTGGCCCGATCAATTGGGAATCGCTCAAAAAATCTCCACTTTGACCTTAATGGGGTGCAAGGATTCACAGCTATAAGCACTTGAAGCAAATGAGAAGAGGTTTTGCTGCTGTGAAGAATGACATCAAGTTCCTTAGGCAATCCCTTAATAACCTGAAGAAGAATAGAGTTAACGATCAACGAGTCATTGAACTCCAAAGATCAATCATCAAAATCTGTAAAGACCATTTACTCCAAACTACGAACACACCGTTAACCTTTAAGCAAGATTCCGTCAATGAAGTTCTGAGGATCCAATCTGAGGATATTGAGAAGTTCATGGTAAACCAAGTGCAACAAGTCAATGCCCTGAAAGTCAACAATGTCTTTGATAGTCAAGTGGTAAGGGAGCTCCTTACTCAACCCACACTGAAAGATCCAAACCTACTGACTCGCGTCTTGTCATTCAGCCCCACCTCCAGCACATTGAAAGTCTGTGTCAATCTACTGCTTTACAATTACAAAGATCTGGAACTGCTGTTTGAAACGATTGAGAGGTGTGATGAAGTTTTGAGGGAAGGTTCCAAAGATCGACTTAAGAGAAAGGTACTATTGGATACATCAGGGCTTGCTCTGTTCAACATTATATATGTGTGCTTTATTCCAACTTCCACATTATTACTGGTTGATTTATACCTTTTTAACATACTGCTGGTGAAGAACTTATTCGCTGGAAGCTTACTTGATGTTCATTGGAGACCTGGTCTCAACATTACACGCAAACTATTCTACTCAGACAAGTTGAAACTTATGAATAAGGTTGTCACTGTATCTAGAGAGTGCTTCTACCCTAATGTGAACAACTTTGATGTCAAAAACTCGCCACTTTTGCTGTCATTTGAACAAAGCTGCACCACAGAAACCACAATTGCAAGAAAACTGCGTGAAAATGACATGGTGACAGGCCCCAGTGAAACTGAGAACATGTACCACGACTACTGGCAGAATCGTGGTGAATTTGAGTGGGTAGAACATGATAAAGACCCGGTTCATTTCCTCAAAATCTGACCTCTTTACCCCATTGATCAGCTTTGTGGTCGGTCCATATTGCATTTCGCGAGTTTATGTGTCAAATCTTTCAAAACAAATTAATCTTCCATTGATCAACCCTAATACAGAAGAGATAAAGGGCGCTTTGCTGACTGAGTCGGACGATGTTCCACTTTCTTTACCTTGAATGGTTGCGCTGGTTGAAGGCTTTCCAATCCCTTACATGGGCGCCACCGGAAACGCCGAAGTTGATAACAGCGGCTAATGTTATTGAGGTTCAAGACATTGTTGGTTTTGATGATTATGAGTTGGATGTTCCCGTTGAAGACTTAACTCTGCCTACAACCGTTACCAGTGCTGAGAGTGGAATCATCTTTGACCAGGCCTCACTTGACAACAAAAGTTTGGTAAACTATACACCACTCATTCTCTTGGCTGGTTTCATAATCCTTTTGTTTACTAGGCTATTCTTTGACATATTCGACAGCTTCATGAATGAGTCCATCCCAGTGGATATTGAGGGGGTTGCTTCTGATGTTTATGTTGATTTGAATGTCAAAACCGAAGGTGATTTTGATTACACCACTTCGGATGACTCTGATATCTCAGAAGAACAAATTTGCCAAGATAGTAAGGTGCCAGGTGAGAAGTGCTTACTTGATCAGCCAACGCACAGAGGTGTCCAGCTTCATCTTCCCGTTGGAGTGGACCAAGCTTGGAAGGAGGCATGTTATGGCCACAATGGTGAACTCGTTCCCGGTATTGATGACTCCATAAAGCCATTAAAGAAACTTACGGATGACATTCAAAGCGAGACTGTCAATACTCTTTCTGACTGCCGGGAGAAAGAGTACTATGAGTTCGAGAAGGTATTTCAGTCTTACAATATTGGCGTGGCTTTAAGCCAACAAGGATCTCAGATTTATGAAGAACCGGAATATTCCTATCGTTCTGAAACAGATTCACAGGAAGAAACTTCAATGGGGTCTGGCTCTCTGGAGGAAATCATCTTTGAAGGTTGTGATGGTGAAGTTGGAGGTGATGGTGAAGGTGCTGAACAACTCACAACAGAGACAGATGTTGAAACTGAGAGTGATACTGAGGATTTGCAATATTTGACAGTCTTGAACATGAACAAGGATATAGCAAGCGTGAAAAAGAATTGGTCTCTCCCAACAATTGAAGAATTGAGAGAAGAAGATGAGGAAAACGTTAGTCTGGAAAGGAATGGAACACAGGATACCTTCAGTGAAGATGAGATGAATACCAGTGTTTCGATAAGTGATAAATTCTCCGCATTGAAAGAACATATCTTAAGGATGACGCCAACAGACGAAGATAATGAGATATTACGAGAAACAAGCCCAGCAGACAAAGATCAGTATCTGATGATACCTTCACAAGATGAGCCAGCTGAGAATTTCTCTCCCACGCCCACTTTCGATAGTGATATTGGTTGTGTTGAAACCACGACTCCAGAGAATGAATCAGCAACCAATTTTAAAATCAAACCTAGTCTTTCCCCTGTTGCTGATACTGTGTCTCATCTCAGTGCTGATGATGTCTCACCAAAGGCTTCTGATGACGGTTTATTGTTGTGCGTAGACAGTGCCAGCATTTCAACTGGTGTTATTCCTCAATCTTTGCATTCGATTTCTGATGAATCTATTACTACCCCTGATAAGTTGCCCAGAAAAGAGTCCATACTAAGAGTGGTGTTCAATGGAAAGAAGACATCCAATCCTTCTACAAGAGCTTACCCACAAATATTTTCTGGTTCATCATATGCACCTGAATCACCGAGCAGGATTCCTCGGTTGACTAGGGCTCGGGAAACTGCTGTTCTCAGTGCACATGTTGGTCTTAAGACTGATGCCATTGTTCTTAAGCATTTCTTAACTGCTAAGGAGCCAGCATTTGAAAAGTACTTGGACGAAATTTATGGTGAAGACCCTAAAGATATCGTTTTTAGTTTTTCGGTTCTTTCTCAGCTAGAATCTGATGACTTTAAATCACTCTTAGACCCATTTGATGGTAAAGAAACTTCTGAAAATTGGAAAAAAAGATTTGATAACTTGGACTCCTTGATTGGCCATACTAGACTTCACTTACCTGTGGAAGCCTATGAAGAATTCCAAGATATGATAAAGGGCAAACTTGAGGTTATTGTTGAAGTTGCCAGGTCCAATAGAAGTATGTTGTTGGTTAAGTTTATCATTTTCATCAGAGATTTCATTTTGTATGCTAGTCCGGGGACTGTTTCAGATGAACTATACGTCATGCTTCTTGATACGTTGATTCCATTAACTAGAGCTACCCAACCTGTGAAGTATGTCAGAAATATGAGCATGAAGGCTTTATGCACCATGATTCAATCAGTGTCTCACCGGGTTTTCATTCAAAATTTTGACAAAATGTTTAAAGACACCTTTCATAGCAAGATGCAGAGAAACTATGACAAACATGCCTGTTTGGTGATGATCAAGTTCTTCATCTTGACATGTCTAGACAAGAGTGATAGCTCTATTATTGTATGGAAAGTTGTTAAACTGTTGCTACCCTACGTCAAAAAATTGGCGATTGATGCTCTCCCTGAGGTTAGAGCTGAAATCCTTTCGATTTATACCCTTTTACTTCAGAATACAGATTGTCCGAGGGATGTGGTGCAGAATTACTATGAAAACTTGTCGCCCTATATGAGATCCACTGCACCCAAAGTTGCAATGTAAGGATCTCAGGTTTGAGTTAAAGAAAAAGCCATTTTTTATATTTAGGCAATGTTGATGAATATTCTAAGTAGTATTTACTGACCATAGGAGGATACAGGATGGAAGTCACCTTGTGAGCAAAGGGCATCATCTCGATGCCTCCAAATGCCTAATTGAAAAGGACGCTGTCGCCAGACAATGGGGGGAAAGAACTAGATGCACTAGAACAGCTCGAAAATGGAAAACGCGAGTAGCTACTGGAAGGATACAAGAGCAAGAGGCTACAGGACTTGAACCAGGTTATTAAATACGGTAGGGTCGTCCGATCATTAAGCCTCCTGGGTATGAGAGTGAAATCACTCATGCTTCGCGAAACATTTGGTGTTTGTCCACTTATCATTACAACATTACATGTCTTCTATTGTCACTATTCGTCTCTTTGACTTGAAAGTTTCCCGAGATCAATTCCATTTGAGATCCCGGGTTGCTCAAAGCCTACAAAGTCTCAAAATAGTGACAAGCTCCACGACAACCAGGGATGTTTGAACCGAAGATTGAGGTGGAGGAATGTTTATGGTCTATAATCTAGGTTTGTCTTTCCACCAGTTTTGAATTTCTTTGATTTCTAAGTGTTGTCTTGTAGTTCTTGAGGCAATTTTCTCAGGGAACTGAACATTTTGTCTCCATTTCCATTTCTGTGTGGATTCTGAACTCAGCTTGTTCTCTAGTCTCAACTTGATGTAATCCCCAATATTTGGTAAGAACTTGAAACCATGACCGGAATCACCTGTAACAACAAGGACCTTATCACTTTCTGGGTGGAAATCTATCAGAAAATTGGAATCAACAGTGTCACTGATCCAACAAACTTTGGATTTTATCAATTCATGGTCAGCCAGCTCGGGTAAGATCAATTTCAATACATGTCTAACATGCTTCTCACCTTCTGCTGGGAAAGTATCATCAAACTCATCTTTATACCGAGGCAATCTAGCCTTGTTACCCCAAGAATCCACAACCGCATTATATGTATCTGCGTAAGTCAATGCCACTTTCAACAGTCTTGTATCTTTGTCTGGTGGGAAGAAATAGCCCAATTCGGCACTGAAAAAGATTGGAATGTCCTTGTACTTCTTATATTCCTCGTGTGATAGTTCAATATGGGTGATGAACAGACCTAACGATCGGACTTGTGGCAATGGCAGTAAAGTTGGAGTTGATGCGCCCAAAGCAAGTATGATCTTGTCTGCAGTGTACATTTTGCCCGATTTGACAGTGATAGATGCTTCCGGGGCCAATGACAGTGCAATGGCTTCTCCATCAGCACCGAATTCAAACTTGACACCATTAGAAGCACACGCTTCGTAGACTTTGATTAAGGAGTTTGCAGCATGGGCATAACCGGCATTGGGATTGAACTTCGCGTTGATCTCACGGAACTTGTTCTTACTAAATGCAGGAAACAAAGCAGCCAGCTGCTCACCGTTCTTGATATCCACAATGGGCTTCAATTGAACACCCAATGTTTGCAAATTGTCCAATCCTCGCTGTTCAAACTTGGCCCTGTGGGCATTGGCTGCACCAGTGGGACTCAGCGTGACACGACCGCTCTCGAAGTAGACATCCTGAAACAAAGGATGACTCTGCCACTTTAAAAGTGCCTCCACGGACATCTTTGTATAGAAGGGGTCGTCATACTCTGTCCTGATGATCTTGTTAAGATCGTTGGCTGCTGATCTTGGGGAAGGGATAGGAAACTTGTCTATCACGGTGACTTCGTAATTGGCCCTGGAGAGAGACAGGGCAGTGGAGAGCCCAAAGACCCCAGCACCGACAATGAGCACTGATTGGGACGCCATTGGGAGCTGTTCTGCTTGGATGTCTTGTCGTTCTTTGTGTGGGAGTGTTGGATGTTTCAAACAAATAAAAATACCTGGAGATTAGCGGTAGTTGAGCATAAACAATGAAGAGAAATCAGAGTTCAGATGGTTAAAGTGGGTATTGGCGAGAACAAACAAGGCTCGGATTGCGCCTTTAGTCTGACTCAAGAGATCAACAAGATTCTGGTGTTGCCATCTGGGCCATCAGCACAGGCCCTTGATTTTGACCCACCGATAGAAGTTGTAGTCAAAACCTCGGACTTTATTTCCTTTAGAAACTTGCGGACGGTGTTTTTTAGTGCCAAGACTGGACCCCCGCTAGCGGGATTCCAGGTCCGCTTTCTGAAGTCCGCTGCCGATAAGAGGACGACTCATTGGTCGTTTCTATAAAATTTAGAAAATACATCTTCGATTTCTTTCACTGGTTAATCAATCAAATCAGCCTTGATCAACTGTTCAATTTCCTTCTACTGCCAGTGATGTCATCCAAACCAGCTTACAAGCCAAGGGCCAACCCGGTGCCAGCTTATCAACCAACAAAGACCCCTGTTCTTGATGTTGACAGAGAATTTTATGAACAGATCCATAACGCCCCAAAGAAGCTAACTTACAAAGAAACAGTGCCAATCAGATCAGGTAAGGCTTGGAAGGTCAAAGCAGGATCTATTGTGCGTGTGACGACACCTGAGGGCCCACAAGTTTGTGATTTCAATGCTTGGAACGCTGATAATTTCAGAGAACGATTTTGGGCATCAAGAACAAGACAATTCTATGGTACACATGTCAAGAAATACGATCGTCTATTTTCAAACTTGCCATACTTGAGACCATTGCTGACTATTACTGGTGACTCCATCCGTGATCGTTTGGAAATTGACCAAATCCATGATTTGTTAGGGACGAGATGTGACCCATACGTCGACACATTACTAAGCGGTGAAGATAACGATTTCCATTGTCATTCTAATTTATATCGTGCCATTTTACCTTACGGTGGCCAAGAGTACGATGTGCATGACGTTCTGAACATCTTCCAAGTCACTGGTCTTGATAACAACGGGAAATATTTCATGGATACTTGTCCTGCACAATCTGGTGACTACTTTGAATTCTTTGCGGAGATTGATTTATTATGTGCCATCTCAGCTTGTCCAGGTGGTGATTTGAGTGCTTGGGATTGGGGTGAAGGTGATGAGGAGACTAAAGTTGATATGGTTGATACCTGTAGACCATTAGGTATTGAAGTTTATGAATTGGAAGATGAAAGTTTGTTGAATAGTTGGAAGAAGCCAGAAGTTGCAGGTTACAAGGGTAACCATGGTCTAGGTTTCCCAGTCTTCAAGAAAGAATAGATAATTGTTAGTAGAAAAGGATTGTTTTTGATCAGTCAGTGACCTTAAGTAGGATTGTCTGTATGCTACTAAACCTTGAGTACGACTTTCGATTTTTATTTAATAATGAACGACATCAGGAGTGTTATGGAACAAGAAAAGAAAAGATCAAAAGAAAGAATCTTCTCATTGTATTTATCATTCAGGTTTACATAACCGTTATATCACTGGCTTTCACCTCTGAAGCGTCTTTGTATTGTTAAGGGTCTATTTCACTTCCAGAGCTGAAACTTCCTTGGTAACAGTTTCAACGGGTTCAATCTTTTCATTATGCGAACTTTCCTCGTTGGAAGTATCAGTGGCTGTTGTATCCACTGAACCTGTCTTCTTCAGTTCAAAGAGTTGCCTCACTGGATACTCTAAAGTTTCATGTGTACCTCTTAGATCATATTCACTTAACCCAACAACAGACCCAAATTTCTCAAATCTTTCAAAGTAGTGCTTTTTCTTAGCATCTGCAATTTCATTCATAGTCTCCCAGTATTTTGAATGATCATAGGTGAAGTCAACATAACCACCATACAACTTGTCTAATTGTTCAGAAGGGACATAGTTTGGGAAAGGTTCATCAAAGACCAACTTTTCTCTAGTCAAGGGATCAATGAATGGATGTATCAACTTTAAGAAAGTCCAACCTAGCCATGGAATGTTTGTTAACAAGGATTTACCCAATCTCTCAGGATAATGTGTTTGTAAAATATGCAAAACTTGACGACCAACACCGATTGGTGGGATCTTGGAGCCACCAACATTAGGAACATCATCATATTGTTTGAAATCGATTAATAATGCAAGGGAATCCTGGCCAGCTGGCATGTAATCAATGACACGTTCCAGCATGAAGACCAAATGTTGAACTTGTCTTTGTGATGTCTTGGTGTTTTGACGGCCCGGTTTTAAGTATAAGATTGGTCTAGCATCATTCTCATATCCGAGGATTACCTCTTTACCGGTTTCGTTCTCTGGGGACACCAAGTCAGCAGTGACTTCATCATGATCGGTGCCACTGATACCGAATTCTCTTCTCCATGCCAAAGAACCTTCAATACGTTTGATACAGTCAGCAGTATGCCATTTGGTTGCGCGTAGATAACGTAGAAAACACTCCTTGGTTAACCATGCCTTCTCAGTATCGGTAAGCGATGATTTGGTGGTTGGATTCTTCTCAGAGTCAAAGACTTGTAAGTCTGGATTTTGGAAATGTTTTAGAATCTCATTGTATTTTGCCTCTTGCTCTGGAGTCAACTTGACAGGTTTTGGAATGGTAGCGGTACTTGGGACCTCTTCGAATGGGATGGAAGTCTTGATGAGTTTTGAAGGGTCGATCTGTGCAATGGCAGCAGCCTCAGGGGTGTCTTCCTTCTTCTTCTTGTTGAATAAACCCATTTGGTGAATGATGGATGGGGGGATTAAGGGTGGGTGTAAAGGGGATAAGAGGTTAAATGCAGGTCCCGAAATTAACGAGAACCGTGGTGAGAAATTGGCTGAATATAAGAGAAAGGGGTTGTTGTCTGTGTGTGACAGGGACAAAGAACCGTCAAGAGCTTATGGGCTTTTATGACTTTATGGCTTTCAAGGAACACGAAACTGAAAATTTTTCGTGTTTTTAGATTAAAAGACTTTTCTGTATATCGGATTCAGACAAAGAATTAGTAATGTGCCGAAATCCGAACCCGAACCCTGCTTAGAGATGCGGTAAAGCCGAAATACACATTAAAGTGTTTAAAGTGTTTAAAGTGTTTGAAGTAGTTATAGCTGTAATTGGTGAGGAATCTTACTGGTTGTATGTGTGTTTTTTGCTTTGATTCTTTCTCCTAATCAGTTACAAACGCCACCGGTTTTCCACTTTCTTTCTGAAGAGAGAGAGAGCTCTCTAAACTACTTTATTGCCGCGAATTCATTTGTTATGTGTATTTTTTTTTCTGCCAAAAGCCTTCAATCTAATACTGTATCCATAGTTAACCATTAATTCTCATTTGCGACGCTGAAAACCAGGCATCAATAATCCACCAGAATGCCAGTTCTCCCCTTGACCACGCTCTGTGAGAACGTACTGCTGCATAACCATCTCCAGATCAGGGATATTGGCACCACGAGGTACTCATTAATCAAAAGAGTACTATTCAAATTGACCTCACAACAATTAATCAATTTAGAGAATTGTAACCCAATGTTATTACTTGATGATGATGAGATTTGGTTACATTTACTAAAGAAAGAGTTCCCCCAGAATTTACAAGAGAGATACACCACAAATCTTTCCAAGATCATTGAGTTTTTCAAGTATCAATTAAATGAGTTAAACTTTGACAATAAAGGCATCAACTTGGAAAATTATGTCCAATGTAAAGAGGTCTCAGGAAGTATCAAGAAATATAGACTGCCCTCTAAGCTTCTATTTCTCAAATATCAACAAGAATACATCAAGAAGGAAGAGTTGGCCATTGAGAATCTACGACAAAGAATGAGATCAATTCAAGAATCTAAAGAGAAAAACAGAGTTGTGCACTTGGATGAAGTTATCAGAGTAGATAAACCAAGACAAGTGATACGAAACAAACCAGAACGCTCTAAATTATTCCAAAAGTCTCAAGGTGAGGCGAAAAGACGTCGTGAGTTGTTCAAAAACCCCATCAACATGCCTACAAGACGTAGCATTGCACCTCCATCACAATCGCAATATGTCAACAGTCCAAATACAAATGTCTCCTTGGAGATGTCTAGATCAAAATCAGATCCAATATCTCCTTCAAAAGTGACGAAACCAATGATCAAACCTATTTCTCCTGTTAAACTAAGACCAACTTCTTCTATCTTTCACAAACCGAAACCAAGAAGAGCGGTATCTCCAGCTACTAAGAGACCAGAAACCACAAGGAGGTTATAGTAACAATATAAATCAAATGTTTAATGAAACCTAATGCATTAATGACTTTACGAATTATTAATCAAATCAAATCCTCTGTAGATGGATTCAATCAATTGGACTCCTTTTCAGAGAAAAGTCTCAGTGGCGACTAATAAATAACCATAGTAAACGTCAATATTGACAAGTTCATGAAAAAAAAAGATGTTTCGAGAAATCTCCAATTCAGCCTTTGACACAATTATTCGAACGCCACCTAATCCTCACTCACCACTATCAAAAAACATCATAGTCTTCGGTCTCCACCAAGACTTCCCCTTTGCTTCTCCACAATCAGATCTTGAGCTGTAGGGTGGCAAAAAAAGATTACTCCATTACAAATCAAAAGAAATCGGTACGCCACCTCCATCACGTATAAAATCTGGCTAAAAATCCCACATTGGCATATTTCATTTCCTTTCATGAATCCAACTCCAAACTCAACTCCAACTCCAACTCCAACTCCAACTCCAGAACCAAACGACATGTCAAAGACCGAACTAATGGATATAGGAGAGCACTGCTCCTTCTGTGGTCAACTTGACTTCCTCCCCTTCAAGTGCGGTTGTAAGGCTACTTTCTGCAGCCAGCATAGGAACCCAGAGATACATAATTGTCCCACATTGAAAACGAAAAGGGCACCACTAGCAAGAGAACAAATCGATACTTCACATTTGCCACCTTCCCAATCATTATTCCCTGATCGTTCGAATTTCAAAATCCAATTGAAAACTCTTGATGATCATCCTGTCACTGTTAAGACCCAATTAGAAAAGAATGACAAGAATGACAAGAATGACGCCTTGCAAAAGATTAGAAAGTTCTTCAGTCTAAACAAGACGAAGAAGAAGAAACCTGTGACAAATGCCACCAAGAGGATCGTGGAGTTGTCGAAATTGAAGAGTTCTGCTAAAGGTGATTCTAAAATACCCACCAGTGAACGAATTTATATTTGGGTTCAAGTTATTGATGATGAAAGTCAATTTGACAAGATCATCAAGACTCCTTTATTCATCAGTCGTGGCTGGCCCTTAGGAAGAGGGTTGGATTCTATTGCAACACAATTGAAATTGAAGAATGTTAATAATAAGACTAATGATCAGACACAAAGATTGTTTCTATTTAAAGAGATTAATGATAATGAAGAAGGATTTATGAAATTGAACACTGGTGATCGTTGTTCAGTGTTGAAAGATGGTGATACGGTGTTTGTCGTTAGAGGTACAGAGTTTTAGAGACAATGAATAGAAACTAAAAAAAAATCAATATGCATATGAATATTATATAACTCTTCGTAATTTCGTATCCTGTTTCATTGGAAATATTAATGGAAATATTGGCCATAAACGTTATAGATTCTCTTGACGCTATTCAATCTCTTGGCGAACCCACCTTTGTTTAAGTCACTTACGTCACGTCTCCATTCAACTCTTCTATTCTTTGGAATCACATATTGACCATTATTTCTCAATGAATAGGATTCAAGCAAAAGCATACCATTGATATATTCACCCTCATCTTCATTCAGTAGCCTTTCAATGTTGTTCAAATTTTTGGAGATGATCAGTTTCCTTTCACGGGACCCACGAGTGATGTAGCCCTTTGTTAAATATGAATTGAAGGCACGTAATAAATAAACCACGATCAAAAAACTCGGAGAAGCAGCAACGATGCCAAACACCAACTCTTGAGACTTTAGTAATTTATCAATACCATTGATAGCGACGGCACCATCGACTTTAGTCTTTTGTAATTGGATTAATAAAGCCCTTGGTAATTTCCCACTTATGATGTTTTTCAATGGCTTTTTAATATCATTTTCATAGTTTTTCATCATTGGAGTTAAATCACCAGATGAAACTAAATTATCCAAATCTGAACGTAATGACACAATTTGTTCTGGTGTATATTTTTCATCTGAATTTTCAATAGTATAGTCAATAACCATACGTTTCAAAGAGTTCAAATCTGAATCAAGTGAATTTTGTGACATTATTGAGATCTCTGATGAATCATCGTGACGAATCGTGGAAAGGATGTTATTGATAGGTTTCAAGATCCAGTTTTGCCAAAACCCTTTGATTGTGTCCACCAAGTTCAATTTGATGAATTGAATGATTTGTTCCTTGTTTGAAATGATCTGTAACACCGTTGAAGGACCGTATAGCAAAGTCAAGAATATGGTTGGCCAGTATCTGGTTAAGAATGATGGTTTTATGCTCTTGTTTCTTGCACTGGTGGATTCGTTCTGTAATTGGGGTAGAGTTTCTTTCAACGCTATGAACAATAATGTGAAATTATCACCCTCTGAGTCAATTCTAGTGAAATTAACAAGTTCATGATGGATTGAATCCGAATTTAAGGATCCAAGGTTTGGAACTTTTGAAATCAATGAACCTAATTTCTCAGCGCTAGATCTTTGTCTCTTTGTGATGTACGTTCTATGATCTTTCAATTCTTGTTTGATAGATGATAATGGGGCACCAATCATAATAGACATATAATCCACAGGATTCTTCTTCACAATGTTCTTGATTCCTAATGAATAAAAACCTCTGATATTATTTGCAATGATATTATGATAGATGGAATTGATCAATAAATCTTTGTAATAAGTCAAAGTCTTGTAATGATCGATATATTGTGGATACTTGATGGCGATGAATTCAGGGACATTTACAGACTCTAAATTTGGAGTAGCAGCTGACTTCAAATCATTAATGATCTTTTGAAATAAGTTGAAAGAACGGATTGGTAACGTTTGTAAAGAATATAATAATGATCTCCATGTTGATGAGTAAGTCTGGTCCCAGTAGAATAGATCATCAGATAATGGGATGGTAGATTGTAGTAATTCATTGATGAGGATATGATGGATAATAAGGATGGAATATGATAAGATTAAGCACTCTAGTTTGTTCAATAATTTCAGATTTTCATTGTCAATAGCGGTGGCACTTTCAAAAGTTTTCATCAAAGAACCATTAGCAAAAGATTTCAAAATGGTGGTCAATTCATCGACAGTGACTTGTTCCTTTCTATCTTTCTTCACTTTACCCAATAGATTATGCAATTCTGTGTTTGTAGACTGAATAGTTGACAATGTTTGGAAGAAGTCATTCGCATCCTCACCATACTGTAGTGTTGGGTTATTCACATTGACATCCGCCAATTCTGCCAGCAGGGCGTCATGGATCTTGTCCAGCCGGTAGATCTGAGTCTTGAGCACGTCTGTGGCCAGGGACATTTGTCTTCTCTATTTTAAATGAGTGGGATCTGAGGGACACACAAGCGCTTTAATTATTGGAATGTTTTTGTGCCAGAGAGCAATTTCCCAAAAAAACAAAATCCGCGAAAATACAAACAGTTACCGTATAACTACTAATCTCGTACAATTAATGGGAGCAAGCAATAGAAAAAGGAAAAAGCAACAAGCAACTGAAAAGCACAAAATGTCTGTGGAATAGAACAATGGAACAATAGAGAGTAATTTTCTTTCTTTAGCCACTTTCTTAGAACGGGTAGCTGTCATTGATAAAGGTATGACGTGACATACGTCATCGCCAGAAAAGGACGCCCGAAACAACAAAAAACGCCACTCAAACCGAAAACCGGTAACAGCAGTTGTAGAGAAGGGAGGATGTGCTGCTAAAGAAAGCGTCCGGTCTGCCCGTTCTACACCCGTTCTGCCTGTATAGCCTGTATAGCCCCATTAACCAACAACTGCTGTTTCTCATTTCTCTCTCACTGATGTTGTTTTTTGCCAATTTCAGCTGTTTTTGCCCGATTAGTACGAACCCTTCCCAAAGCGGAAGCGCCCGTGGTGGGATGGCAGACGGGTCTGTCAGAACAAAAAAACTGGAGATCTGGGAAACCTGATAAAGACCAGAGATGGGATGACACATAGACAGAACCTAACCAAGGCCCAGCAAAGCACTGTTGTGGTATTTGTGTTTTTTCTCCTTGACCATCTCATTGAGGGCCTGGTATTGACTTCTTCACTTCCGGGGAATTTCATTGTTTGAACAAAATCTGCCATTTCGCCACGGTTACCGCGCACCACATTTTAACCCAAACAAGCATAATCCAAATAGAATTTTTTTTTTATTTAAAAGCAAGCCATCCCCCTTCTCACAAAAATTTCTACACCCCCTAACAAATCCTCCTTCTTATTCAAACCTTTCAATTAATCCACACACAATTATACAATGGGTTTACCAACTGCCGCCGACCTTACCCTTAGAGCCGTCAACTTTGTCTTCCTAGTCATCGTTCTAGGTTTAACCGGGTCCCTAATTAATGGCCGTGAACATTCTAATTCTAGAGTCAACTTTGCCCTATTTGCCGCTGTCTTTGGTTTAGTATTCAATGTGTTTTACGGCGCTTTGGCCAACTTTATCCAATTCCTAGCTTGGCCATTACTTTCCTTCACTTTTGAATTCTTAAACTTGGTGTTCACTTTTGCTGCTGCCGCTGCTTTAGCTGTTGGCTTGAGAGTCCACTCTTGTACCAATCAACATTACTTGGACAGAAATGCCATTGCTGAAGGTTCAACTGACAGATGCAGAAAAGGTCAAGCCGCCACTGCCTTTTTATTCCTTGCATTTGCCGTCACTTTGGTCACTGCTGGTTCCCAATTGCTATCCTTGATCACTGGTGGTGCCTTTGGTTCTTCATCAAGAAAGTCAAGAGCCGCTGGTGTCCCAACCATCTCAACTGCTTAAACATAATGCGCCCCCCCCCCCCAACTACAAATCCCTACATACTTTTTTTCCCCCATTAATCTTTCAAATATTGCCATCATTCCTTGTGGGTTTTTTTCTTTTGAAGAAATAAAAAACAAAAGACCTTATCCCCCTTTACTATCCTTGAAAAGCTGTTGAATGTTGTATCATTTTGACAATTAATGACAATCACCATACCCCCTCAGATCGCTGACAAAATCACGAAGGTTGTGTTTTTATATCATCTTTTTTAATACTTTTTTTTCTCTCTCTACATATTAATATATTCCTTTTGAGCTTGTTCAATCAGGGTTTTAATAAAATCTCGTAGTGGTTTGCCAAAAGAAAAAGTAGGTAAAAGGGGTGCCATTGAGTAACGGGAATAACACTCCTCCTAAATACGGTACTAAGTCACATATATATACTACTTTTACACAAGCTGATCTTCATCCCACTCCCATCCGAGCTTACCAATTCTTTTTGCTACTACAATATTGACTCCACTCTCAAAATAAAATTATTGCTGCTTTTTTTTTTTAATTTTCTCGAACAAAAAGCCGAGAAGTGGCCAATTTAACCGGTGAGTTACAGCTTCTAATTTTACAGTTATTTGTCTTGTAAAAGCCATTAGAGAAGAAACAAACTACACTTCAATTCAATTCAGAAAACACAAAAAGACATTGATTGTAGACAAATAATTTTAATATACACAGATTAAGACTATTCAAATGATATTGTAGAAAGGAAAAAAACACACACACACACACACACACAAAAGGATTGAAAGTCGTAGTGTGACCAAAAGAACTAAAAACTGTGTTAGGAACAACAGAAAATTTTACCCCAGAAGCCTCTCTTTGAAGAAGAGCTATCACCATCAATTCCATTACCCAAATCTTGATTCAATTGACCATTATTTTGATCGAAAGTACCGTTTGAAGTAACTTTTTCCCTAATTGGAGTTGGTTGCTTGTTTTGGAATTGTTGTTGATTCAAAGCATTTGAAGTCTTATTAAACCCATTAGATTGCTTGTCTGATGAGTATTGATGGCTTTGAACTTGTTTTTGAGCTTGTTGATAAGCTTGTTGCTGTTGTTGATGTTGTTGATTTTGAGACTGGGCAATTTGTTGTTGTAAATGTCTATTTCTTCTTTGTTGACCTCTATGATGACGATCAGCATTCTTAGCTTCATTTGGTGGGTTTGGATGACCATAACCATGTAAGTTTGGCTTCTTATTAATGTTCAGATCCCAACCTTTACCGCCATTCAACTTCATCCAGTCATATTTACCATCCATAGTTTCATCTAAATCAGTCAATGCACTCTCTAACAACTTTCTATAACCTTCATAATTTGGAGTCTCTTCAAAACTCAAGTTTCTAACAGCTTCTAAATATTGGGCGAATTGTGGTGGGAAGCTGGAACCAAGATCATGAACTTGAGTAGTTCTCTTCTTTTCACCAATCTTTTCATACTTTTGCTTGTTAGTTGGTGCTTTCAAACCTTGCCAAGGTAATTGACCTCTTAAGAAATAGAAAAAAACATGGCCTAAGGCTTCCAAATCATCTCTTCTTGATTGTTCTCGACCTAAATGTGTGTTGATGGACATATATCTTGCAGTACCACTTAGTGATTTCTTTTCTCTGTATGGAATGTGTTGTTTCGTTCTTGGATCTCTGTATTGTTTGGCCATACCGAAATCGACAAGGTGTATTTGGTTTTCATCAGGTTGACCAGGTCTCCCAATCAAGAAATTGTCAGGTTTGATATCTCTGTAAATTAAATCATGGCCATGTAATGTTTCAATTAAACTAATCATTTGGACAGCGATTTGCACAGTGGTCTTGACACTGAAACGACGGCCACACCAATCAAACAAATCTTCTAAGGAGGGACCTAATAGATCAATAACCAAGATGTTATGCAGACCTTCTTGACCGAAATAATAAGCGTTTGGAACACCTGGGGAACCAGTCAAATGCTTATAAGTTCTATATTCATCTCTCAACTGAGGAGCTTCGGTCTTTCTAGGTTCAAACTTGATGGCGACAGGGACTTGGTTGATCATATTGGTCCCTTCAAAGATGACACCAAAGGAACCTTCACCAATCTTCTTACCAATCTTGTAATGTAATCCAACGATAGTGGAGTTAGAATTGGAGGAGGAAGATGATGAGCCTTGTTGATTGGACGGTTGTGGGTATGATTGATTGTTTGTGTTGGTGATATTGTTGATAGCAGCAGATGAGGCAGCGACAGCGGCAGCTGAAGCATTGTTGTGAGTGCCAGGGCTCATGTTGGTTTCAATATCGTGCAAGTATTACAGGAGGAAACCAAAAAAATAAAAATAATGGGAAAGGAAAGGATGCAAATGCGAATAGAACAGTGTGACAAGATGGTGTAAGGGTATGTATGTTATGCAGTGTGATAGGGGAGTATAATTATGGATTGGTTGATAAGATGGATAACAAGAGGTATTAAATCAAATGGATCAGGAGGTGCTCGTTCAACGCGGAAAAGAGACGCACAAAGCCCGGTGGGAAAGAAGGATGGAGTGGGCAGAGAACCAGCGTGTTATCGAAGGCAAGGGCTTTGGGAGCTTTCCGTGTGCAAATAGGGCACTTTTTAGTGGTGAAGAAGATCCTGGTTGGGAAATTGATCTGTGTTTGGAGTTGATCAAAGTTCAATTGTTGTTTTCTCAGTTTTTTTTCTTTTTTTCCAACTTTTGTGGATTTTTTTTAAAAACAGTCATTAACAAAAAAAAAAGAATCTACATGACCGGGAAGAAATGGCAGAGTGATGGTTAAAGGTCAACCATTCTTCAAGGGATTAATATTAGTCCAAGTGTATTATCCATATATCCACAACGCAGCTTATCTGCAGATCTGTGAAGTGATCTTGGTTGAGTCGTGCTAAAAATGTTACCATAATCACCTGCATCAACACTACAACTCCCTTTAAAACACTAAGATACATATAGGATTCTTCTGAAACCTATACAAATAAAAAACACGCCATATCAATTCAAAGGACTGGACAAACAAACACAACATTTCATCTCCCTTGTCTTTTTCTCTTCAATACAACAACAATGCTAAAACAAATAAACAACAAAACATGCTAAGAAAGTATATTGATCTCTCGACTTTAGTATCTAACTTGACGCAGAGTATTTGGAACTCTTACAGTTACCTGTCAAAATGTTCTTCGGAATAGAATACCCAGAGCCTTCCCAACTGGTCAAGTTCGCATTGTAATAGGCTTTTCTATGGTTCAAAATGTAGTCAGTTGTTGGATGAGATGCTGGATCACAAGTGATATCAATGGCATCTGCTGGTTGATAAACACGAACGTAATCAATACGCATAATACTTGGGAAAATAATCGATGGCCAATCAATATAAGCCCAATTGTTGGAAACACCCAAGTTCATAATAATAGACATTGGTTCTTTGGAAATTTTTCTCCAATCAACATTACCATCTGGATGTAAGGCTTGTGAATATAATGTAAATGTTGGATCATCACCAACAAACCACATACAATAACCATCATCGTCATCATTCAAGTATTCAAACCCATATTTCTGGAAAAAATGCTGGGAATCACCATCTTCATACCATTCTGGATTCAACGTAGAAACGGCAGACACGGCTTGTTGGAATGGACCACCACAATAGGTATTCATAGCAGTAACACTTGTGTTGTAAATCTCAATGAAATCATAGTCTGGAATATACCAAATATCATACGGAGCAATTTGCATAGATTGTGAGGCAACACCAGTTTTCAAAACGGTATCAGTAGCACCCTCTAAAGCATCAATTTCAGTAGCACCTCTACCAGTACCTTGATTTGGATGGTCTTCACCATCGCAAGTACATACACTTAATTTTTGGCCAGGTAAGAATGAGATACCATCAGTAGAAGACTGGTTTGGAGTAATACCAGCATCACAAGCTTCATAAGTATACGGCCAAACACCTTCAGCAGAGGCCAAATAACCTGCTCTTGCCAAGTTACCTAAAGTCCAGATACCGGGCCATAGACCAGAAACGTTACCAAAGTTGGGTAACATGGCAGAAACTTCAAGGTTACCTTGAGTGAAACACATCTTGTTCCATGATTGAACCATCCCTGATCTGTAGAATAAGTTGTGGTTCTCAAACGCATCCATTTGTAAACGTAAAGTACCTTCGGAAGTTGAAGCAGCATCAGGATCATACCATTCCAAATCTTTAGTAGCATCATAATGAATATCGACAGCAGTCCAGAATTGATCATCGCCATCATAGAAAGTACGACCTTCGGCGTTGAATTCATCGGAAAAAACCAATGTCCACATATCACCATTTTTAGATTCCTTCTGATAAGCAGATTCTGGGGTATCAGGGTCAACTAAAGAAGTTCTAATTGCACCTAGAGTTGGGTATGAATAGTGAGTCAAAATTTCAATTACTTGAGGAGCTTCTTTGTGATCAGTAACACCAGAGTATGTTAAAACTGGCAAGACAACGAATAAGGCAATGGCACCCAAAAATAAGAACAGTAGACCCATCAGACCACCAAATGATCTTTTATCCATGTTTTTCCAATCCTCTTTGAATCTGTGTTTATCAGCGTATGCATCAGCAATAGGATCAGGGTTGTGCAAGTAATCATCTGCTTCCTTTTCGTCAATGTGCAGAGGGAATGAGGAAGCAGGATAACCACCAAAAGGGCTAAAATCAGCATCCACTAAGAATGGGTTTGATGAGGTTTCTGAGTTTGAAGACTTGTCAGAAAGTATGGAAGACTTCTTGTTGTGGGACTGTAGTAGGTTGACATTGGAGCTAATTGATCCAGCCATCGAAGCGACTCTGGAATTACCAATGGATGGATATCTATCATATTCAGGTGGTGAGTACACGTCATTTGTTATGCTCTGATTTTGATTGAAGCCAGAAATGTTGGATGATGAGTATGAATTTGAGTTTTGATTTAAAGAGTTTGAAGATGAACCGTTTTGATTGTAGTAACCGTTGTAATCTATGAACGGTTTACTTGGTTTGCTGTTCAGGTTTGTGGTGGAATCCTCACTTGAGTTTGATTCGTCATAAGAGTTCAGTTCATCTTGGATAAATGGGTTTCTTGGGTCTTGCGAGTCGTCAGATTCACTTGTGTTCTTACTGCTCGCAAGTGGAGAACGATCAGTTAAGTTTCTTGTAGACATCTTGTGAGTGTTCAGGCGGATTCTGGAGTTATTCAGATTGGCCTCTCTCTATTGGAATCGTCTCTTCTTTCAAAGACGAGTAAAGTCAGCAGTTTCTAGCTGGATTTTTCAAATGTGAGGGAAGGTTGATTAGGAATGTTGTTTTGTGCAAGGGTAGCAAACTTCTTTCTGTGAGCTAAAGTTTTTTCGTAAAGAAAGGTAATCAAATTGGATCAAAGAACTCACTCAATCAAAGGGATGATTGAAGCAAAAACAATGGAAATCACGCGAACAAAAAGCGCCCTAGAGGTGGTTCACCCGTGTATTTGGATGTATAAGAGATTGCGTGGGTGAAAGGACCAAAAGATACCGCTTGCTTGTGTAATCCGGGAGAGCGAACTTGCAGATTTGTCGATAGAGTCCTTTAAATGAGAGGATGTACAGGACAATTTTTTGTGTTTTAATTTTCTTGAAAAAAAAAGTTGTTAAAACTTTTGTCCCAAAGAGAAAATGTGATTTCGTTAGGCGAAATTTGTCCAAGAAACGCGTCTGCATATTCGCGAAAAAGAGACAATCTTGGGACAAATGTTGAGGTGAAGTTCTTTTTTTAGAATGGAGGGTAATCGCATAAAAGTGGTACTGCTCCGAAAACGGAAACTACAAGATCTACCGAGCGGGACAAATGCATATATTTACTTCAAATCTGTGCCAAAAGGTCGAAAGACCAAAAAGCCCAGCTGCCTTTTAACACTGCCTCGAAGTAAAAAAACATTTGTAGTGAAGAATCTCAGAGCAACGGGACTTCTATTCATCCTGTTCCTGTTCCTGTTCCTGTTCCTGTTCCTGTTCCTGTTCCTGTTTTTCATAGTTTCATAGTTTCATTGTTGCCGGGGAAATAGGCAAAAACAGAGAAAAATTAAACTCCTCTAGAAACACGCGTCGCGTAAATTTGAGAATGACTAAGAGCACCACCCGCTATCTAAGATGCGTAAATCCTAGCACTACATCTTTTGACACAAAAATTTGCCGTACAGAACTGTCCATTTATTTCACTAGTCTTGAAACAAGGCGTACAAAGTTCTCCATATAAGACCAGTTTTCAATAGTTGTATGGGCATATCAGAGATCTTCGTACCCCTGATAATCATGTGTATTTACGAGCTTCCTCAATCATTAATTCAATACGTTTCTTAACATCAACCGCGTAATACTTTGTCTGAAACTTGATGGATTCACTAACATTGAGATCGTCTTCCAGCGTCTTCATCACAATGTATGGGTCGCCAGTTAGACCCCTATCCAAGTCTGCGCTACAGGTTTTAACATTCTTTGCGAATATTTTTGCGCTTAGCACCTGTTTGAAGATCTTGACCTTATCGCTATCTGACTTCTTTCTGAAAATGACGTATTCTTTATAATGCTTCTCTTTGACTCTGTCACCGAGATCTATACTGGCCAATTGATCTCCATATTGTTTCTTAAAGTCGACAAATAAACGGGGCGGGTCAATGCTTTCTAGTAACTTCATGAATTGTACAAATGGATGTAGTTCAGCTGGGGATTCTTCCGCTTCTAGTTGGTTTTGGCTTTGCTTTTGTATCAGCTCTTGAACATGAGCATCATATAGCGTCTTTCTTGTGTTATTATCAAAAACACTATGGAATCTTGGGTCATCTAGCAGTTGTAGTGATGCGGTTTCCCATGGTTCGTAAGGATTGACCTTTGTCTCTTGTAATAGTGAAATGAACTCCGATGGTGAGCCTTCTTCATCAGAAGAGTCCAGGTCTGATATGTTTATACCGTTTTCTTCATCATCTGAGGACTCTTGTATCTCTGAATCCTGATCTTGGGTTTCAGGAACTGTAACATCTTCTATCTCAATGCGTTGTTTTGGCGGACTCCTCTCGAGGCGTTGTGGGACTAATGTATGTTCTGTTACATGCTCTTCAACTATTTCGTCTTCTTGATCACTACTTTCATCTGATGAATACCCTTGTATCAGACCTTTGGCTTTTTCTGGTTCAATGTCTTCGGTCTTGAACTCTTGTTCAATTTGTGATTCATCTTCAACATCATTATCGATTTCCATCTCATCATGAGCTTCTTCTTCTCCTCCTTCAGCTGCATTCTGCAGAAGAAACTCTTTGAACTCTTCTTCAACTTCAGGACCTGTCTTAAACCCTCTAGCCTTGGCCATCAGGACAATCAACAGTCTTTTCTCCTCATCAGACAATAAGTCACCAACTTCATTCTGCCAGCTTGACTCTTTAGTCTCTTCGTTGTAGTAGAACTGGGAACCCAGGTTGGTTATCACCACCATCCATGATGTGTTGGGGATATTATATTTGTACTTTGAGTGCTCTCCAAGCTCTGGCTTGATGTATGTTGACTCCTTGGTAAGTGAGTTGTAGTAATAATGATGGCCTGCCAGTTAGTTAGTAAACTCACCTGAGAATCTCAAAACTCTCTAATGATGATACATACCATTTGGTGCAAGATGCTGTGTCCAGTTCGGTGGAAGAACTATCTTTTTTTCACCCATATTGTGCTTCTTAACACATAAAGATAACACAGCTTTTTTGATTAGTTTGATCGAGACAGTGCCAAAAGGAATTTGAAAATCTGAAAATCCGAAAAAAAAAACATCAACACATTTAAAAAGACTCCAGACCCAAGGAAACAGCAAAAAAAGTACATAATTCAACATGGGTTCCAGAAGATACGATGGAAGAACCACCATCTTCTCTCCTGAAGGTCGTTTATATCAAGTGAGTACGACTCCAATCGTGCGCAATTGCCCGGTTGCCGACTTTTAAATGTCGAAATCGGGGGAACAGTGGCGATATCCATCATCAGCATTTACTAACGTCCAATGCAAGGTCGAATATGCTCTAGAAGCCATATCACATGCCGGTACAGCCATTGGTATCCTGGCCAAGGACGGTATCGTTCTTGCTGCTGAACGTAAGGTTACATCCAAGCTATTGGAACAGGACTCATCAGCTGAAAAGATCTACTCTTTGAATGACAACGTTGCCGTCGCAGTGGCTGGTATGACTGCTGATGCCGGTATCTTGATCAACAGTGCTCGTGTCAGTGCGCAGAACTACTTAAAGACATACAATGAGGAGATCCCTGTTGAACTATTGGTGCGTCGTTTATGTGATATCAAACAAGGTTATACACAACATGGTGGTTTAAGACCATTCGGTGTCAGTTTCATCTATGCCGGTTATGACGAACGTTACGGTTTCCAGCTGTATACATCCAATCCATCTGGTAATTACTCAGGTTGGAAAGCTACAAGTATTGGTGCCAATAACACAGCTGCTCAGACATTATTAAAACAAGACTTTAAAGCTGAGTTAACTTTAGAGGAAGCTGCAGAATTGGCCTTGAAAGTCTTGAGTAAGACCAGTGACAGTGTGACGTTAAATAGTGAAAAATTGGAATTCGCCACTATCCAATTGAAGAGCGATAAGGTTGTGCAGCAGTTATGGAAGCCTACTCAAATCGATCGTTTCTTGAGCGAAAAGGGCATTGTCAAGGAGGAAGAGGAAGAATAAACTAGCTAGACGCGAGTACAGGTTATATATGAGTACTGTGAATGTAGTTGGTTGCCCTGGGACTGTGGTGTCGTAGCTGTTCGGTAGAAACTCCATGAGAACGTTCTCATGGTTTGGTTGTGTTTTTCGAGATGGAAATGAAAATGAAAAGCCAGATAAAGTAACAAACAACTAACAATACATCCAAACACCGTGTAAACTATGCACTGATGGTGTAAGTAACTCCACTCGAAACACTATGTGATAGTACTGACCTCTTTTTTAAGCTCCCTGGTCACCATTTCAGAGGTCCCTGTGGGCTACACCACGCCCAAATTCCCTTCGGTGTACTGGCCTGTGAACAACTCCATGTACAAGGTCTCGTACCTGTACTACGCCTCCGACATCTGGCGCTTCACCGTCTTCTGGACGCTGATCTTCTTTGTGGGCTTCTACGGTGCCGCTGGCGTCTGTGCAGCTTTCATGAAGCGGCGGCTTGTTAGCGGTGTCGTACTTGTTGCGGCCTATGTTCTCATTGGCGGTGTTCAGGCTGTCGCCAGTGGCACCGTGGTAGGCGTCGTCTCAGCGGCCATCTACAAAGCGGGTCTCTTCAAGATGTCCACGTGGATCCCGCTGTGCGCTGCCTGCTTCCAACTACTCTTCAACCTGGTCACCTCCTACTCGCCAGTCAGTGTCTTGATGTGAGTGCCCTGTGTACTTTCCCGATTTGGAAGTCTAGCTGCAGTGCCTTGTATTTTTAGGATAAATGATATTTCCCAAGGCAAGGGCTCCTCGGCTTCTCATCCACAAGAATAAGCTTCTAAGACATGTCATCTGCCTTAATCAACCGCTCCATTGCAACTCTGAAGACGGTATGTTTTGCACTGAATGAACTTCTCACTTTCTTGGGTCTTTTCACTAACGTTGCGTGTGCTTTAGGAACTTGAGTTCTTGCGTGAATCCAATGTCATTTCCGAAGACTTCTTCAATAAAGTCAGCGGCAGTCTACCTGATCGTTATCAGGCCGGTACAGCTCCCGCTGAACTATCATCTGGCTCTGGCTCTGACTCTGGCTCTGGCTCTGGCTCGCTAGCCCCTTCCTTGAATGAAGAACAGTCCTACGTGGCTGCTCCTATTGAACTACCAAGACCAGAAAGACCTGTCTCCACTACTCCAGAAGAATACGTTGAAGCTATTTACGATTACAAGAAACAACAACCTGAAGATTTGGAACTAAGGGCCGGTGATAAAGTCAAAGTCCTTGAGCACACATCTACTGACTGGTGGAAAGGCTATATCAATGGTAGAGAAGGTATGTTCCCATCAAACTACGTTAGGCCAGTGGAGTCGAGAGGCCCTACCCCAGTTCCACAGTATCAGCCATCTCCGTCTCCTTCTTTTCAACAACAAAGCCAATATGCCCAACCTCCACCACAACAATATAATGTCTTCCCAGGTTACAACTACAATAACGGGAATATGGTGCCATACCAACAACCACAACAGCAGCAACAGCCTCAACAGGTTGTTGTTCAACAAGAAGAACAGTCGCAACACTCCGGTATGGGTGGTGCTGCAAAGAAATTTGGTTCAAAGTTGGGAAATGCGGCTATCTTTGGTGCTGGTGCCACCATTGGTTCTGATATCGTGAACTCTATCTTTTAGGTACCGATTGATGACCCCTTGAGATATATATATATATATATACGCCTAGATTTCTCTCATGTATACGATTTAAGACGATTTTATCTGTAGAAGTGACAGTTTCTTAATGGAATTTTCGTCGTGGGCTGGTCAAAAGCGCTCTTTCCTGGTGTTCTTCTCTGACGGGCCATATCCATCGAAGTTTCCTTACAAGTAGAGGATCAGTGACGACCAAAATCAAACGCTCGTTCCAAGTTCTTCTTGCGCTCACTTGCATGCTCGGCCTGTTGAACTAACTTGAATTAGCCCGCCTCAACTCGCTTGGTTCACCTGAGTGTTTAGGAATCAGTTTTGATTGATAAATTATTTCCTATTCGGGGTAGGACAATGGAACATCACCACAGTTTCCAAAATTTTAGCTGACCCCAAATCACCATTGTCTTCGCCCAATCTGGAAATCTCTGTGCATCAGAGGGAAGTTTTTCATGCATCTTAAGTCTCGGTTGTTTCACTTATGTCTACTTTGTGAGGCACTCTTAGTGACAAGTCAGTTGGTATATAGCTTATGAGTTCCGTCATAGTTTCGAAACGGTTCACAATCTGACTTGTCACTATCATCTAAACACATCAACAATGAAGTTCAACCTAATTGCCCTTGCCGGTCTATTCCTATCTGTCTCAGCTCAAGTTTCTGTCTCCTGTGAAGAAACTCCAAGTCCAATCTCAAACACTGTCTCAAGAACTCTAACTGCCAACGGTGGTCAAACTATTCTAGTCTTCACTACAGTTTCCGTCACCGAATTTGTCAACAACTGCGACCCAACATCCACCTCTAGTAAACCTAGAGAGACCCAGACTGTGACTGTTGACTAGATCGAAAGTCACTTGTTCTAAATTGACTAATCATCCAATGTTTTATCCTTCTTCTTCTTCTTCTTCTTCTACTACTACTTACCCACTTTGGTCACTGTGTTAATGTTTAACTAATTGATACATGATTTTTCTTTGCTCGACAGTATTCTAAATTATTTATAGAGTCTGGTGTGATGTATTATATCAATACTATCCTTATATGGAAGTAAGCCTTGTTATGGCACTACATAGACGACAACTTTCATGAGTAACTCTTATTATTGATAGATAGATCTCGTCGCAATTCAGTACCAAACACTAGCTCATACTGAATCAGCTGGAGATCTATGTTTTTGTAAAGGTAGGCAATGCCTTAGCATCTTAACTAAAAGATATGCCTTCGAAAACAGGATTTTACTCTTTCAACGTGCTAGCATTCGGTCTCCAGAATGCACCTGTAAAGTATTAATTTACGTCCGATTCGATTTCTCTGTTTTTCATTTGCTCACATTTTTCCCATCCCTGATTACAGTACCTCATAGGCATGCAAGCATAACCCGGGTATAGTAATAGTTAGATGAGGAAGGACGATCTCTAAACGCTTGATCACAGATGATCTCAAACAAAGAGGCTAAACCTTGAACTTGATATAAAAGAGAGAGAAAGAAAAGAAAAAAACAATCCTTTTTAAGTTATTGTTATGGACACTTATTAATAAGCGACACTTTTGCATACTCTCTAAGGCTAGAATCTAATTCGTTATAAAAATCTATATTTCTATTATATCATTAAGTATTCATTAAGTATCCAGGTGAAAATTCAGACCTTGTAAGTACTCCACGTGAAGTATTTCTCGCGTGGATTAACAAATTCCTTATCATTACTGTTTTCATATATGATACCACCGCCTTCACCCTTAGCAATCAGAGCTCTAATGTGATAAATAAAGTCCTCAAATTTAAAGCCATCTCGTAATTTTTTATCAGACTTTTCCTGGACAGCTTCTTTACTCACATAGTTTCTCTTAAGTTTCTTACCAGTGGCCTTCTCATGATGGTCAATTGTGTCACCAATTGTGACTTTTGAAGAATAAACTTTGATAGAGTCGGGTATGTCTTGGAATTGATGTTGAGTTATTAAGGCTGCAAGTGTGTTACCAATGTCTAAATAGAAAGTTGGGTTAATCTTTGTTGATTCATTTCCTATCACATCCACTGTGTCATCCTCTTCTTCGCTTTCGATATAGGGCAGGAAGCTACCAACAAAGAATTGGTTTTCGTCGATATGGAATCCACAATAAACATCAACAGTTTTAATGCCGTTTTCTCTAGCACGTTTTGAATGTGCAATCTTCTGCTCAAGCAAACAAAGGGTAATTGGATCTCCAGCAATAATTTCGCTGCCGTATTGAGAAGGGAAGTACAATGGGACCTTGTTGGTAATGACGGCATCTAGGACTTGTTCGATTGGAGAGAATGGCACTTGGCCCAAGTTTATGACAACATCGACCCCATTGAAGGCCTCATTGAATGACACTTCGGGCGTGTGATAGTACTCGACGACAGGATAGTGTATTGTCTCTCTCCCAGTAGATGTGACTAGCCTTATTGGCTTAGCAATTCTTGAATTGAAAGGTTCCGTTAGTAAAGCTTTAACAACATGCTTCCCCAAGGAACCGTTAACTCCATAGATAGCGACGGTTATCATTTCTAAATTGGGAGGAACCGAAACAACGAATCAAAATTAGATCTATAAAGTACTGGATTGAATGAAGGGAAGATGGTTTGAACTTTGAAGGAACAAGACCAGGTTGTAAAGCAGTCTCAGTCTCCCTTTGGGTATCGGGGTTATAAGTACTTTAATATTCTTTGTGACCAATTTTTATAAGCCCGGCTTTTGAAGTGACGTCATTGATAAATGTTTGAAGCAAATAAGTGTAGATCTTTTCGAACATCTTAGAAATGATTGGATTGGGGATTGGAGATTGGGAAAGGTACAATATTGAGGGGAGAAAAGTTAGAATTTAAGCAAATTCTGATAGTGACGTCAGTAGAAGCAATGGATTTACCAATATAACTGTGAAGAAAACTGGAATTGACCTTAGTGTCTTCAAAACCTGATCCCCAGTTAACCTTCTGGCCAACAGGTACCGAGACTGGGAAGGGATGTGCTGCATCTGTGGAACAACTGGAGCGACGGTTTAACCAAATCGACTTTATCACAGAATTTATGCAGTATATCTCTAGTGACACAACCAATACCGACACTGATGTCAACACCGTATTTGATCTGGCATAGTTCTAGGGGCATTCATGTTATGTCTAGCGTAACTGTGTTAACAATCAGAGCTGATACCAGCAACCTTGAAGTCCTTTAATGCGTCTTTAAATGTTGTTTCCTGTGTCCTGAAGTATTTGATTTTATTGGATGAAACTGATCGCCTTCCTGAGAACATGAGAGAGAGATAAGTTGGGTGTTGATCTTAGAGACAAATGACGCTGGGGTTAAGGCTTCTAAGATTGGTTTACTCAAGAAACCATTAGACCGACAATATCGACTTGCCATTGTGATATCTTTGTTGAACATAAATAAAGAGAGCAGAGTTCTATAGTGGCTTCAAGGATGTGTACTTTTATATGTAGTCATTAGAAAGCTTGCCATTTTAGACATGTCGTCAGGCTATCAGTTATAAGTTCATCCGGCTTATTGACATTGGGTGGCTTTGTTCGCTTGTAAATCTTTTATCAGTGTGTTATCATTTGTGGAGAATTTCCTGATGTTGATCTTGACACAAAACCTGACACAAAGTGGAAAAGAACCCTTCTCTCCACCAAAACTAAGCTGTCTGCCGATGCTCGAGGTCTCTTACGTTGACACCTTCGTCTATATTGTCATTGTTCTGTGGCACACCCTCCGCGGGCAGGGCGTGGTGGCGTTTTTCGTCCTGGTGCTGTGCTTGTGTCACTTTGTCAGTATGTGCCATCCTTCTTCAGACAGATTCGTACTAACAGGCAGTCAGTCTTCAAGCTCCCCTTCATCGTGGCCACCAGACTCAACTTCTTCTACCGCCAGTCAACCTACTCCCAGCGGGCCACCTTCTACGAGTACGTCACCACGAGGTTTTTGAAGTTCTCCTTCAACCATCTCAACCCACGCACCATTGGTGGCATGTTCATGTCCCACAACGTTGCTCGAACGTTCTCGCTCTATAGGCGCTACTCACAAGGTCATACCAAGATTGCCGATGTTAACTTGAACTACTTCGAAGACAATGGCGTCAAGGGTCTTTTGGTCAGCTCCAATTGCCGCTTTCACAAGTATGACATCGATTTGATGATACTCTATATCCACGGCGGAGGCTTCATCCAGGGCTCGCCTTGGTTCTACTCAGAGATGCTATCTGTCATGCTGGTCTCATTGAACCAACAGGGCTTCAAGAATCCAGCCATCTTTGCCGTGGACTACAAAACTGGTGATTTTGGGAAAGACTTGTGGAATTTGAGTGAAAGCTGGTCATACTTGACTGCGAAATACCCAAGGGCACACTTGGTGATAAGTGGTGATGGTTCAGGTGGTTTATTGTCGTTATCATTGCTCTTCCATATTGCTTCCCCTTATTTATTGATACCTAAGCCTAATCCAACTTTAGCTAAACCGGCTGCCATGATTTTGTGCTCACCATGGACAAAGTTGTTCTACATGGAGACAGAGAGAGAGGAGACAGAAGATTATATGAACTCGAGAATCATAAACAAAATGACAAGAGATTATCTTGGTGAAGAGCAGTTCAATGCCATAAGGTTACAGGTGAAGGCTCACTCACAAAACTTGATGGATCCTGCTGCTGATATCAACATTGATCATTACCAAAACCCTATATATTGCACCCCAGGAGTCTGGGAAAAAGCCTTACCAACGTATGGGTGCATTGTTATGTACGGAGATGAAGAGTACCTTAAGGAAGACATTGATGAATTGATGGATGTTATGTCTGCTCATGGTAAGATCAAAGGCGAGCCTATGCTTGGTCAAGATCATGATTGGCCAGTTTTGACTTTCTACACAGAAAGATGTGAAGAATTGAGAGAAGATGGTCTTCAATACATCACAGGTACCTTGAGTAGGATGTTGCTTTGGAATACCGAATCATTCTTCGATAGAGATCGGATTATACCGATAGATATAGAGTACAATTGATGAAGTAAACTGTACAACCTACATGTCATGATTTCTGTAGAAAACCGTTTTTCATTTGTTTGATTCTATAAACATTCAAGCTTAATCTGCTCATTTCTTTTTGTTCTTTTTCTTATTGTTCTTCTTCTTGTTTTTAGGTTTTGATTCAGTGGTCACAGAGGTGTCAGCTTTAGATTCAACTTCTGGAGATTCTTCTTTGTCTTCTTCAGCTTCAACATCTGGATTGGCCTCAGTTTGAAGTTCCTCGTTGGAGTTTATATCAACATCATCGAAACCTTCAGTGGCTGGAGTCTCCATTGGAGCTTCTTCATCTTTGATCTCAGGAAGCGGTTCTTCATCGTCTTCTTCAACTGGCGCAGGTTCTTCTTCCTCTTTTGTTTCGTATCTTGTCTCTTCTTGTTCAACTGGTGTTATTTCTTCAGCGATAGATTCGGATTCAGTTTGGACTTGTTTAACGATTGGTTGTTCCTCAACCGGCTCTTCAGGCTTCAGTTCAATGGTTGGTTCTTCTTGGACAGGGGTCTCTTGGACAGAGGTGTCTTGGATAGGGGTCTCCTCGACTTCTTGGGAAGCAGCAGCTTCTGGTTCTGATTTTGGTTCAACCATTTTGACTTCTGCTTCTTGTTCTTCCGCTGGAGATGTCTCTTGGACTGGAGCCTGTTCTTCCTTGGATGCTTCCTTTGGTTCTTCGCCTGAATCCTCAAGTGGAACTTCACTCAGACCATCGTTAGTTGGTGCATCGCCCGTGGTAGAAGCAGTACCAGCAGTACCAGCAGTACCAGCGGTAGCAGCGGTAGCAGCGGTAGCATCCTCTTGAGCAGTCTCTTCATCCTTGATAATTGGAGATGGTAATGGTGTACGATATTTATACTTTGCCAAATCTTTACGATCAACATCCAAGTAAAATTCTCTAGCTGGGACGATTCTTCTCTCAATCTCACAGGCTTTCAACCATTCAGGTCTAACCACTGGGATATTACTATCTAGGGCTCTTTGCCATTGTTGGCCTAAACCTAACGTAGCGACGAAATGAGTGGTATCCACGGTGACCTCATCTTGTAATGGCTTAGCACCCATTGCATGCAATGAGCCAATGATATCCTCACGCATGATGTTCTCCTTCTCCTCAATCTCACCTAAACAAACAGTGATACCGGACAAATCGGTCATTTTGTGTGTTCTAATGTTGACTTTCTCAGATTGATAAACACCAGCAGTGGTGTCCAGTCTTAAATAGAACTCGTAAGGTGTGTCGATTGGCAGACCTGAGAGCTTAGTGGTCTTTGTGACCAGTGGGTTTGGGATCTGGCCCAGTCTGGAACCGTTCTTGTACAGAGTCAGTGATTTGATGGAGGATGAACCAAGGTCAAGTTGATCCCATTCCAAGACTGCACTTGTCTGGGTGACATTCTTGACTTTCAACACTGGGGGCTTTGGTTCGTTGGTACCGTACATCTCCAGGATCTCCTCTTGGAAGGACTCGAACTGTTGTCTTTCAACCTCTTCTTGCTTCACGTCCTGTTCACATTTGATGGTGATCACAGATCCAGCATTGACCCCGTCTGGCAAAAGAATGGTAGGAAACTCGATCAAGTGATGGTCCTTGGTTAGCAGCAATGCCAGAGAGGCATCCAACTTCCCGACAGTGAGTGAGACTTCAACCATAATTGTTTTTTTGGGATTTGGTTGTGGCTATGTGTCCTGTTGTTGTCTGAATTTTTCCTTTAATTATTCTTCGATCAACTTATATTAAGGGATGTTGTAAAAGTTCTCTGTTTGAGTGGAATAAAATCTTACGAAAAGACAAGGCATCGGGTGGGGCTAATTGTAGTATGTTATCGACAAGGGCCTCTGTATTGAGAGCCCACACTCGTTCAATTCGCCTTTATAAGGGGCGAAAAATAAGGAATTACAAGTCCTCTCTTATATCATAATCATCCATCTTTACACTACAGCAACCACCAAAAAATCAGTAACTAACTCTATGACCTGCATTGTATCTACACTAACCTGATGGAAACAAAAATTATACACAGCTTCACTCACCAGCCAGTCTTCTGACTCTTCTCAAGACAGAGTCCTTTTCAGGATCGTATGGATGCTCCTTTGATGGGATTTCCAAGATTGCAGGGAAGGCCGCAGTGAAGCCGTCGACTCTCAGTCTGATCTGCTCTGCAATGTGCTGGTTGATCAGCAGGATGGCGATGTCGTCTCTAGTCTCGACGTAATCGGTGAAAGCGGCGTCGATCTGTTCAAAGGTGGTTTTGGAATCCACAGCGAAGAAGTTCTTGCTTCCAGAGGCATCGTCAACCTGGCCAACACCGGCCAGAAGCATCCCCGTGATGGTGTCCTCGTCACCAATGACGGCAATCAGCGAACGGTTCTTGTTGGCGTCCGACATTGTTTAACTGGGATTTTTGTATGGTGTTAAGTACTGCTTTTATCTTTTCTTTGATATTTTTCTTTCAAAATGAACCCATTGAGATGATAAACCCACTCTTCGGCTTTGTAAATCATTATTAATTATTCATAAGGACCCCTAAGACGATGCTATGTCTAATACAAAGAAGAACGTTCACGAGCTCCACCAGACTCCTGGCAGGCCACTCGAAATGGGCCAACATCAAGCATGATAAGGCAAAGAACGATGCTCAGAAGAACAAAATATCTAACAAACTAGCCAGTGCTATCGCTGTCGCTGCTAAACGTGAGTGTTTATATTACTGAGTCCCAATGAAGATTGTTACTAACAATAATTACTTTACAGTTGGTGGTCCTGATCCATCTACAAACATCCGTCTTGCTGCAGCCATTGAGCTCGCTAATAAGAACAATGTTGTAAAGAAAGTGGTGGAAAATGCCATCAAAAGAGGTGCTGGTTTAGACAATGGTGCCAACAAGTCCAATGTCGAAACCGCAGTGTATGAAGGTGTTGCCCCTGGTAATGTCTCTCTTGTGGTGGAAGCCCTAACAGATAACAAGAATAGAACTTTTGGTCAAATCCGTGGTGTGTTTGGGAAGTATGGTGGTAATTTAAGTCCTACCATCTTTCAGTTTGATAGAATGGGGTTTGTTGTGATAGATCTTAGCGAGATTGACACACCCTTTGACGATCTGTTTGAGAAGTTGATTGAGATTGAAGGCGTTGAAGATATCGAAGAAATTGTGAATGATAAAGAACGTTCTATTGAAATCATCACCGAAGTTGCCAATGCTGGGAAAGTTGCTAGTGATGTAAAGAAACTAGAAGAATTCAAGATCAAAGAAGTCGGTATCAGTTACATCCCAAAGGAGGATGCTTTAGTTGAGATTTCTGATGTTGATATACAGGCAAAGTTTGACAAATTCATCAATGCTTTAGAAGATGTCGATGATGTCACTGATTACTTCACAACTTTGAAAGAATAATTACAACACACAAGAAGTCCCCAATGTACATAGTTTAAGAGTATAAATAAAAAAAACGCATGCATAATATTCCTGTTTTCTGATTATTAAAAACAGATTAAAAGTATTTGATTTAACCTTTCTCCTTCTCTTGATGATTTAGGTAGAGCTCAGCTTCAACATAGACCTCAAAATAGTATAAGCAAAAAGGAAGGTAGACAATTCATAATTAGTTATAAATCATCATATATTAACTGTTTCCACAAAACAGTGTTTCAAACTTCTTAAAAAAAACCCACTATTCTTCCGTATAAATAAGTGACACCATTGAGCGAGTTTATTCAGACTTGGCTTGTTCAATGTATTTCTTGACATCATCATGAGATTGCTTTGGATTGGATCTACCTAATCTTAAATTACCATCATAAGCAAACTTTCTGTAGGTGAAAAAACAGGCAGAAGCACAAGCAACACCCATGGCAACGAACAATGGGGTCAATTCGATTGGGATACCGATACCACCGGAGGATTTCTTAGCGGCGTTGAATAAATATTGGGATGGTCTCATTTTGGAATATTGAACTTTGGGATTGTTTCACAGAGTATAAGTTTAATATAATGGCCTTATTTAATTTTTGATTGTGTTTTTTTTTTTCGACGATTTGGTTGGTTGAATTCTTTTTAACTATGGGGTGTCCGGGTGTTTTCTAGACTTCCTAAAGGGGAAAGTCAAGGAGGCTACAAATTTATACTGATCAAAATCATTCTAAAGAACCTCTAATAACTCATATATACACCGAACTGAAATACTTTTCTAATGAAAACAATGCAAAACAATGACGAATAAACCACAAATACTAATTAAGAACCAAAAGAAAACACTTTCTTCCATCTAACACCCCCAATCTTCTATAGTTTGATCAAATGATCTTTGATGACTTCGTAACACCACCAACTGACAGCCATGGATGGGATGACTTTGAACAAATTGGCAGTCAAACCTTTATAAGCACCAAAGAAGCCCTCGGTTTTGAAAATTGTTACAAGGGCGTTGGTGACACTAGTATATTTAAACCCCAATTCATTTTGACCCATAGTCAACACTTGGAACCTTCTTCTCAGTAGATCAAAGGGGTATGTCAATGTTTGTGCAACACCACCTGCAACGGCACCCATCAATAATTTACTTGTTGAAGAGGATTCGGGTATTAATTCCTTCAACTGTTCATAAACGGCAAAGTTGATGGCGACATATGGGGCAACCCCTAGAGTGGTTGGCCAGATACCACGGTATAATGACAGGAACCCACCTTCTTTTTTATAAATGTCAACCAACAAATGCATGAAACCAGGAGGTTTCTCTAAGGAACCAGCCTTTGATTTTGATAATTTGTCCAAATTGGCTGTCTGAATGGATAGTCTTGTTCTCACAAGATCCAATGGGTATGTTGCCACTACCGAGGCAGCACCACAGGTACCACCAGCGATCAGTCTCTTCCAATTGGACAATTCCTTCTCATTAGGTTTCAACCAAAGTGTCTTGATTTCCTGATACACAACGAATTGAACAGCACTGTAAGGAAAGATTCGAATACAATTGAGCCCATTACCACGGAACAAACCCTTAAAGCCCTCCTCTTTATACATCTTCCAAATCGTTGGGAACATCCCATTGTAATGGGAAGCACCAGGACCCTGGACTTGAAACAAGATTTTGGCTCTTTCAAAAGGCGACACCACTGTTCTGGAAATGGCGCCGGCAAACCCGCCAGCGATGAACGAGGAAACACTGTCCTTCTTCAACCACGCTGTGATGTCACTTTGGTACAGAACGGACATTTGAAGAATGGACTGTTGGTTTTTGTTGTGTCAGATCTTGTGTGTACGCTTTCCATCTTGGACATTTTTTTTCCATTTTTCCTATAATAAGAAAATAGGTGGTTATGAAGCCCTGGTGTTATCTGCAGTTTATTTTTGTTAAAAGCCCAAAGCTAAAAGAAAAAGGTGGGATCGGGAGAAGATAAAGGAAACACAGAAAACGTTTGCCATATTGATCATTCGATTTTGACATGGAACTTAACAGAGCACTTTAAGATTTCCTAATATCTTCCTAAACTCCCAACCCCGGTAATTCCAATGTCCGTTGTTCCTGCAAAATGAATCATCCCACAAAAAATCCAAAAAATCTGGGGAAAAGTTTCTTTTTTCTTTTTTTTTGCTGTCAAAAATGTGCTCCGGGTCTCCTAAAGATAAGGACACCCCGGCTAGGGCCATAGGATTTTAAACCTAGTCTCTGATCCATATAGCCGGCTAGGACTAGTCCCGCTATTCCAGTGGGTTTGTGTCCGTGGCCTCCCACGCATGGGACTCAGTCCAGGATGATGCAATTTCCCAGGTGCTTCCACTGTTCCATGTTTCCTGAGCGAGGCCGAAAATCTAGTCCCTTCCTCCTACCATTAGTCCCAAGCAATCCCCGTATAACCGCAACCGCTATAGCCTGATTTCAAAAAATGAGTCGATCGTGGGACTCATGGAACTCATGGAGTCATGGAGGTCAAAAGTATATAAAGGATAGGGATCCTACCCCAGATTTTGCAATCATTCTTCTTATTCTTCAGTACAAACTACTCTACACAATTACATATACAAAAACAGTCACAATGGTCAGAACTCTAATCCTAAAGAACTTTCAAACTTCTGCTAGAATCACTCTACAGTCAACCATCATAAAGCCAAAGCCACTATTTGGCTCAAGATCCTTATCTGCCTCTTCACAAAGCCAGTACTCCCTATACAACAAGGAACCAGCTACCCAATCATCTGAACAAACTTTTGACAGACCAACCATCTACTCAGATGGTGAAGTTGAAACTGCCGGTCCTGCTACTAGAGTCTGATTAAAATGTCTTGCATTTACTACTAGATTATGCACATAAGAAAAAAACGTACAGGTGTTCTGGTAATCTCCCGGTACTAGATTTTTTTTTGATAATCCTTGTTGCTCACCAAGGTTTTATTTATCACGTTACGAGTTTAATGAAATGGTTTTATAATTAATGGACGTAGTCTTTAGCCTTTTTTACCTTACTGTTCATTGTGAAACTTTTGTGTAACTTTAACTGCTTCCATTCATTACTAATGACTCTACTATTGGGATTGATATTCTCATGATCTCTAACACTTTTTTTAGTCAAAGGAGCACCGAAGAGAATTGTACAAGACTTTTTTTGCGTACCTCATGTTCATTTACATTCTAACGTAGTCATATTTGATACCATCGATGCTGCTCCCGATTATACTGGCCTGGACATATCTAGCAAACTTGTTCTTATCTCTAATCAAGACACCAGCACTTTCTTTGTTCAAAGGATCAGTAGCGTTAGGTTCCAAAAACAAAAACAATAGTCCAACCAAGATGGAATTCAAATTCAACACAGGTGACCAGTCTTCTCTTAGGATGTTCAAACAAATATTACCTTCAAGGTCAATGTTTGGATGATAGATCTTGCTCAAGCACTTCACTTTTGGTGGTTCTATAGGGAAGTTATTATTTATTGTCAAGTTGAAACGAAATTTACCGCCTGCGTAATAGCCCTCATCAGGTTTGATCACAATTTCAAAGTTGTTCAATTGGGATTGTGGTTCTAGAGTGGTCAGCTGGATGGTTTTTGGAAGTTGGATCTCGTTTAGATCTTTCTGTATGCGGATTTGAGCAGGTGTGATATTTTTTGGGTTTGGTGATGACGAACCAGAGTTTGATAACTCTTCCTGTTTCTTCTTTTGCATTTGTCTAAGTTTAAGCTGGAACTAACGTTAATATGTAATTCAAAGAACCATCATGATACCCAGAAGAGCATACCATTTTTGAGTAAGTTTTATGATAATATTATAGAAAACTAGAGTGTTAAACCTCCAGATTAACAAAAGGTTTTTGAGTAGTTTATAATTTAAGGGCCCTTTTTGCCATCACTAAACTCTCAAAATCATTCTAAATTTCCTTTTGATCTTCAATTCGCGAAAATTACCTCTTTTTCTCTTGGATCAAATAAGTTTGTCTGAATTGTTAAATGTTATCGCTGTATTTAGTAGTAGATATTGCACCTTTCTAGTGGTCTGCTTGCGTTTCTGTAGATGGTGCCGAAATGTGTACAGATTGAGAATTGTATCAGGAAAAAAAATGGGCAAAAAAAAAATATAAAAATATAATGTGGCCTACGAGATTCGAACTCGCGCATCCATAGATATTAGAGTATTTAACTTAAGCCTAAATCTAACGCCTTAGACCACTCGGCCAAGACCACTTTTGTGCTGGATATTGATAATTGTTGATCCAAACCAAGTTGGTCAACATCAGTTATTTGCTTTGCCGCCCAATAGCTTTTCTAATGAGATTTTAAATGCTTAGCAAAGGACTCCATGACTTCGCCACAGTATTAATAATCTTGGCTGCTGTTGGGGTCTTATTTGACTTAGGGTTCGACAAGAAGAAGACTAAGATTTTCTAGAAAAGGCTTAACGGGAAGCTTAAAGGAAAAAGAGGAGAGCTACTGACGTGCTATACAAATGAATATGGAGATTTTAAGGAAGTTAAAAAGGGATCATGGTCAGCACTAAAAGGCAAAGAGCTACATTGAATTGAGTTAGGCGGGGTAGATTGGACAAGCTATTAACAATAGAAGGTTTTCTATTGTCATCAAATCTGAGAGTATACGTGAGGTTGGCTACCAGAACCACAACGATGACGACGTTAGTTGTCGGTGTAATACAAGGATGTCACTCGGCCAATAGAGAGGTAAAGTGATCAAGAATATTAATAGGATTTGAAAGAGGAACATTATCACAACAAGTGATATGCTGTTTTGTGAGAAAACTATGGAGGCTTAAACGGAATAAAACTACAGCCACCGGTGAAGGGAACCAAATTAACTATTTTTTTGCTGGTACACAATGTCATCAGAATCTGAGGGAACGACTGCAATCTCTGGCAATCCAGATTAAATAATGTAAAAGGAGGCCACCTTGATTAAATGAGCGGCATGGAAGAAAATGATCTGGTGTTAATGGAAACTGACTAACTTAATGAACCTCTGAATGCAATAGTGAACGGTTTTGTTCAAGAGAACAAAATTGAGTGATCGTGGAAGACTACATAAGATGGTGTTTGGAAGAGAAGCCAAGAGCAGATAGGTCTAAAAGATAGAGAAATTGTGGAAAATATTGGTCTTTCAAAGGAATAAGAAAGATGATGATGAACTAAAAGTGTTCCAATGTCAGATCTCCAATATTGGAAAGAAACAACCCAGAACGGAGAAAACAAAGCTGGTAGATGAGCCAGGTACAG
This sequence comes from Taiozyma bovis, assembly GCA_003707945.3. Classification (NCBI taxonomy): domain Eukaryota; kingdom Fungi; phylum Ascomycota; class Saccharomycetes; order Phaffomycetales; family Wickerhamomycetaceae; genus Taiozyma; species Taiozyma bovis. The sequence continues at coordinate 23,858 of PPMH03000016.1, read as the reverse complement.
GTAGTGATGGTTAGCACTTGGCCAACAACAGTCCGCCAAACAAGGGTATTTACAACGCCTACATTTTTCCAACTTAGATTGACCACCATGTTAGAGATAGTGGTGGAGATATTGGTGGAACTGACCTAGACGCTATGGCTCTCAAAACAACAATAGGGAGACACTAAGGTCTTTGAGGAATGTTAGTTCACAAGAAGTTATGGAATGAAGTTTTCTGAAGATTCCAGGAGCAATCATTTGCTCAAACCCGATTGAACACGCCAAAAATTGAGGAAAAAGACGACGCTAAACGTTTAAAGAATGGACAACAAACAAGATTAAAATCAAATGAAATCACTTCAGGCACAAATAAAACACGCCACATCACATTAAAGATCTTGCAGGGGCAACATAGCGTGATTTCTAAAATGTGCAGTACTGGTGGCTATAGTAGATGTTTACGACGAGACTGAGGAACAACCAAAAAGAAAGGTGGGAAAGATAAGGGGATAAAGAAGAGCAGAGAAAAGAAATAAAAGTATATAAATTTGTTTAATGAAAGGATCCTGTGAAAATACTATTACTAGGAGTCCTGGGCGCTAAGAGGTGTTTAAATTGATCGCAAAGAGAAAACACAAGACATCTCACGGAAGTATTGAGGAAGTATTGAGGAAGTATTGAGGAAGTATTGAGGAATTCTGGTAACTAAGAAGCCGTCAGTGATATTCTGTTTAAGAATTCAATGCATCCTAAAATACTCAGGTGTTAATTCTGAGACCTTATGTTAAATCTGGTATAGTTGGTGATCTGTTTTTGTTAATACATTATTATTGTTAATACAGTCATTATATTAATACCAAATTTATCCTTAATAATTAGATCAATCTAACAAAAATGTATATATATCAATATCGATATATGTGTCGGTTGATGTACAGCCACTATTGACTAAACTTACATGTGTGCTTTTCCTATTTCGGGAATTTTATTTTTCTGAAGTTTTATTGTTCAAAAACGGCCAGTTAATGAGCTGTATCTAAACTAATTAGAATATCAATATGACTAAGTTTGCCTGTTCGCTGTTAATCAATTTGTTGTAGCTATGATTATTATGCGCTTATTGCCATGGTTATTGCCTAACAAATTTTTTTTTTTTTTTTTTTCGATAGATCAGTTTGTATTTAAAGTTTGTGTTATATAGTTGTATTTAATAGTTTGTTTTGTATGTTTAGCTCATTGTGTTTATATCATGCTGTTGTGTCTGTTACAGTGCTGCCGTGTTTTGGAATCCTTTTTCTAGGGATGTGAGCTCACTTTGTAACACCGTATGGGTGTTGGCTCTTCCTCAAGAAACTATCATCTTAGACCTTCAGTACTGTTCCTGACTTCGGAATCTATGACCGATTCAACTGCCGTCACCTTTTCTTCCGTAACCATACTGTCTTTCACAGATCTTTTTCTTATATCTGCAATCATTCTCTAATTCGGTGATTGTGATATCAATATTGTTTCTTGAGGTGTTTTTGATGTTCACTACCGTATCAATCCACAGTGACATCGCTCGCAGCTGCGGTATATATGCAGTGTGCTCCGTTGGTGTGGTCAGTTGAGTTAGTGTGAAATTAAAAAATTAAAAAATTGACCAAAAAGATATTGTGGCCTACGAGATTCGAACTCGCGCATCCATAGATATTAGAGTATTTAACTTAAACCTAAATCTAACGCCTTAGACCACTCGGCCAAGACCACATCTTATTGGATATGTCTGCCTTTGAAAGCATTGTTATGTGAATCTACTTGATTATATAATCAATAGTGGGAATCCTTTGGATTTCAAGATCGCCGTTATTATAGAACTTCACAATGGTTTAATCGTTGAAGTGCTGTTAAAGCAAGAATCAGGTCTATTACCCAAGTTTAAGTTCGGCAATATGAGTGACCTACTATCTATGTTCTTTGATAAGGAATTCGTTCCACATGCATATTTGGATGCCCTGTTCCAACAATCAACATCAACTTCGAACGCTAGATCATCAACACCAATACAGAGCTCCAACTCGAGATCTTCCACCCCACAGCCAGTTTCCAAGAGCACTCTGACGTCTACTAAAGAGAACGAGGAGCTTCAACAAAGAACAAGTCTGTTGCTTTCCAATTTGGATTTGTATACCAACGAGTTGACCTCAGAACTGGAATCAAAGATCAAAACTTTGAAGAATGCCAATTCCATCATTTCATACTCTTACGATCAACAGAACCAAAATTCGAATAATGTCAACACCAAATTGAAACCTACCACCAGATTAGAATACTATATCGATTCGTTGTCTATTTCAATCAACTCACTCAATGATGAAGTTCTATCCATCAACAAAGAGGTCAACGAACAAACAACCAAATCTACCATAGAGACACCAACTGGAAAGCTGTTGAAACTGGAAAAATCCAAAGAAAACTTGAAGCAGGTGTTGAAGAGTCTTGAAACTGTAAAGTCTATAATAGATATTGCCGTATCAGAACCAACAATTCCAACAAGAGCAGCACCCACTTCAACCTCAAGTAAGTCACAAGTGGAGGTGCCTACAATCAAACCAAACGATTTTCAATCAGCACTTACGATTTTGAAGGAAACTATCATTGAACAATTCAACTCCAAGTTATCAGGAAAGGACTCAGAATCTTGCAAAGTTATCGATTATGACTTTTTAAAGAAAGTTGATAATCTGATTGAATTATTACCAATCTTCAAAAATTTGGCGACATTTTATAACAGCTATAATCAATTTGTTAATTTTCTACAAACAGAGAAAAAGAATTACCTGAATAGTAAAGACTTAGAGGATATTGATGGTGATGATACTAATGATAATAATGATTTGTTCAAGAAAATTCTACAAAAATAGATCCATATACTATTAGGTTCATTAAGTTCATGAAATACAGTAGATCAATTGGAAACCACATTTGTAAACTATTCAACCAAACCCAGCCCATTCAACGGAGAAACAGATTGGTTCCTTCTGTTCATGTTCATGTTCATGTTCATGTTCATGTTCATGTTCATGTTCATGTTCATGTTCATGTTCATGTTCATGTTCATGTTCATGTTCATGTTCATGTTCATGTTCATGTTCATGTTCATGTTCATGTTCATGTTCATGTTCCTCTTCATGCTCTTCCTCAGACCCTATTAGCCAGATCTTCTTCACACCAGTTGCTAATCTCCCACCATTGACGATATTCATCAAACCAATGTCTTCTTCAAATGGGACAGTATTCACAATTAAATGGGCATGATAACGCAGCGGATCACCTGGATAACCAATGAATTTACCACCAAACCTTAGACCAGGCGCAAGGAAGTAGCCATTTAGTTTTAGGTGCTTGAAAATGATGTAATTTAGACGATTATATTGTAATGATTTCAGTAATGCAAGTTGTTGGGTGCTATTCTGTACGTAAATGGACTTGAAGAATTCATAGTTGGGCAAGCGTGATGGGGTGTCAGGTATGTTGATGAAGAGACTTTGGGCTATTAGTGAATCTTGAGGAGTAGTTGGGGCTCTTTGGTTCACGGATTTCAATTTCTCATTCTTCTTTTCAATCTTCAGTAGCTTCTGTTGTTGAAACGAGTCGGCTCTTTCTTTCTGGATGTATCTAATGTCTTCTTCACCCAGATCATCAACCAGGGCTTTTATTAAAGAATTGTCGGGTACCAGAATTACCAGGTCTTGCTCCAACAGCCATATAACTTCTTCCACCATGAGCTGCAAAGGTAGACCCAAGAAGATGTTCTGTTGTGGTGCAGTGGGCAGTGTTCCGCTCAAGACACCGCCGATTCCAAAATCCCTGAGCCTCCGGACATTATCGATATCAAACACCAGCAGCTTACCTGCAGTGAGACTGACAATTATCTTTTCTGCCATGTTTCCTGCGGGGCCACGTTAGTTGGCGATGAGGTTCATTATTAGGTATACGATTTTTCCAGTCTCCTTCGAATTCACCAAACGAGTTCGCGGGCCAATTGTTCAAGGGAAAAAAATATTATGTGTGTCCCCTGGCGATTCCCCCTCTTGTACAGGAACCTGCATGGAGATTTTAGCACTGCCCTGTTTTTAATTAATGGGAAAACAGGGAAAAAACAGAGAACATCACCAAAAAGAATCAGCCGCAATTCGCCCAGCCAAACAGCTTTAGAGTCCCTTCACTATCCCCTTTCATAGCCCCTGCACTGCCTTCTGTGCCCAGTCCCTGACCCGCTTGTACTCTTAGTTCTTTTTCCTCGCATCTCCAGCTCATCTCTTCAAGGATCCCATCAACATCAATCAATAAAAACTGAAAAAAAAATCAGCACAGCCTCCCTCTGCTAAAAAATTCATCCACTGCGCCTTTCTCACAGTTAGCGAGTTCTTTTTGTGTCAAACTGGTCCGATTCAGACGTGGCTCGTTCCCCATTACGCCGCCGATTCTCTCCTGGCTATCTATTCTGCACTGTTTCTACACTGTGTGTGTCTTGTTTTTTGCCGCTGCTTAAACTCTTTCCAAATCACTTTATCTGCCACATACCAAGATAAAGAATTCCTAACAGAGTCACTATCAACGAATTTCGCGATCGTCCAGGCCTGATATCTCATATATACTGCTGCTCTTTCCCACATTTTCAATTTTGCAAGTGGATTACTGTTCCAGTTCCTGTTTGCCGCTTAGAAACCTTCCTTCTGGCTGAACCGCTATCATCATGCCTTCATCGGTGAGACATAGTGTGGAGCTCAACTCACAGCCATCTAGAAGAAGTACTTTCAGATCCAAACTCGCCACGCAGCCCACAAACTCTTTAAGTTTGACAACGGAAGAATTAACAAACATTCATGACCCTAAATCAATCAAGTTCTTTAGAGATCGTTTCAACAATGACGCCAACAACTTCTACGAAGCGCTAGCAACTTCCAAAACTCTCGGTCTAGACCATGGTGTTCAGGACCAAGCTGAAAGAATTGAAAAATACGGTATTAACAAGCTGCCTGAGAAGAAGCCCAAAAGTTTCTTAGCATTGGCTTGGGAAGCTATGCATGATAAAGTCTTAATCTTGTTATCTGTTGCCGCTGTCATTTCATTGGCTCTAGGTCTTTATGAAACTTTTGGTCAAGGTCCTGAATATGATGCTGAAGGTAACGCACTGCCAAAGGTTGAATGGGTTGAAGGTGTTGCCATTGTTGTTGCTATTGCCATCGTTGTCTTAGTTGGTGCTGCCAACGACTACCAGAAAGAACTACAATTTGCAAAGTTGAACGCTAAGAAAGCCGATCGTGAGATCGTTGTCGTTCGTAGTGGTGAAGAAGTTATTATCTCAATCTATGATTTACTCGTTGGTGATATAATTACTTTGCAAACTGGGGATATCTTACCTGCTGACTGTGTATTGGTTCAAGGTAGTTGCGAGTGTGACGAATCTGGCCTAACTGGTGAATCCCATTCTATCCACAAAGTTCCTATTGAAAGTGCTTTGAAAATCTATGATGAAAAATACCCAAATGCTGATGCCGATATCGGTGTGAAAGGCGTCCCTGATTCATTCTTGATCTCTGGTTCCAAATTGTTATCTGGTATTGGTAAAGCTATCGTTACTGCTATTGGCCCTAACTCGATCCATGGCCGTACAATGACTTCTTTACAAGTGGAAAGTGAAGTCACCCCATTACAAGTCAGATTGGACAATTTGGCTGGTGGGATCACCAAGTACGGTGTTTTGATCGCTGTTATTTTGTTAATTGTCTTGACTGGTAAATTCTTGGCTCGTCTTCCAAAAGGTAAGGAATATCATGATTTGAGTTCATCACAAAAGGGTTCAAAATTCTTAGATTTGGTTATCACTTCCATCACTCTAATTGTTGTTGCCGTCCCGGAAGGTCTACCACTGGCTGTCACTTTGGCCTTGGCCTTTGCCACCACTAGAATGTCTAAAGATGGTAATTTGGTTAGAGTATTGAGAGCATGTGAAATTATGGGTGGTGCAACTGCTATTTGCTCTGATAAAACTGGTACCCTAACTGAAAACAGAATGAAAGTTGTCAATGGTAACTTTGCTAATTTGGAATTTGACGATAACACCACTTCTGAAATTGAAAAATCTGGTGATTTGAAATTGACTAAGATTGCCCATTTAGATTTATTCAGAAACATTACTTTGAACTCTACTGCTTTTGAAAATAAGGAAGAAGAAGAGGTTAGTGAAAATCCTGTTGTACCACCAAAGAGACATTTCTGGCAATCTGGTTCAAAGAAAAAGAAGTTCGATGATTTACCACCAGAACCTTTCCTTGGTTCCAAGACTGAAACTGCCCTATTGGAATTGGCTCAAAGATCATTCGGTTTGAAGAACAATTTGACCCAATTGAGAACCAACCCACAAGAACTAGGCATAAAAGAAATCACCCAAGTCATTCCATTTGAATCTTCAAGAAAATGGGGTGGTATCGTCGTTAAATTGTCTGAAGGCCACTACAAATTTTACATTAAAGGTGCTGCTGAATTGGTTTTTGCTAGATGCTCCTATCGTACTGCTCCAAATGGTGAAGCTGTCAAAGTTGATACCTCTATTTCTGAAGAAGTCAATCAAAAGATTGTTGATTACGCTGAAATGGCTTTAAGAACCATCTCATTGGCCCACAGAGATATCAAAGTTTCTTCATGGCCTCCAAAGGAATACGTTACAAAGATTCCAGAAGAAGCTGATCCGGAATTGATCCTTGGTGAACCTGTATCATTAGACTATCAAGGAGGTTTGTCCCTTGATGGTATTGTTGGTATCAAAGATCCATTGCGTGCAGGTGTCAAAGACGCTGTTGCTCAATGTAAGAGAGCTGGGGTCACTGTTCGTATGGTAACTGGTGATAACGTTATCACTGCTAAGGCCATTTCAGTGAACTGCGGTATCTTGACTGAAGAAGAAAAAAATGATGAGGTTTCATGTATGGAGGGTCCTGTCTTTAGAAAGCTATCCAAAGATCAAAGATTCGCTATTATCCCTAAATTGAAAGTTCTTGCTAGATCTTCCCCAGAAGATAAGAGAATCTTGGTTGAAACTTTAAAGAAACAAGGGGAAGTGGTTGCTGTCACTGGTGATGGTACCAATGATGCACCAGCTTTGAAATTGGCCGATGTTGGTTTCTCAATGGGTATGTCAGGTACCGAAGTTGCCAGAGAAGCTTCTGATATCATTCTAATGACTGATGATTTCTCTGCTATTGTTGATGCTATCAAGTGGGGTAGATGTGTCTCATCCTCCATTAAGAAATTCATCCAGTTCCAATTGACCGTTAACGTCACTGCCGTTGTTCTTACTTTTGTGTCTGCCGTTTCTTCAAGTGAAGGTCACTCTGTCTTGACTGCTGTTCAATTGTTATGGGTTAACCTGATTATGGATACATTAGCTGCCTTGGCCTTGGCTACTGACAAACCAGACAATTATGTCTTGGATAAGAAACCAGAGGGTCGTAAATCTTCAATTATTTCTGTTTCCATGTGGAAGATGATCATGGGTCAATCGACTCTACAGCTAATCATCACTTTTACCTTGCATTTTGCCGGTCAAGATATCTTCTATGGTAGACCAATCACTTCAACTGAACAAAAGAGATTAGATGCTTGTACATTCAACACCTTTGTTTGGTTACAATTCTTCAAATTATGGGTCACGAGAAAGTTGGACGAAGCTGATGGCATCAAGGCCGTCAGAGGTCGTTTTACTTTATCAAACTTGAACTTCTTCCAACATCTGTTCAGAAACTGGTACTTCTTGATTATTGCCGCTATCATTGGTGGTTTCCAAGTCTTGATCATGTATGTTGGTGGTACCGCTTTCTCAGTCAAGAGACAAACTGGTGCTATGTGGGCCGTTGCTATCATTTGTGGTTTATTGTCACTACCATGGGGTGTTGTGATCAGAATCATCCCAGATGAATGGGTCATCAAGCTCTTCCCAACTAGATTATACAATGCCTTGGTATACCTACTTTCGTTCAAATATTTGAAAAAGTCCAGAAGTAAGAAATATTATAAAGATTCTGATTCTGATAGTGAAATTGAAAACGAAGAAAAATACTTGTTATATCAGAAATACCCAGCTTTCAAAAAGACTAAGGAGGAAATCAACTACGTTAGAGAAGGTGATTTCAATGATTCTTCAAGTGCTTTCAGCTTGAATCCATTGTCCATGTATCAGAAATGGAGAGGTCATAGTGATGACCAAGTTGATGACGAATCAAATGTTGCTGTCCCTGCTGAACACCATACCATTGCCGCTTTGACAATGGTGCCTACTGTTGTTGGTGGTGCTGTCGCAGGTTGGTCCCCATTAGCTTATGGAAAGTCTGACACTAAGAAAGATTAGAAAGAACAATATCGTATCATCTGTCATCCATATATATAATTTTTGCATCTTGTATTTTGATTTAATTCTGATTTTATTTAGCTGTAGATCAATATTGACGCTAAATTAGTACTAAGTTTTTGTAGTGAACAGAGTCTAGATTCCTGTTAAAAGTGTAATAGTATGACGTCATAGCTCATAACCGTCCCTTCCTTTTTGGTTCAGTAACATGACTCTACTATTCTGGAACACTTCCAGATGTCTGTTTCCCCAGTATAAAAGGAGCTCACTGTTCCTTTAGCTCCTTTCCTTGTTTATAGTGACAAATTGAGGGCGTTTCCTAAGCAAGTGATGTGGGATCACGAAGCTTAGTGACTCGTTTTCCAACCGCAATCAATACAAGCGTGTATTAGGGTACTTTACTGTTCCAAGCAATTTATAGATCCAAATACACAACTTAAGTTAATCAAACTTAATACAAGACGTATAATATTTGTATTTCATAATGTACATGAAACGAGATACAACCAAAGACATAAAAAACCAACAAATGAAATAATCAAAAACACAAAAGAAAAGAATGAATAAGACTTTTCCTAAGCCAACAACTTATCAAATTTCTCAGCCAAGTAAGTAGCTTCCTGAGAATAGTCAATTTTGCTAACGCTTTGACCGTTGTATCTAACTCTGACATTACCATTGTAATTATCTTGTCTAGCTCTTAATCTAAAGTCATATTCTTGCATGTGGATCTTATCGATGGTAGCTTTGAACAAAGCTGGATCTTCTTCTTTGTATTTGTAAAGATCATTGGCCGAGGTTTCTAGTAGAGCCTTAGCTTGGTCTTCAAATAAAGTCAACCATAGCTGACCAGTTTGATCCATGACTGAAATTGTCAAGACGTATCTGTGTAGTGGAGCAGGATGGTCAACATCACATTTTTCACATCTCCAAGTACCATCCGCTTGTTCAACAACTTTTCTGTTACAACCTTCAGTAGAGCATGCTGGATAACTAAAGTTTTCAGTTCTTACATAGCTGATAGTAGCCTTCAAATTGAAGAAGTCAGGTTTTTCACTCATCCCTAATTCTTGAGTTTGAGCTTCTAGGATAGTCTTACGATCAGCAATAGATGACTTTCTGGTGACTTCCGATTTCAGACTTTGGAAACTTTCATTACGACCTTGAGCGTCGTACCAGCCTTTGATTGTGTAAGCTTCTGGAGTATCTGGGTTTGGAGAAATGGTAGCTGATGGAGTTAATGATAAAGTTTTACCATTAAAATCACTGACTTTGGCACCTTTGATAGCGACAACGGTACCTTCTGGGACATCGAATTCTTTGGCAGATTTGCTCCATAGACCAACTGAGATAGCAAATTGGGAATCATCAACAATGGTAATATCACGACGATCATAAGCACGGCCAGCCTTGGATGTGATTTGGAAAGCTGGGTTGACTTCCTTGATAACACCAACAACATCAATGATAGAATCAGCCTCCAAATTTTGAATCTTGTTCAATTTAACAAAGTTGTAGTGAAGCTTTGGAACATCACCAGCATCTAGACATTCTTCAATTTTGGTGTCTCTGTCCAATTGTAACTCATATGGATGTTTCAAGTTTGAGAATTGTGGTCTCGATGGCTGAATTCTGGCTTTGGAAACATAGTACACTTTACCTTCTTGCAAAAAGTTGTAGAACTTATCAGCATTTTCGTTGAATGCAGTGGCTCTAATTTCATCAGTTTCATCTAGAAGATTGACGTTGAACAATTTTCCTTCACCTTTTTGGTTTGACCAAGTACGTAGATCACCTTTAAATGAAACTCTGGCCTTAATTGTCCAAATGGTTTGGTATGGAGATAATTGATCAATTGCATAAATGTTGGATGGTTTCTTACCGTTGCCACCTTGAGCTACGGCAGAATTTGGAGCCGATTTAGGAACACTTTGAGCATTGACAATAGTAGCAGGGTTTGAAGCCTCTGGGGCAGCTTGAGGAGCAGGGCTTTCTTCGCCTGAGTTGCCTTGGTATCTATCCTCATTTGGGTTGGCCTTGAAGTATTCGTCAACAGGTTGTAAGCTGGAACCAATTTTGGCAGCTTCAACTTGTTTGATTTCTAATTTGTTGATGATAATGACATGCTTATTGCTGGCACCCATTCTTTCGATATCATAAGTTTGTAGTTCGACAATGGAGGTCTTTTGTAAACCGTTCTTTTCACAATATTCAACACTCTCAGGTCTGACAACAGCATGAGTAGTGTAGACCCCATCTGAGACTAGCAGACGTAATCTTTTACCTTGGTCATTTGGAATTGGTTTGACATTCGCACATTGGACAGTGACATGGACGTCGCCGTTCCAGTATTTCTCCTCCGAAAAGATTCTCTTCAGGATCCCAGAGTCGACCGTGGTATCTGACATTTCTTTGGACCTGTTTGTTTAATATTTGTGTGTGTAATTCTGTGTGTTGCCACCATGATGAAACTTTTTATTATGTTTTTACGCGTCAAAATTTCGTGACGCGTTGTGGTGTCTGGATGTTGGGGACTAACAGTTTAACTAACTTTTAAATATCTAGAACTGTTCAAAGGTGAATGAAAGGCTACCCAAGTTGGTTGGTTGGTAACATAATGACAATTGTGAATATTCAAGAGGACTTCACGGATGTGATAAATGCTGTTGCTGCCTCTGAGACTCAACAGGATAAATTTTGGGTCAATTTCATTGATGAAGATCAGTTGGAAGACGGTGAAGCACATGAAGAGCTAGTGACTGTCACCAAGGACAAACAATGTCTGGCATTCACCAACGAAAATGGTCTCTTGTTCAATAAGGACTCAAATAGCTCTTATACAATCACATTCAAAGGTGTTACTACAAAGCTAGAGCAGCCAACTTCATCTATTGTCCCAATAGTTGGAAAGATTTCATCATTCGAGGTATCCCCACAAGGAGAATTAGCTCTAATGGGTTCAGACAATGGAGATTTGAGACTTATCAGCTTGAGGGATAATAAGGAACAGCTACTCATAGAGAATTCTCATCTAAGCGCTGTAACGCATGTAAAGTTCTTCCCTAGTGGTCAAGTTGGTTTGTCAGTTGGGTTGGATCTTCAAATAAAGATATGGGACTTATCCAACGGGAATTGTCCAAGAACATTCACTGGTCATAAAGAGAGAATCACAGATATTGCTCTTGTTGATCGAGGCCGGAACTTTCTAACTTCAAGTAAGGATGGTACTGTTAGATTGTGGGATAATGCAAGCGGGAATGAAATTACATCACTACAGAGAGAGAACAGTTTGAAGGATCCAGTCAACACCATACTAATTACCGAAGGTGCAGAAGCTTCTTCACATACCAATGATCTTGAATATGGGACATCTGGGAAATTCCTTTTTGTGGGTCATGAATCAGGTGCCATTTCCCAATTTGATCTAGGAACGAAGAAACAAGTGGGAATTTTCAAGAGTTTGTTCTCGAGAGTCAAGTCAATTGCACATTTGGACTCAAACGAAATTATTGTTGGTTATGAAGATGGTATGATTGCCATTTGGGACATTGAAAACTTTAACGACCCAGTGTTCAAAGTCCAAAGTTTACCAAAGATCACAAAAGTGAAGTTCCAGAAGATTTTGAATCGTATATTGGTTTCGAGTGAGTATGGTCTTCTAGAATTGATTAATGTGAGTCCTCAGAATAGAACTACAGCTTCAGAACGTACCTTTGTTACAGGTAGTCAACTAGGAAGTGAAATCTTCGTATCATCTGATGGGAAAGGGTTTCATTTCATAACGGAGAAAGGTGTCTTAAGCATCATTCATCAATGAGTATCAGCATAGAATTGTGGAAGGCTGTAGGTGTATCTATTCTTAGTCATAGATCATGTGTAATTCTAATTTTACACCTACATTAGTTACCACTACGTTTCATGTGTGTATTACTTAAGGGCGAGTCCAGCTCCGCCGCAAAGGAGTTTGACACAATGAAAATGGACTCCCTGATGTTAAATATTAATTCCTTTTAATAATGTTCGCTTCATCGCATCACAGTAACACATATGCCTTTGATCTAGCCCTATAGTACTAAATTTAGTGGTCTTTGTGGCTTTCCCGAAACGGAAAAAAATGGCACAAATAAATGTCTCTTATGCAAGAGAAGGTTTCCATGCATGAAGAAATCCGATTGACGCAACAATTTTGACGCAATGATTTTTTGTTTGCGAAACTTCTTTCGTTTTGTTTCATCATGAAACACCTTCCAAAAGAACCAACGATTCAAATCATCAAGTAACAACCCTGGGCATGGCATATATCTTTTGGAGTAGAAAATGACCACAGTGATTGGGTCGAAAGTGTTTGGGATGAGGGAGGGGCTGAGCGGTTTGGAAACGTGGCTCATTATCATTATCATAAAAAAATGTGTAAGCTCTTCAACCGGCATGTTCAGATACCTATGGCGAACAATGCCTGCAATGCCGTTATATTATTATTTAAGTGTTCGAGAATTTTTATCTATAGTTAACCCTGTGGTATTTCAACTTCACAATGTTTTTTTTAAACGGCTTTCTGCAATGAATTTAAGATAGTTTGATCAGTTATCCTGGCGAAGCCTATTAATCTGTTCTACTGCTTTATAAGCTCGGCTTTTTAAGAAGTCAGATGCGGTAAACCTAGAGTGTACCATTTATATGAAGCACTTTGATGTTGAGATGAGATGCTTATGTTGGATTACCCACGATACCTAAACGTTGCTTCACTAAAACACAATTCCTGAAGAAAGAAGTCAAAAGTCAAAGACAGTTCAAAGCTCAGTATATTCCACCGGACCTATACGTCTCAATTTCCGACTTGTGAATATAATGATATGCGTGTTTCTTGCCTGTTTCTACACTATATAGGGGAAGATCTCGACCACCTTATTTTTTTTATTGTTATCTTTTTGATCTAGTACGGCGTTTGAAAGATTGGGGTTGGAAAAAAATTTAAAAAAAATTTCTTCCCGTAAATTAGCAGAGATTAAAAGATCGATGCAATGTTCGGGTTATTCAATCTGCAATAAATATGAGCTAATTAAGAGTCATAAGGGCTTTCTGACTCCTGAAATGGGCCAGTGTTGCGATATGCGATAAGCTAGCGAACATGATTGGTATGCCGTTAAACGGAGTTGATCTCCGCTTGTTCCATGAACTTCTTTTCACCGGCGTCATCGGTCCGACCACAATTTTAGCAAAAATCTATTGTTCTCGGATCCACAGTTTTACCCAAGTGCCCCAACATCAAAGCCTTGAAAAGATTTCACTTTTCACTGCGAAGCTTGCACCTTGACGTTGTTGGCTCATGTCAAAACGGCATTATTTTCTCCTATTCGGGCAAATTTTAAGAACAAACCCCAGTTTGCGCTTTCTTCTCGTTTTCTTTGCTTTGGGCACAAATAGATGAGCCACTATATTGGTTACTCAAAGATCTTGCTACTACTTTATCTTTAAAGTTCTAGCTTCAATTCGAGGACCCACCAACAGATCTTGGATCTTGGGCCAGAAGCAATACACAGAGAAAATTTGAATAGGAGGTGAAGGAACCCGACACTTGTTCTAGTTCCCGCTACAGGTGAATTGGCCCATTCTTGTAACCGTTGACGCATGGCCACGTCGGAAAAATTTTGTTATCAGATCATGGGCTTGTGTTTAATGCTAGATTAAGGTAATTTTGTAAAAACATTGTTTCGCAAATTGTGCAAACGTTAGGGCTAGAGATCACAAAAGTAAAGGGAACTGATGGATCCTTGAATCTTTGGCCCGTAAAGACTCATTGCTCATTTTCGGTTGTGACCCAAAAAAAAACCTTGTGTTTTGAGTGTTTAAAATGTCATCTAAATTGACTTCGACTGTGTGCCCGTTTCCATCTGGAAAAATTACGTTGAAGCCACCAAGGTCGTTCTTTATCTTTTGCGAAAATTAATTATTGGGTAGCATTGCCACTCATTGAGATTTTCATCTGTACAAATAGCTGGTGTATTACTCACAGAATGAACTCCATATTCGCTTTTGCGTTTCCAGATCATTTTCTTACCGGAGTTTTGTTGGCACGTTCTAGGTGCAACGTGGGTAAACTTGTACAACATACGAGATTTGCCAAATCCCCAACACCGGCTATACCGAGATCTCCCCGAGACTGACTGGAATTATACAGAGGCTGGGGTGAAGGTACTGTTTACCTTTCGGATGGGTGTAGCTTCCTATTCCTACTGCCCATGTTCCAGTCTTCCTGTGGTGGGGTGGGAAAAACTTTGTCTGGGGTCAATAAAAAAAACACGTCAAAAAAAAAATGGAGTCGAGTGACGCTGGTGACGAGATGGTCAAAGTGACAAAAAACGTGAACATGGATCCAGACTGCAAACCCTGGGCTTGTAGTTGTTAAGTAACTTCTGGGGGCTAGACCCCCTAGGGCACCACTGGACTTTGGTCTCGTCTTCTAGACGACTCAGACCCCGGTTGAAACATTGCGCCTGAAAGTCCTAGCTCCAAAGTCTAGACGCCAGGCTGTTGTTATGAGTGTTTTTGAGGTTAGAGGGGCCAAAGAAACCGCGGCGTGAGGAGTGGCGTGCGCTCTCCAGCTTTTTTCTTTCGCCATTTTTCCCAAAACGGACACTAGTCATCAACAGTAAAAGGCGCGCACAAATTGCGCAATAGCCCAAAAAAACTCTCACACCTGCATGAAAAGTTTTTATGCGTGAAAGTTGTATAAATAACAATTGATTCCCACCCTAAAAACTTTTACACAACTTTCCCACTCGCAAAACACCTCCAAAATACACCACTACTGCTTATTTCTTAGTTGAAATAACAGACTGAGAACAGACATCACAATCTTTACTGCTGCGCTTCATATCTTGACACACTTCGACACCCGTCTGCCCTTTTGCACGTGGAACTTTCTAAATTTGACAGATTTTTCCCATAGTTGATTACGTTTATTCCAGAAAAAAACACTTTATACGGTTATAAAGAAAAAGGCCTCTTAGAATACCTTTTTACTACATTTTGCATATTTGCATCCACACATACAACCAGATACACAATGTCAGCTTTCAACGACTACTGCATCGTTTGTGAGAAATTATGCTCATCTCAATCTGCTTACTGCTCAGATGAATGCAAACAGAAGGACACTGGCTCACATTACGAATTCAACAACGTTCCTCAGTTGATCTCTCCAGTCCTCCAACCAAGAGCTGACTCCATTGCTTCAGCTTTATCATCATCTTCATCCTCATCCGAACAAGAACAAGAAGAAGAACAAGAAGAACACAAGCATCAAGAATACCTGATCAAGAGCCCCTTACTCTTATCATCGACTCTAAAGGAACAGCAACCAATTGCTGGTTTGAATCTGAATGATCTAGTACCAAGAAACGATGATATGCTATCTTTAGATGAGCATCATACCCAACTATTAGCTGCCTCTTCGAACAATTACAAGAAATGGTTGAACGTCGCCAAATGAGGGAAACATCCTCACGTTCACCCACATGCTTGCACACCCATAGGTTATGGCTAGTATTCTTACTTCTATTTATTATTGGCTTCTTGCTATCTTTTAATGACATCTGATTTAATGACAAATTACAAAAACAAAAAAATACGTGGTGATTCAAGCTTAATTGAAAAGCTGTATTCATTCACATTTGGGAAAGGTTCACAAAAAAAAGTACATATTTGAAAGTATACTTTGCATTTACAATTATTATTCAGTTGTAGATTTTCATTTCCATAATGACGCACAAACCAATGTTTGGACTATGGCTAGAATTCCAGAGAACTAAAAAAATTGGACCTAGAAACTGGAACTAAACTGGAACAAAACTGGACCTAGAGTTAAAAGCCACAGCTCACTTCCAAATATAAGATGAAGATAGGCCCATGTCCCCTATTTGGTGGCCCTAGCACAGTTCATTGACATTCTTTTACATTCTCGGTTTCCTGAACCTTTTTTTCTCCGAGACCCAGTCACAACAATAACAAAAATTCTAAAATTAACTTGGCGTCGTGTCCGCAGCGGGGTACTGGGGGAAATGTGAAGTTGTGAATTGTTGGATTTGGACAGGAAAACGCAACTCTAAAGTTTTTTAGGGTGTCCAGAGACTAAAGTTCCAAGTTACGCTTAAAATTATCATTGAACCTCTAGGATGTGTGGCCGAATTGACCAAAGCTCTGTGGTTGTCAACTTCTCGATCACCTAAACTAACTTTTTGTGAGCAAAAATTAGGACCACAAACTTTTACATCCTCGTTTTCGACTTCTAACTTTTAAGCTTTGGTCAGGCTTTTTTTTGCTTAACACTTGATAGTTGACTAACTCCTTCACAACTGAAGTTAATTATATCTTATAGAACTTTTGTTAGGGCTTCCGCGAAATGTTGATCTTTTAGGCTGAGAAAAAAAAAATTGGATGTGTGGTCGAAACTGTGGTTTAGGAACTCTAAAAGGAATGCCTAGATCTTGAAAGGGCGAACCGTTTCTAAAGAATCACCACTCCTCACTTTTTCGCTGAAAATGAGCGGACAACCAACTATTCAGGACCTTGTTGGTGTAAGTAGCTAATGAAAGTTACATTTTATGTGTCAGTTTGGTACTAACATCTCAGCTTATTGAATCGTTGTACACTGAAAGAGACCCAACCAAGATTAGTAACATCCAAACTTACCTACAGAACATTCAAAAGTCTCCAAGTGGGCTAGAACTTGCGGATTTGCTGCTTTCTGGCACTTCATACTCTTTGAACTGTAAGTTCTTTGGTGCTTTGACTTACACTGTGAATTTGAACCTTTATAAGACCGACCATTCAAAAATTGACATCAACACTGTCCTTTCCAAACTACATCAACACACAACCAACTCCATCAATGATTACAGATACAATGGTGTCAGTAACTTGTTTATCATTAAGAAGCTTTTCCAAAACTTATCAATAATCTTCAATTCATACTTAGTCGAGAACAAACAATGGAACAATCCACTAGCTGCATTAGTTCAAATTCTAGTGACAAATCAAGTGCCAAATGACCTACACACAAGTGACATCCCTAATGAAGTCATTGAGAATCTGTTCAGTGATGTCAAAGCTGTTGAATTAGCATTGCAATTTTCATCAACACTTGTCGATGACTTACTGAAGATTGGTAAAGATCAGCTAGACGTGGTGCTTCATGAAACTGTCTCATTTTACACATACAAAACCACCAAGCACTTGATTATCAAATCCTTCCAATTCACTTCTGATGAACTGAGAATTTCAAGCTTGGAAACTTTGAACTCTTGGATCCAATACATTTCATTTGCTGAGAACGTCACCCAGGTTAGATATAGAGACTTATCAGACATTTTGCAATATCTATTGGGATTTTTAGAAACTGTCCCTACTGATTCGGAACTATTTCAATTGGTTGTTTCCTCATTAACTGAGATCTTGGAGAGCAATCCATCATTATTACCTTCTGACTTAAGAAACAAATTCAACGAGTTGATTTCAAACGATTGGGCTCCACGAAGAATCAATGACTTCTTTCAGTTAGAGGATTTTGATCAATTGGAGAAATTTGTTGTCCTGATCATTGATTTCCTAGAGATTGATCAATTAAAATTCGTGTCATCTGTGTTTAGAAGTGAAAACTCGAAATTGCTAACGTTCTTGCTGAACTTGACCAATCTACCTCTGCTACCAGTCGTCCAAGAAAACGTTTCAAAGAGGTTTATCGAGTTTTGGAGTCAAGTCTCTGAGACCTTCGTTGATGAATATGAATCTCTCACCGCTACTTTAAAAGAAGATGCGAATTTGATTAGTGAAATCAAGACAAATTCACAAATGACCTTCGGTGAAATCACAAAGATCTATTATGACAAGATTTCATACAAGATTTTGGCTAATTCTGAATTCAATTCCCACAGTAATGAATTTTACAGCTACAGAGATGATGTCACCGAACTATTTGATTCCATCTACTCCAATATTGGTACTCCACTCTATGAAAACCTTGCTAGGAATGTCAACAACAACCAAGACTTAAACCAAATTGAAGCATCTTTATACTTAATCTCATCGTTATCCAATGCCTTCTCTGAAGATCATTCTCCGGAAAGCATCTTGACCTCCATCAACGAACTATTTGAGTCACAATTTCTATCAAACATCACTAATCTAACTTCACAAGTCGGTGATTACGCACAATACTACATCAAAACTGTCATTTATTTTTTGGGTGCCATTGGGTTCTATTACAAATTGAGAGGTGGTAATTATTTGACGTTGGTTGTTGGTTATCTGTTCAATTGTCTAAAGAACTATCCTGACCAACAAAGTGTCATCTCAAAGACCATCTTACAAATCTGTGATGACTGTCGTTCACAATTGGTCTCAAACATAGATAGTTTCACCCCAATCTTAGTTGAACTGGTGAATAGTCTACAGGTGAGCCCAAATACTAGAGAAAAATTCTTAAACTCCATCAGTTGTATCATTCAATCCATCCCAGACCCAGAGACCCAAGTTCAACATGTCATCAACATCATTGATCTGATTGAAACTGCTGCCAATCCATACTTAGTCAAAGCCTCTAATAATACCATCAATGGTCAGGAACTGGAATACGTCACCTCATTATTCGCCTCTGTTTACGAAGTTGGTAAAGGTCTCCAAATCCCGGACACATACCATGAAGAGAACGATACTGTCTTCAACAACACTAAGAAGTTCTATTTGGAATTCTATGATGGTAAAGTACAAGCAAAATTGATCAAATTGGTCAAAGTGTTCACCATTGATATTGATCTATTAAGCAAGAGTATCGAAATTACTGAAAAAGCTTCATTACTTTACAAAATTGGTTTGCTGGAAGATTATGGTACATTTTCAATAAGCTCACAGTCAGTCATTGAATATGTCTTTGCCAAGGCCCAAAAGAACTTGACTGTCAACTCATTTGCATACATTCTGGAACTCTTGATAACTTTGTTCAACGTGGGTTTAAGAAAATCCACACTTCCACATCAACAAGTGTCAGAGGAACAAATTTCCAGTATCATTAAGTCATTCATCATTGATCAATTCCGCCTGATCCAAGAAGATCCTGATTTATTACAACTAACAATGACTTTATTTTCAGCATTGGTCAATCACAGGTGTGGTTTTTTCGTTCGAGATACTCAAACCTTCCAATTTATTGTGAAGGTTGCCCTAGAATTGATTTCATCAAAGGAGAAATTCATCATCAAGGCCGTTTCCAAGTTCTGGACTGGTTTAATTTCGGCTAAGGCTATCCAACCTGATGAGCATCAAATCTTAAAACAATTCATTGAAAATGATATTGGCGAAACCTTGACTTACTCAGTTTTCAAGAACTTGATTGATGCCTCAAGATCAGACGTTGAATCATATGGCAACATTGTGGTGTTACTATTGATCAAACATCAATTGAAATTTCAAACATGGGCAGGTAACACGTTGACTAGATTAGATCAAGAAAGACAGCAAAAGGGTCTGAAGGGTATTCCAGACAAAGGGATATTCCTGAAGAAGTTATTGGTCACCAGAGGTTCGGTTAGAAAATGTAATGATATCATCAAAGAATTCTGGATCACAGCCAATGGATTGATCTCGTATAACAAATAGTGATGAATGATCCGATAAATTGCATATATATATATATACATAGATACATATTATATCACTATGACAAGTATAAATGGATAACAGCATACATGCAGCGAGACCTTTGTAGGACTTTCAGGCTAAGTAATTTTTGCATTGTTTCTCGGTTAAATAAATCGGCTAAATAAAAATCTCGCAGCCTATGTCAATTAAATAGAGCATCCACAGTACAAAAAATAAAGGCAGATTTGAAGAAACTAAGGTACCCTTGTGATTGTTGGTACTTGAAGTGTGTTCTTCCACGCATTCCAAAAATCAATTGCCAGAGTATTTATTTTATACTGTTTTGAAATTCATTTTTCAGAAAAGGACGTCTCATATTTTCAGAATGACGAAATACCGCGGTAAGTCTGAAATTAAGCCGGCTATATGTATAAAGACGGTTTTTTTTTCGCCACTGAGATATTAGGATACTAAAAGGGTAGAGATTTTAGGGTATATATTTAATTGAATATTTTCTCTTATGTCACAAAGGCCGTTAGGGGTGTAAATAGTTAGTCTTCTTGACCATGAGTTGTTATTATCAACAAGATTCATGTCAAGAGTTCCATGCTTCAAAGAATAAACTCGATGAATCAGAACATATAAGAAAGGGACCAGCTACTCATTCAAATTTTCGCCGAGGAGAATGTATTAATTAAGATGGTAAGTAAGTAGAATAGGGTTAAGCTGGAGGAAAGTATCTTAGGAAGCTGGTTTACTCGGAAATGAACCGCATTGGGAGTTAACCTATTTCAGCTTAAAGGCACAATGCTGCGCAAATCTAACTGAAGAAACAAATCAGGCGATTCTCAACTGAGGGAATGTCGCTTAAGGAAGGAATTCTATTCCAAAGAGGAAGGAAACATACAAGTGATCTGCCTGGAACAATGAAATAGATTGGTTCCTCTTGGTTGCCAATCGGGTTGTACATAAAATAGCATAAAAGACTCCAATTAATTAGAGATACAAGCGCATGATTGCTTTACCCTTTAGGGAAAGTAGTTTTTCGGATTTAGGAAGAGGTGTTGCAGGCGGTGACTGGACTGGGTCAACCAGTTATTGCTTCGGGGTGGCGTTTTTTCCCAGCTTTTTTGTCTTTTTCACAACCATACCAGAATTCAATTTCAACAGAACGTGTTGGAGGAAGGAGAAGAGAGAATACGGAGACGAGGGAAGCTCAGTTTATGGTTAACAAAGAAAACTCTGAAAGTTTACATGCCATATTCTGGAGGCGTGCCGTATGAAAGACGTTGGGGAGACGGATAGATTTAACTTTAAAGAGATCCTGCAATATGCACTAATGCGCATGCATGACAAACAATAAGCGCCAGATTGCCGGTTGAAGAAAGCAGCACTTGAAAGTGGAGAATGGAAAGTCTCTGAGAGTCAATAAAGCACTCAGCCATTTAACAGAGCAGTTTAGACTACCTGTAAAACTCTTTTGTAAGCCTCAATGGCTGTTGCCTTCGTTTATTTGTTTCTTTTTTGTTGATGGTAGCACTTTGGGCTTTGTAAATTAAGCGAGACCAGTTCCTGCAAGATTGAAACTCTAAATATGCGGACATGATTAAGCGTGGCAAAAAGGGAATAGAAATTCTCGAAATTTTGGGCCAAAGCTTCCACAACTAAAAAATAAACGCATAGAATAGGTAGAGCTGCTTATTATTCATTTTCTTTGCTCTTGAGAGAGTCCCCATCTTTAGGACTAGAATTATTTGTGTAGTAGCACATGATGGTCGCCAATCTTTACAATTCTTCCAGATCAAATCGGTGACTTCAAAGCACGGAACTAGTTTTATTGTTTTATGGAGTTATTGCGCTTGATATTGACGGATTAGAAAGTCCCTCGTAATTCATATACGAAGCATGCGATAAAGAAGTCCCAGAACGCAGAACTTTCCAAAGAGACAAAGCTAAAAGTATCTGCACAGTTAACTATCAAGAAAAATGGCTCTAAATGCTCTCAAATAGTCTACCTGCAGACTGGAGAGATTGAGGACGTTATTAATTTTTTCGGTACTAGGTTCTCACCCTAAACCCTTGAATTATTTACAGAAGATCACAAACACTTCGTACTAGCATGGGATACAACCGACATCGATCTCAGACAATTTGACTCCAAAAAGAGCACAGAGTTGATTATTTCCCATAGAACTGCAGTAGACTCATAATATTGAGGTCAACCTTGGGTCTGGGTTCCTGACAACAACAGGCAAAATTTTCGGATATAAGCTCCGAAATCCGAAACCAAGCCACTAAGCCATCCACAGATCTCGGATCTCCAAAATCGCAACTAAGTCCTCAGGCTGCTTCTGTGCTTCAGAGATCTTGCTGCAATACTCCAAATCGAGTCTCTAATGTCCGATCATGCATAGTTATGCACGTCGTCTTCTGGAACTTTATACCATAATGCAGGCACCAATCTGCATCTGGAAGCAACTTGCAGGGCGTCGAGAGCTTCATGAACTTTGAAATTATGGAGCTCGAGGACTGGAGGAGTAAAGGAGTACGCTGATTCTGAAGTATTTAAACCCATATGCTCCCCCTGATATCAAGGTCATACTCAGGATGTTTCTCTAGAACGTAGACTAAGAAGTGCTGCTCTTTTCCGAAAATGTTTGTTGGAAAATACTTGACAGCTCTGCTGTTGTCCACAGGTCTTGCCTTTGCCCACGGAGGAGGTCCTAGCACTGGGAATAAATGTCCTCCGCCATCATTGGTCAAGCAATGTCCTAGCCTTGACTTTACCTTCAATGCCAACAACCAGAAGATTCCACTCGTCGACATTGATATTACCGATGTCACTTATCTTTCCAACAACAACTATCAAGTTACCATTCACTTCAAGGCCGTTGCTACTATGTCCAAGGCTGCTTTATGGGAGTTGAAACTTATGCAACCGGCTCAAGTTGTTCTGTACTCCGTGAACATGAACAAAGACCTGATTGGCAATACTGGTGACTGGCAAGTCACTATTACTGTTAACATTCCTCCTGGTGATGATTGTTTGGTTACCATGCCAAGCATTGGTATTCAGTACGATTGGTGCGCTTCTTCTGCACAAGTAAATTCACCAGAGTGCAAGAACTGGAAGTACAAGCGCAGTTATGATTACTACACTGGTTGCAATGCTGATAACAACAACCACAGTCAAAATGATGCTTCTCCATACCAATGGCCTGCTCTATGTGATAAGGATTGTGGTAAGCCAAGTTCCTCAAAAGTTTCATCAAGCTCTTCATCTACAAAACCATCTTCAAAACCATCTTCAGCTCCATCATCAGCTCCTTCAAGTGCTCCATCTTCAGCTCCATCTTCAGCTCCATCTTCAGCTCCATCTTCAGCTCCATCTTCAGCTCCATCTTCAGCTCCTTCAAGTGCTCCATCTTCAAAACCATCTTCAGCTCCATCATCAGCTCCTTCAAGTGCTCCATCTTCAGCTCCATCATCAGCTCCATCTTCAGCTCCATCATCAGCTCCTTCAAGTGGTCCTTCAAGTGGTCCTTCAAGTGGTCCTTCAAGTGGTCCATCTTCCGCTCCATCTTCAGCTCCTTCAAGTGGTCCTTCAAGTGGTCCATCTTCAAAACCATCATCAGCTCCTTCAAGTGGTCCTTCAAGTGGTCCTTCAAGTGGCCCATCTTCCGCTCCATCTTCAGCTCCATCTAGCGGTCCTTCAAGTGGTCCATCTTCAAAACCATCATCAGCTCCTTCTAGTGGTCCTTCAAGTGGTCCATCAAGTGGTCCATCTTCCGCTCCATCATCAGCTCCTTCAAGTGGTCCATCTTCAGCTCCATCATCAGCTCCATCTTCAGCTCCT